>RZIQ01000006.1:139473-526374 GCA_003992365.1 Aureobasidium sp. P6 | reverse complement strand
AAAAAAAAAAAAAAAAAAAAAAAAAACGCTCAAAGAAGTGTGAAAAAAATAAAAGAAAACGAAAACGAAAACGAAAATGATGTTTCAAAAGCAGGGAAAAATACCAAGGAAATATTTTCAATACGCATGTGCGACTGTTCAGAGAGTGATCAGAGAGAGAGAAAAAAAAGCAGACAATACGAGACAAATGGCGCAAAATCTTTTTTTCTTTTTTGCCAGATAGACATTCCCATGACGCAGTCATATCTTCTCAGTGAAGAGTCCTCCAAACTTTGTGCTATTCGCGTGCGACCGAGGTGTTTTTGTTGCGATATGATTCTTCTGGTCGAGATTTGGTCAAGCTAGGTCTGAACGCCTGGCCGAGAGGGTTGTATCGGGGATTGCTGGTTTGTTTATCAATCCGGTAGACCGCAAAGTTCTGCTGGAGGTCGACAGCGCGCATTCTGCGATGTGAGTGTTTCTGACCGCTGGATATTTCGTGCTTCTGAGCAGACTAGGGGTGAGTAGTCAGCAGAGCGTCTATTGTGAAGCGGGTGCTCGAAAGCTCCACTCCCTGAGAATTCAAATACGTCAAACGTCCAACCTCCCGGCATCATTGCGAACACCATCGACATGGTTCTATCACGCATAACGCGCGAAACCCATGAAAGCTCACATGAAACAATAAGGCAAGCAAGAAGGAGTAGCAAAAAAACCTCACCGGAAACACTTTCCATCATTACCGTAACAGAGCAGCCCTTTGGCTGAAATACTTCAGGCAGTGTAATTCTTCAAGCGGCGTGCCGGGGTGTTGAACCCACGACCAGTCGTGACTCTGTCTCAGTGGCAAATAGCCCACTCAGCCAACAAGCCGGAACTTGTCTTGGTGATGGAGGTCCCTGATCTTCTTCAATATATAGTGAGAAAAGTGAAGGGGATCAGTCTAGTTTTCTGCATTTTGAGCTCGATATTGTCGTATGTTTTCTTTTCTGATGCTCGCTTCTCTTGTTTCACCCCTGAGTGCCCGATGTTCGTCCAACTGTGTTTCGATGCGGTGCGGACGTGCTGCTCTTGAATGTTTTGCCGCGGCTCCACAGCGCAAGTCGTGCAGTGTTTCTCTCGGTGTCGCCAGCCATCCTTTCTTCGATGTTCTCGATTGTATACGTCTCGACTTTGACCAGGCGCACGAGGTGCGAATTTGCCAGAGATGGGGTTTGACGGCGCTAACTCCCTGCAAGTTCCATCGAGTCACATACGCCGAGCGATTCTCGATTAGTTGTCTTCCTTGAAGCTAGAATCCAGTCAGAGCAGATCCGCACGAACCAAGCCCTCTGTGCCGCCTACCTGTGGTTGCAGGATGGACACTTGTAGAAAATAGTGCTGCCTTCATCCGCACCGCGCGTCTGGACATCTCTGAACTTCAAGGTGCCGTGCTCGCACTTGGGACAGGCCTTTGACGTCTCGGCCCAGGTATCGCGATCTTCGGCGGTCAGGATCTGCACATTCGAACGCTTGTTACTGAGCTTGGAAGGGAACGCCGAAGGCTTGCTGGTTGTCTTCGATGACGCGGGCCAGTTGTCTATGGAAGTCAGCGTACTGCTCCTGCATTATGGTTCCAGCATACGAACTCTTGTTCTGCTTGAAGCAGACGGTGCACTTGATCAAGCTTTCTTCTGGCGGCTGGCGGTCTAGAATGCTGCCGCAGTCTACGCAGAACAAAAGGGTTCCTACGAGTGCCATTTTGGAACCGACGATGAGCGGTGAGGATTTGAGAGAAACTGTTGCAAACTCGATTGTTGTTGAAGAGATGCTACTCAAGCCATGGATCCAGTCAGGTTCTTATTGTGTCGATCTTGATGCAACGGAGAACAATGCATTGTGGCATTGTCATGCCAGCATGCTATTGTCACACAAAGCGCCTATTCGGCGCTTGTAACCCCGACTCTTACTCGTCAGATTCCATCTTGCAATCGCACAGCATTTCTGAGATGATTCGCACCCGATTGATTGATCATTGTGGTCAGGAACATGATGTGCAAGATAGGGACCGACGTGAGATAAGGACATGGGACTGCCCAACTGGAACAAGAGTGGTTGAACGAATATGCACTGGTGATTCAGCAGATGTTTCAGGTACTGTAGAGTACAATAGAGCAGGTCATGACCGTCTTGTCGTCTGTACTGTGAAAGCTTGGAAAGCGACTAACGGCCGATATACGAAGTAGAAAACTGGCCAGGAATGATTGTCCCTCTATATAGAGATCAACAATAGTATCAGAGTAAGAAAAAGAAGCCTGTCTGACCAGCTACGACCCGAGATACTTTTGAGCGACCGAGGTCTGTTCAAAATCAAACATTAAGCAAACATTCACCTTCCTTGTCTTGGCAACGCACAGAGCTTTGCACCAACCACAAAACAAAACACTCGCAGACACATGTGCGTCTGCTCGCTCTGATGAACCTGGCCCGACTTGAACGGACGACCTTGTGGATGCCCTGGAACGGACGACCTTTTGATGAGCGTCCGAAACAGACTGGAATCACACGCGCTACCGCTGCGCCACAGGTCCACATAAGAAAGTTCCTCAAGGTAAGCCAAATATATCGCGGACCTGAGAGACGATGGTCCGTGCACCATCCGGGCTCGATCAGCTCCTTCCGCTCAACCTTGTCCTCTTGGATAACGTAGAAACCACATCATTGCTTCAGCGTGTCGCCTCTACGTCGAGGTAAGAGCGAAGAATACTCCTGCTTTCCTGCACTATCCAAGTGCTCCCCGTATCGGATTCTCCAAATACACTTCTCATCCTGCTCGCCCGTTGAAAAGACCCGCTATCGCTATCAAAAGCCGGGGGAAGCAGTTGTCCCGCTTGCTTACGGAGTACCTATCCGAACATCCACTTACATCCGGTCACTTCCTTTATCTCACCAAACCCCCAAAGCAAAAAGACCTTTCAATTCTCACAATGGCAACAACAGCACAACCAGTCAAAATGTCCGAAGAGGATAGGGAGAAACTCGCACGCTTCAAGCAGAAAATCCTGGAAGACGCAGAAGCCAGAGACCCCACCGCCAAATTTAGGGAAAAGGCACTCGAGCATGTCAAAGATATCATGGCACGTCTCAAAAACATCGAAGACCGTCGTGAGCAGAGATACCTGGAGGAAGAGCGAAGGGCTTTTGAACGGGAGCAAAAGTATTCTGCTTTTGCAGCCGGATTATCTCGGCGAAACAAAATGAAGGAGACCGAAAAGAATACGGCGCGGGGACAGAACGCTCACAGGACGCGGATAGAGATGTGGAGAGACGATGTGAAGGAGCAAACTACCGTGACACGAGAAAAGCAGCCTGCTGAGGTCGGAATCAAGCAGACCGTTACCTCGCATCGACCCGTCACTCGAAGCCTAGCAAAGCGGAAGTTTGAAGCTATTGACAACCCTCCTACAACTACACCGGTAAACAAGCATCAGGAAATTGCCCCACACAACTCTTCACCAGTGGCAGTACCACCTACAAGCAGTAGGAAAAACGTGCCTTGGCTCACGACACGCGCATCCATGGGCGGCGAGGATGTTTTCACAGACAAAGACCATCGAGTCACGGAACAAGGAATTCCTCCTCCCGAGCTAGAGGAACAAGATGATGAAGAAGAGGAATGCGAGCGTACCTTCTCGGATTGCTCCTATCTCACAGAGCAAGAGATGTTGTTGGGAATCGAAATGAGCATGCTCGTCATGATGCAAGTCATTCTTCCCACATTGGTGGAGCAAAAGGTAGATGTATCCAGACTGTTGCAAAGCGTAGATCCATCGCAATGGCGGGACGTGATGGAAGTCGATGATTGATCACGTCTGGCGAGCAATGCATTCGACAGATTGGGGGATTATTCCATCACTAGGGCTATGATATGCTCAACTATTGTCTAATTGGAAGGGCCTTGACGAGATTATGATAATAAACAAACAAACAACAAAGTGGTATCTTTCGTTATGGAAAATAAGAGAAAATTATAACAGACGAAATAAGGTCGTGAGAAGAAGGAGAAGAAAAAGACAAAGACCAGGTTGGATGTGCATCATATGCAAGCAAATCCATCATGCCGTGTCGGTGAAGCCCTACTCTTGCCATCAAGGAAAATTACCAGGAGTACATTCAATCATCATGGCGCGGAAACCCCCAAACTCAAGCAAGTACTCCAAGGCAGATAGGAAGGCGTTGGCGTGATAACGATGCATCAGATCCGGTTACCGCGGACCGCCAGTATATTCAGGCTTGCGTGCGATATTGACAATAGGCGGCGGACCGTCAGTATCAGGATACGGCGGAAGGGCTTGTCGCAAAGGCGCGACATTGAAAGATCCACCGCCGTAGGACGAATGTCTCATCGGACTTCCCACAGTAGGGCTAAGTGGTGCCGATGCGTCAGGGTATGGTAAGGGTGTCTTTGGGGGCACAGGAGGTGGGAATGCAGCCGTCCCGCTATCTTGAGATCCTGGTCGGTGCTGGCTGAGTGAGCCGCTGGAACGGTGCAACGAATCCATCGAAGGCCTATAAGTGCCGGGAGGAGGCGAAGGGCGAGTAGCGCTGGTTGGTGTGGTTAGCTGTTGAGGCCATTGATCATCTGGTACGACTGTGTATTTCATGTCAGAGATGGAAGACTGTCGCATTGGCGGTTGTGACGTTGGAGGACGTTGCTGATAGGATTGTGGTGGAAATACGTCGTCGGCTGGGAGTTCAACAGCAAGTGGATTGGTAGGCGGAGGGACAGACGAAAATGTATTATTTGAGCGAGAGAAAGTGGTGTTCATGATCTCCTGACCGTCCCACGATGGATGTCGGTCGTGTCGGATCTTGCTGAAATGGACTTTTGCGAGTTTGGCAGCAGCATCGAAGTTTTGTTGTTGCACGTCAGGTCGAGCGAGGTACATGCGCGTACTGGTGCTGATGTCGCCGAGGCGGTTCCACTCATTCATACCATATTCGCCGACGCCAACCTCGACGTTTAGACGGTAGTAGTTCTGACGGTTTACCTGACGTTTGGACAAGTGGTCATCGATCATGTACTGGTGTGTTTCCTCGCAAGCTTCGATCTTGGCGATCAGCCTCCGTCGTGCTTCGGCAAAGTCGCCCATGCCGCCACCGATAAAATCCTCCCACCATTCATGCTGGCGGTTGTTTGTGCCTGGAGGACGTTTACCAGTGCCGACACTGACAAAGACGCCTACGTCTCGTCCTGGCCATTCATTGCAGACGGCCTCGTCGAGGATCTGTGGGCTTGGGTTGTATTTGCCAGCACCTTCATCGAGAAAAGTGCTTTGGCCGACCTGGATGGGCTTGAAGGCAAGAGCGGTAGCCGAGGTGGCGCGTCCGGCTTGCCAGATGTAACAGTTGTATTCAGGCGAAGGTTCTTTGCGCGAGTCGTAGGATCGCAGCAGGGCCGGCTTTCCTCCCTTTGGGGTGCCTCTATACACTGCAGTCACAGCAGTCTTTGTCCTGTTCTCGCGGCTGTCGTAAAGCAAGGCATTTGGGTTGCCCCACCGAGAAGTGCCGACAGAGGAGCGTGGGTCTACAGGGGTCATGCCAATGGTGCTGTGTCTGCTAGCGACACTCACAGAGCGAGTGGGTCGGGCAACCTGGAGGCTCTGGCGCGGGTCGGAAGACACGGCATCCTTGGAGTCGTTGCCCTCGTCGTTGTAGATGGTGTGTTCTCGTACGCATTCGCGAATGGCTTCTTCGAGTTTGCTGGCCTTGAACAGGGTGGAGCGGTAGGGGATGCCGGCGATGGTCTTGTCCGTCTCAAAGACTCGGCGCGTCATGCGAACATAGACGTCCTTGCACGTCTCAATGTCCAGACGCAGGCGGCCCAGCATGATGGCTATCAAGCCGCCCGTGCCTGTGCCGGCGATCAGGTCGAAGTGGTCGCATGGTTTGGGTATTTCGTGTCGTTTTGGGGCGCGTCCCTCAATCTCGACGAACGTGCGGTGCATCAACTCTTGCAAGATGATCAACATGCTGTAGCCGCGCACTCCTCCACCGTCCAGACTCAGGATGCGCAGCGGCGGGCCTTTGGTCGTGTCTTTTCTCCGCACTCCATTGATGTGGTCCATGTTTTGTGGTCGGTGCGCTTCGAGGCGCGTTCTGCGGCAGAGTTTCAGAGAGTCTAGGGAAGTCGATTTGATGCGTGGGAGTCGTAGGGTTGCGCTTGGCGGGTTGGTGTAGGAAAGATGGTTGCGCTCGGCCGGGCGTGGAGGTTGGACGCCTTGAATGTTGCTGTAAGCTGAGCTGGGTTAATGCGTCATCGCTCGATCCGACTATTTCTTGTAAACGGCAACGAGCAGGAGCCGTCTTGAATAGGCACACTTCCGAACCATAGCAACACCTCGACCATCATATGCGAAACAACTGACATGGTCACCCACCACCACGCGAACCACTTTCATTGGCGCATCGCGGGGTCAGTGACGCGAACTCCTGCCGCCTCGTGGCTGTGCCATGGTTTTTTCTTCGATTAGGTCAAGCTTGAATTCAACCTTCTCTTCACTCTGTTTCGTTAACTCATGGTCAACGACTATGTAAATATGTAAGCCTTTGTGGACTCATTCTGCCGTCAAGTTTGCTCCGAGTCTCAACGTGCAAGTGCGATCGCACTCGATGGGCTATCCGCATGCCAAATCCGGCAAGAGCCTCCAAGCTTTCTGCCCCTCTGTCGTGCTTCCTTCCTATTCTGCGGGGAAACATCTCTCGTATCTAATCAGCACCCAACCTCGCGCCTTTCGCTTGACATCTTCCTCAACATTATTGCGCTTGTAGTGGATATCTTTGTAGGTCCTCTTTCAATACTGTCTTGCTCATCGACCCAAAGAAGTCCTCTCCGCCATGCATATCAGCAGGGTCAGTATCGCTTGGTCGCCGCTGCACCCGAACGTCTCTCACGGGCTTAGATATTCGTCTATCCCATCAAATCTGTTCGGCCTTACGAACCTTCATCCGCCGAAGTCACTAGCCATGGCTTTGCCTATGACCGATGCTTCATGCTCCTCCAGGTGCAGCCAGATGGCTCGCTGAAGAACATGCTCGTCGCCCACTATCCCGAACTGACTCTCATGTTTGCCGAGATCAAGTTTCCCGAGGACCAAGATCCCACAAATGCCCTTGTCAAGGTGACTTGGCGTCCACCTCATGGCGAGTCGAAGGTCTTGGAGCTTCCCCTCATTCCTGACACCACATCACTAGAGAAGTTCCAAGTCACGATGCATTCAAGCTCCACAAGTGCATACAAGATGGACGACAAGTACAATTCTTGGCTTTCTGCTTGCCTAGGTTACGATGTAGTATTGGCATATCTTGGTGAAAACACCCGTCCTGTACTCATGAGTACGCGCCAGAAGACCGACCAACCTCAGCCTCAAAATGGTGGCTGGCTGTCCTCAATCGCCAGCAAACTACCCACCTCGATCGGCAGCATAATCTCGGCCGAAGCCGAGAACGATGAAAAGATCACTTTCGCTGATTGTGCTCCCTTCCTCGTCGTGAACGAAACTTCGCTTCATGATGTCAGCAATCGTCTTCCCGAGGGTGAAGAAATGGACATTTCGAAATTCCGACCAAACGTCATCGTCAGTGGTGCCGATGCTTCGTGGGAGGAAGATTTCTGGGCAGAATTGCAGACTTCCAGCGATGTCAAATTACACATGGTGCATAACTGCGTCAGATGTGTTAGTGTCAACATCGACTACGCAACTGGTAAGCCTGGTGAAGGTGAAGCTGGCAAAGTGCTCAAGAAGCTACAAAGCAACCGAAGGGTCGACAAGGGACACAAGTACTCGCCTGTGTTTGGGCGATATGCATTTTTGGGTAAAGGTGGAGAAGGAAAAGTGTTGGCGGTTGGAGACGAGGTCACAATTACGCAGCGGAATGCTGAGAGGACCACTTTCGGTAAGTCTATTGAAGTCTGCAGCGCAAGCCCTAGTACTGATTGTGTGCAGATTGGCCTGGCATCTCGTCCGCTTGAAGACTTGTACCAAAATCTTGTCACTACTGATCATGCACTTTCGAGAATAGTTGACCAAATGCGATTACCAGGGTCAACCGAGCCGCAGACTATCTATTGCGTATCTCACAGCGTGTCTCCCACGTACGGCCACAGTCAGCTGAAAATTGGGCATCCCGTCCGCTCTGCCATACATATGCAGTTGAACGGTAGATTAGTATTCTGATGGGTGACCGCAGGAGAAACCTTACTGCCGTACGATTTTGATCGTTTTGTCCTTTTTCTTGCACATTCAAGGTTGTGCTCGAAAAGGTCATGTCGAGGCCTCGCAGTGTCTCTTGTGGTGTTGAAGGGTCAATCTTCGCCAAGACTTGACATGAACAGATAAAGAGCGACGCAAGGTTCGAACACCAAGACTATGTAACAGAATACGGCTGTCTGAGAGATCATTTTGCTACTGTCATGGCACTGTCTAACCCTTTGATGCCTGGTTCAACGCCCTCTAACCCCTTACCCCTTGATGCTGCATGCTTTCTTTTTTTTTTTCCCTTATTCATGCCTCTTGAATCTCATCTGTCGACCCTCGGAACTGCCATCTCAACCTCGTCACCATTGTTAGCATTGATAACCCATAGGTCAACGATCCCTAGGCTCCTTCCCAACAAGTCCCCCAAATCTTACCCTTCGCAGTCACAACTCTCAGTTTGCTGTTCAACGATGGAAACAAAAACGAGCGACTCTCAGTGAATCAGAATGAGATGGACCAAGACTTGGAACGGTCTAGAGAATACAGGGGAAATGAAAATTCGTATAATCACGTGTATCTACAACTCAAAAAGAACCTTGCTTTTGTTTGTGTGAATGGGGGATGCTGACATGACTTCTTTTACTCGTCCTTGAAGGCGCCGCTCTCAACGTCCACCTTTCCAACACTCCAGACCTCCTTCATGTCTTCTTGCTCGTCACTCGACAAGCCCAGGCCACCTTGACCACCTTCGGCTTCTCTGCGCTCTCTAGCCTGAGCGCCCAGTCTTGTAGCAATGCGCTTGAAGTAGTCCTGGATACTTCTCTTAGGACCGGGGGCGAGCTCTGCGCCAGGTCCAGCCATGTACTTGGCAAAGACGGCGTCTTCCTCTTCGACGACACTGAACATTGTCAGGAAAGCAGCTTCGGCAGCGAGCTTGACGGGGATGACCATATCGCGCACACTGCCAAAGACAGCAGGTGTGAGCAAGGCAAGGTGTGGGCGAATCAAGCCATTCTGCTCGCGCGAGACGGTACGCAGCACCACCAGTGCCAAACGACGGGTGTCGACAGGCTTGCCAGGTGCAATGGCTGCGGCGAGTGCCTCCATGATTTGCTTGACGGGCTCGAAGGACTTGTCAGATGTAGGCGTGAGCAAGTACTTGCCGCTAGCGAGTACACAGTTGTCTGCAATGGCGGGCTGACTGCTACCGATACCCTGGCAGATGGTAGAAGGAAGGGCATCGGCGAAAGGACCGGTGAGGGACTCAGGCGACTCGGCCAAAATGGAATTCAGTGCAAGGACGGACGGGTAGGTGTAGTCGGGAGTGAGCACACGCGCCTTGACGAGCCCTCCGGCAACATCCTCCGGGAGAACCTTGATCAATGCTCCTAATAGACGTGCGTTTGTGATGGCAGAAGCCTCATCGGAGTCACCAGTCTCAGAATCAATCAAACTCAAGATACCGGTTCGTGAAGCTTCGTTCATACTAGATCCGCACTTGACAACAACATCGTACAGGGCTTTCAACATGGCGTTTCGGACACCAGTATCGGCAGTCTTTGAGCCAGTGATCAGCTCAGCAATCAAAGGATCGATACGAGGGGTCAGAGTGATCAGAGTGCCAAGAGCCTTGGCGGCTCTGATGCGCAAAATCTCACTCGAAGTATCGGCAAGCGATTTGGCGAAAGTACGCTGCAACTGAGGCAGGAAGGGCTTAAGGAAAGCGGGAATCTTCTCGAGCAAGTTGTTGAGCGTGAACAAGATAGCGGCTTTGACATCGACTGAACGTTCGGACACGACACGAATCAAAGGACCAGTGATCTGGGTCACGAAAGGTTTGAGTGCATCGGCACTCGTACGGTCAATGATATCAGAAATAGCCAATGCGGATGCTGTACGCTGCTCGGCAGAGCCGTTCATCAAGCCTTGCAAGAAGATGGGCAAGATTGCGTTGATACCCTTGGGCAGCGAGAAACCGGGCAGGCTATGGCCCGCGACACCAACTTGGTTGAGTGTTTGTCTAGTCGAGAAGACCAAAGACTCCATCTCCTCTTTGCGCAGGCGCCCAGTGAGCGCAGACAAGGCGGTCCATGCAGCCTTGACGACTTCAGTATGGCTGTCGTCGAAGCTGATGAGCAGTGTACGGATGAGGTCAGGGTAGTAGCGCGAGATGTCAAGGTCGGATGTCTTGAAGAACTTGGCAAGATGCAGGTCTGCGCGTGCTCTCCTGCGGTGGTCTTCGTGCTTGGTTAATGCAAGCATGACGCTCATGGCCGTGTTAAGGCCATCGAACTCGTCGATAGATAACAGAACCGCGTCGAAAGAGTTTTCAAGATCGGTGCGAAGTTCTTCATCCTTGGTCGACAGCACACTATCCATAAGCGCATTGAGGATGTTCGGCAACCTTCTGGTCATAGCCGAACTTGCGACTTGAGCAAGAGATGCAAGAGCCTTTGCATTGAATGCAGTAATAGGAGGGGTGAGAAGGGTAGGTAGAAGGTTTGGTAGAATGACGTTGGATCTGGTCTGCTCGGTGAGCAATGTGAGCAGAGCGGAGAGAGCATTGTCGGCATCTTCGTCAGATCTGAGCAAGTTGAGAAGGTACGGCAGGACCTGGTCGATTGCACGTTTGCCAAGAACCTTTTGCAAGGAATCGAAAGCCTCCGCAGCTGCCTCTCTGACGTCCTCATCGCCGTCGACCAGTGCGATGCGCACCACAGAAACAAGAGTCTTCTCGTGGTCCTCGAGTGCGTCGGGTGAGGCTGAAGTGATCAGCTCACGCAAGGCGATACAGATACCCTGCTTAGCATCCACGTCGGTAGTCTGCAGACCTTCTTCGAGAGTAGGCAACAGAGTCGAGAGGACACCTTCTCCAGCCTTTCTAATAAGCTCGCCCAAGGCGTTTCCTGCAATCTCCTTCTGCTCCATGTTGGGACTGGCAAGGCGGCGGATGAGAAGTTGAGTAAGGGTGGGAATAAGTTCGCGAAGGGTGCGAGGCGATGCGACGAGTGCCTTCCATACGTTGATGGAGGCAGTACGGACGAGACCAGAAGTATCGCAGCGACAGATGTACAATGCAGAGAGAACCTTGTTGCGCTTCTCTTCTCCGAGTACTTCAAGCAGCGATTGACCTGCCTCATTGGCGCCCTCTTCAGCTTCTTCCTGCTCTGCAGTTCCACTAATACCAGAGAGATTGAAGAGCAGGTCACCAACCAGCTCGACGGAACTAAGACGAATACGGTAACTGTCGTCAGCCAAACCGCGCTCGAGTTCGGGAAGCAGCAGGTCGATAGCACGGGTGGCAAAGTTCTTGACCAACAATCTACCAGCACGCAGTGCGGTCTCGCGAATAGTGTCAACGTCATCGGCAAGACCAGACAAGATCGGAGGAATGATCTTAGACAGGTAGTTGGAGAAACTGTTACCGAAACAGGCAGGCAGGTAAATGAACAGCGACATGAAGCCCTCGCGAACAGCAGGTTTGGAACTGGAGATATTTTGCAGAATCGTTGGCAAAGTCTCCTCAAGACGGCTGGTACCAAGACCAGCAAGAACTTCACTGAGAGCTTGAGCCGAGCCAAGTCTGTCACCAGCACCAGTGTCCGACTTGAGGGTGGCCATGAGACTAGGGATGAGGTCGGGCATGGCATCTTCGCCAAGCTTCTCGATAGTCGAACCAAGAGCTTTAGAAGCAGTGGCACGGGTGGTAGGGACAGGGTCGACAATCGCAACCCTGAGACCAGCAACAAGGATGGGGAGATGAGTGATGAGATCTTTACGCTCCGTGAGATGTGCCAGACTACCAATAATCTGAGATGCCTTCTTCTTGGTTGCCGAGCGATCGCCCAGACCACGCTCTAGAACGCGCACAACCAGAGCCAACGATGGTGCGTCAAGGTAATGGATGAAATTTACCTTGATCAGAGCATCCAGAGCGTCGTCGGTGTATTTGGTAGGATCACTCAAAGCCTTCAAGATGATATCAACCTGACTCTTGATCTCAGGGTTGCTGATAACATCACCGAAGCGTTGCAGACTGCGATTGGCAGACGCTCTGACCTCCTTGTGACTGTCGTTGAGAACATCGGTTAACGGAGGAATGATTTCGGGCAAACTGACAGCCAGCTGCTCAGGGTCCAAGTATGCCATGGCACCGAGGGAGTCACAAGCACCTTTCTTACTTCTCCACTGTTGTTCGTCAAGACCTTCGAGGAGGGTAGGAAGGACCTGTTTGACACCATAGGAACTCAGACTAGCAAAGCAAGTCTTTGCAGCATCAAGACAAGCCTCACGCACGTCAATGGTGGCATCACCAAAGCCTGACAAGAGTTGAGGCACGATCTGAATGACATAGGGCTCGAAAATGCGGCCCAAAATGAGTGATAGCAGCTCATAGGCAAGGAATGCACCTTGACGTTTGTAGGGGTCTTTCTTCTCCTCGGTAGCACTGACCAAATTTGACATGACGCGGAACTCGCGAAGAGCAGAGACACCACGTCCCTTGACAATACCAGCCAGACCATACGCTGCGCCTCTTTTAGCGGCATACTTCTTGGCAGTGAGCACGGTGTCCATCATCTGCTGAACATATTGCCCTGCTTCCTTGTTGGAAGCTTGCACCAAAGGGGGCAAGCATTGAGCAACGGCGTACTGGACGGATTCTGAAGGTGTGCTGAGCGTCGTGAGAAGGCGCTGCACGACCTTGGGCATTCTGTTGTCACCAGCCTTCAAGTGACGTGCAAGAGCACCATACAAGATGACAACAGCCTCGTTGACAGCGTCCTGGGTTTGTGAACCAGAACCTCCCTCGAGCGTACTTTCGAACAGTTTCATCAAAGTCTCGACTTGCAAGTTACCCTTGGCGGCGATGATGGCTGTAGCGGCGTCGAGCATCGAGTCACGAACAGTCACGTTCTTGTCTCCTAGAGGACCTTCTGCAACCATGAATTGCATGAGGGGTACAAGCTGCTCGCTAACATAGGTAGGAGTGAGCTGATTGAATGCGAGAGCGATACCCTGTCTGGATTGCCAAGGGTCTGACAAATCCATCTTGATGGGCATGCCGTACTTGTCACGTTGAGGTGCCCTTGGCTTTGCATCATCTCTGTATGTGTTCTGCAAGTGAGAGATGACAGCTGCTGAGATGTCAGAGTGCTCCCGAACGAGTGCCGCTAGTGACCTTGCAGCAGCTCTACGAAGCTGAATGTCATGTGAAGCGAGATACGTCATAATGGAAGATGCTGATTCTGGCGACGTCTTCAGCTCGTTTTCGGCCCAAATTTCATGTGCTAGTTCAACATTCTCTTCGACATCATCGTGTGTAGCGAGGAAGATCTCGTCATAGAAGTCTTTACCAGATAGCTCGAACTCGGCGCTGATGGCCTGGAGAGCTACTTCACGCACAGAGGCTTCGGGTACGATGGTGGCTTTGACCACAACATCGGCTTCTGCTTCGGTGGCATTAGGAGCCACACTACGACAGACATCCGAGAAGCAATCTTTGAAAAGGCGGAAATGCTGCTGGTAAGCCTGCAACGATGAGACCAAGACAGAAAGGACTTCTCTCCTGGCCAAGCGTGGCTCACTGCAGACATCAGCATGGAAACTCAGGAATTCGGCCGCAAGGATTATCTGTTCCTGGGCCTCCTCATCGTCAGATTTGCCGACACCGCCTTGTTCCAAAACCAAGAAAGCAAGAGGGAGGCAGTAGCTCAAGGTGACAGCGTCAAGAGGTCTTTGCTCGCCCATGAAACGAAGGCGATAGAGCACACGGGTGATCAGATCGCCCAGTGGTTCCTCCTGCATGGATTCGGGTAGAGTAGTCAAACCGGCGGCTCTCAAGGCAGCGACACCTACGAACGAACGCATGCCACCGAGACGTGACGATGTTTGTTGGGCGCATTCAAGGTAAGCCAGGACAGCGGCATCGCCCAAGATGAGACCCGCTCCTGCATTGATGACCTCAAACAGACGGGCTGTGGTGACAGTGAACCAATTGGCTGCCTCGGTTGGAGGTCCAGTAACAAGCCCGGTGACCATGCCGATACCTCTTCGCAGCTTGGCAACTACTGATGTCACGTTGCTACGAATCTCGGCTTCCTTCGCAAGCTGAGCGTTCACCTTTGCTTGCTCGTCAGCGGTCAACTTCTTAGTAGTGCCCTTCTTCTGGGCAAGTTGATCCCTGAGTTCTTGCTCCCATTTGTACGTGTCATAATCTTTACTGTTCTTGCTTGGAGCCTGTGCTTGTGTTTGCTTTGCAAGAACGTCAATAAAGGCAGTGCCTTCTGGTGTGCGGAAAATGGCAGCCTCGGTTGGACCAATGTCCTGAAGTAATTTGGGATCCAGATCATTACAAATCTGGTCCAGAACGACAGATGTCAATTCCTCGGGTGCAACGAAAACCAAGTCTGCAGTCGCTTGGAAAGCAGCGACTTGGAAAGCGGGTATGGTAGCGAGCAGCTTGTCCTCAGATACACGGATAATCTGATCCATACACTTTGAAGTGTTTCTCTTGACGAGTTCGCCAGGATCCGTGCCAGTCTTGAGGCATGTCTCAATCCAGGAAGATCTAGGCATCAGCTCCGGGCGGCAAAGCACCAACAGATTGATGAGCTGGTGATCCAAAACATCTTGCTCAATGGCGGTTTGACCCTTGGAGATTTCTTCCTTCGTAAGACAGATGCAGCGCACGACCTTGTATAATTCTTGACGACCAGTTTTTGCAAGGATAGCAGCGCTTTCCCTTGTTTCCAGCTCCACGTCTGCGGACCAGTGCGCCAAGGCTTCGGTGACAGTCTTGCCCACTGCCTCAGGCTGAGCGAGGTAAGATGCGCGCAATGAAGCGATAGTCTCCGAGCGAGCTGAAGCGGGCAAGCCCGATGCTACGATGAGATAAATAAAGGTCTGAGCCCATGCATCCTGGATCACTGGCTGCGAAGAGGCAATGCCGGAACTAGTTGCGGCAAGCGCTCTCGTCAGCCAGACTAAGTCATCGTGGGAAACAAGCTTGGTGTAGACGCGAGTGTTGAGAAGGAATGAAGGTTTAGGCTCAAGGGCGATGGCACGGTCCAGAATTGAGGCTTTCCTAAGGAGTGATGCATTCTTCAGCTCTGCGAGATGAGGAATCTTGCCCAGGGACAAAGCAGTGACAGCACAGGCTAAAGTGACCTGACCATTTTGGGTCGCAGCAACAGGATTAGCGACGACCTCATTAAAGGAATCAATCATCTTGCCAATGATTGCGTCAACCAGAGCTGCAACTTCAGGCTGTTTCAACACATCTCCTTCAAGCGACCAGACAATATCCGCAATGCTTAAAGTCCACAACTTGCGGAAGGGAAGTCTTTTCTCAGCGACACCCTTGGCATAAGCATCCGTGATAGCTGAATTCACCGAGACACCCTTCTCAAGGCCAAATTTCAGATGCTTGGAAAGTGCAGCGATCTCGGCACTTGCGGCTGCTTCGTTCGGCTCTTTCGTTGCAACCGGGGCAAGACCTTGGGGTATCGAAGCAGCTAGAGCTTCGGAGCTGTTCAAAGCAGCAAGCATCTGTGCAAAGACAATCTTCTGATCAGCTGAAGGAACCTTTCCAGTCTTCAATGGAGTCAAAATCTCGCTCAAGACGTTCTCAATGAGCTTGTCATCAGATGAGCGGCGCGCTGTCGCTGTAAAGGTTCGCAAAGCACCTGCACGAATGGTCGCATTGGTCGATTTTGCACTCGCAACAAGAGGTTTCAGCAGGTTGTTAGCCAAAATGTCAGACAAATCCAATTCTTTGGGTAAGGCATCAATCATAGGGGTAACCAGGTCGTTCAGAACGATTTCAGGGGCTCTCAGAAGGGCCTTCTCAATAGCGGGGATGATTTCCTTCTTCAGGTCCTCCGAAGTGACAAAAGAGTTGAAATAATCAACCAGTGCGTTTGCGAGGAAAGGCGGAAGAACGGTGCGCGATCCAATGAACTCGCGAAGGTAGAATGCATTGTAGTCGGACTTTCTGGCTTCGAATTTGGGGCCGCGCTTGGGTAGACGAGCACTAACTCCGGCAATGACTCCAAGTATCAGAGCGTTCTGGGGGATGGGAGTAGCAGCCTTAGTGGTGAGGGCAGTAATGGATTGGTCCAAGGCATCGTCTCCGAAGTCTGAGCTGAACAGCTTTCTGAAGGCGCGGCGGGTAACGCGCAGGACAGTCTGGTGAGTGCTGTGACGAGGAGTCGAACTCTCAAAGGTATATGTGGCGCGAACCAAGGCCTGAATAATCTTGACGCCCCATGCATCCCAGAAAGGCTTTTGAATGGCGAACTGTTGGAGGAACAGAGCACACCAGCGGATCAGAACGAAGGAGTTGGCAGGAGCAAGACTGGTCTTCTTGGTTTCGGACTCGACGGCGGCGATGAATGCGGACACATGAGGTTCGGTATCGGGGGTAGAGAAGATGGCGACAAGGCACAGTTCGACTGCCTGTCTAGATTGAGTGTCGACATAGAGAGGGTACGTGTCGAACAGGACATTGAGAGCATTGGGGATTTGTTGGAGAGAGCATTCTAAGTGGAAGGGTCAGAGGGATCATGTGGCATGTCAAGGAAGGAGCGTTGGGTGACACACGCTTGCTCACAATCTTGTCGTGCAGAGAGAGCAGCTCCGACGAGCGCCTCTTGGTGGAGCTGGAGAGGGCAACCTGGCGCAGACGACCTGCGTCCAGCGTTTGCTCTCCATTGACTTCACCGTCTGCCATGGTATGCGATGCGCTCTCAAAGACGCCGCAGACTCATATGCTTCTATAAGAGCGAGCTGATAGTTTCGAGTCGGTGGTGGGGGCAGTTTTTCGCGACTTCCAACACCGAAGCCTGCACATCCGACACCGAAACCCTCCTCTGCCGTCTGTGCGTCGCTGTCACATGCGTCATTCCGCCAGTGCTCCTTCCAAATTTCACAATCATTCAACTTCACCGCTCTGTTGTTGTTTCCTTTTTCAGTTTGCAACCATGGTGGCCAAGAAGGGCAAGAAGAAGGCCGCTTCCAATCCAGCTCGTGGTTTTGCTACCACCTCAATCGCCAGTAAACCAAAACCTGAGAAGAAAGACATCGACACAAGCAATGATGCCTCCGAGAAACAATCTTCTGTCGTCACGCCTGCTGTCGACCAAAAGTCTCCCCAATCTGGTCAGCCACTCCAGGTCCAGGGACAACAGAATCTCTCGGACAAGACGCCAGCGGACAGGGAACTCCACGAACTGAGCCCAGAAGAGCTCGAAGCTCGACTGGAGTTGTCCGAGTTGCAGTCCTTTGTTGAGCAGCAAGGCCCAAAGGTGCGCAAGGAATCAACGCGTCAGGTCACCCGTCTAAAGACAGATCGACGCGTCTTACGTGGTCAGGCTGATCTGCTCAGCATTCGCGAGTGGCTACCAGACGAGTTGATCCAGCACATCATTGATCTTGCCTTGGATGACTCCTTGTCCACTTCTGCGCCATCTTCTCTCCCTGCAAACAAGCGTCTGTCCCAAGATGATCTGCTTTCCAAATTGTGGCAACTAAGTATGACTCTTGCTGATCTCGACTTTGATGAGCATCAAGTGCGTAGAGTACTCGACTATATCCTTACCAGTCCTCCTTCTGAAGACAATGGTGCTCTAATATGGGGCTTGTCGGAAGCTCTGGACTGGCTGGCTTTGAACAGTGAGCCTGGTCAATTGCTTGATTATGATGCTGTCAAGCCGAAGCCTCAATTACATAGTAACCACATCGAAGAAGGTAAGCGTGCGTCGCGATTTTTCTATCCCACACAACACGAATCCGTTCTGATCACCTCAGACGATAATTCACCAGGACCTGCCACTCCCTCGAAACGCTTCGAAACAGAAGCAATCACAAAACCCGCTCCCTCACCGTCCACATCTTCAGGTCAAACCAATGAAGCCCCCTCGCATATCGACGATGTACAAGTCAGCGATACAGAGAGTGATCTCGACCCCGACGAAATGCTCTCCACCTACCTTCGCACCAAAATCCGGCTTTACGAGCGCAACCCGTCGCTCGTCAGTGACCCTACCTCTGGAAGCAAAAAGTCCAAAAATCAACGCAGCAAGCCGGCATTGACCGTACAAAAGGCTTCACCGGGAGAAGCCAAACTCCAGCAGAGACTCAAGAGCATTGAATCGGACGTTTTGTTCGATAAACGGGTTGCCGACATGAGGTGGATTGAAGAACGAAACACAATACATCAAAATCAGTCTGAGAGGAGAAGATTCAACCTCCCAGAACAGACCAAAGAGAAGAAAGAGCTGGATAACTCGTCAGACGATACTCCGAGAGAAAGCGCAACCGATGATATCATGGCTGAGGCCGAAGCGGCTGCTCAGCAATTATTAGAAGAGATGGACGATGAGGATGAAATTCTGGGTGGTATGTTCGGTGAAGCTACTGAGGGTGCTTCAGATGGCACCAACTCAGGACAGCCAGACAATGCTGATCCAAGTATGATGGTACGCAACTTTGGAAGAATCACTGGTATAAGCCCTCGACGCACCTTTGAAGAGGCTTGTCGCTCACGAGACTCGGGAGCCAAGGTATCCTACAAGCTGGTCTCTGCCACGACTTACAACAGCCGTCATTCTGTAACTATACAATGGTCGAAAGACCAAGATATGATTGATGACTCGTTCGCACCAGACGTCGACGTCAAATCGACCGATCGAAAGACTGTCATAACCATGACTAAGGTCGCATGTCCGGAAACATCACAAAGCGAGGGATACGTCTCGACAGTCGCCCTGTTCTTGCTCTTCTCAAATTCTCCAAAAGAAGAGAGATCCGCTTTGCGCCTTCCTCCTGCTTTCAGAGACCTTTGGCAGGAGCTTGTAAGTGCTCGTCAAGAGAAGCGCGACGCAGCCGATCGCGAGGCAGTGAAGTCGTTGAGAGAGTTGATCAAGGAACAGACTGAAGAGGATGGGGACGAAGATGTTGTCCTCACCGCTGGCTTCAGAAACCGTAATAAGGGCATGAGCGGCGTGTCCACTCCTATTGGCGAGAAAAACGAAAAGGTCACAAAGACGGAGGAATCTCAAGCTCTAAGAGACATGTGGGCCCGCAAAACATCTACGCCTGCGTATCAGGACATGCTCGTCGCTCGATCCAATCTGCCCATGTTCCAGTTCCGAGACGTTGCCCTTGATGCCGTTGAAAAGAATCAGGTTACCATTCTCTGTGGTGAGACAGGATGCGGCAAAAGTACACAAATGCCTGCCTTTATCCTCGAGCACGAACTCTCACTTGGAAGACCATGCAAGATTTATTGTACAGAACCAAGACGTATCTCTGCCATCTCATTGGCCCAGCGTGTCAGCGAGGAGATGGGTGAAGACAAGAGGGCAGTGGGCACCTCTCGCTCGCTTGTAGGTTATGCCATTCGTCTAGAATCGATGACCACGGCGCAGACCCGTTTGGTATACGCCACTGTTGGTATTGTTCTTCGTATGCTAGAATCCACCAAGGGCTTTGATGAGGTCACGCATCTGGTCATCGATGAGATCCACGAGCGAAGCATCGACACCGATTTCTTGTTGATTGTCCTGAGGGCTCTGATGATCCGTCGACCAGACCTAAAGGTTGTCTTGATGAGCGCTACAGTCGATGCTCAAAGATTCTCAAGCTACCTCGACAACGCACCCATTGTCACAGTGCCAGGTCGCACATTCCCAGTCGCGGCCAAGTATCTCGAAGACGCTATCGAACTGACCGGACACACAATAGAGGATGGTTCTCCAAAGAATGCTGACGCTGATGAGGATGAATTCGAAGCAGCATCTTCGGAAGCAACGGTCGCAGCCGCTAAGCAACTTACTGGATATAATCCCAAGACGGTCAGAACGCTTGCCGCCTATGACGAATATGCAATTGACTATACTTTGATCTTAAAGCTTTTGGAAAAGATTGCTTACGATCCATCGTACACACAGTTCAGTCAGGCTATCTTGGTTTTCCTCCCAGGTCTTGCCGAGATCAGATCGCTAAATGATTTTCTCGGTGGACATCCGGCCTTCTCAAAAGGATGGCTAATCTATCCTCTACATTCCACGTTCTCTAGTGAGGAGCAGCAGGCTGCTTTCAGGATACCACCCCCAGGCATGAGAAAGATTGTTTTGGCCACCAATATTGCCGAGACGGGTATCACTATTCCTGATGTCACGGCTGTGATAGATACTGGAAAGCACAAGGAGATGCGCTTCGACGAACGACGACAGCTCTCACGTCTGATCCAGTCTTTCATTTCCCGCGCCAACGCGAAGCAACGACGTGGACGTGCTGGTCGTGTGCAAGAAGGCATATGCTTCCACTTGTTCACCAAGTTTCGACACGATGAAATCATGGCACCACAACAGACACCTGAAATGCTGCGATTGTCACTGCAAGATTTAGTTATGCGTGTCAAGATTTGCAAGCTCGGCGACATTGAGCAAGCGTTATCTCAAGCATTGGATCCCCCCTCTTTGAAGAACATTCGTCGCGCCATTGATGCACTCATTGACGTCGGCGCTTTGACATCCTCAGAAGAGTTGACGCCTTTGGGTAACCAACTTGCCAAATTACCTCTCGATGCTCAATTGGGAAAGCTCATCTTACTATCATCTGTCTTTGGATGTCTAGACTTTGCTCTCAGTGTGGCAGCAACTCTTTCTTCCAAAACGCCCTTCGTAGCCCCTATGGGTGCTAAGAAGCAAGCCGACACTGTGCGATTGGGCTTCAAACGCGGCAGCTCGGATCTCCTTACCGCCTACAATGCATACTGTGCCTGGCGCAAAGCGTGCACTACACCAGGGGTATCAGAGCAACAATTCTGTCGGAAAAACTTCCTCTCACCAGTCAACCTCGCCAATATCGAAGACCTCAAATCACAACTCCTGGCTTCCTTGTCAGATGCTGGCTTTGTATCTCTGGATTCTGGCCAACGAGCCGCCCTCTCGCGCGTGCGCAACACTGGTCGTGGTCCTCGCTCTTTTGTAGCAGTCCCCGCCTCTCACAATGCGTTCGATGCCAACGATGCCCTTCTCAATGCGGTAACGGCCTGGAGTTTCTACCCTAAGCTCGCCGTGCGTGAAGGAAAAGGCTGGCGCAATGTAGCCAACAGTCAGTCCCTTTCCCTGCATCCTCAGAGCGTGAACAAACTGTCTCCCTCAATACCACCCCCCTCCTACCTTTCCTTCTACAGCATAATGCAAAGCAATTCACGCTTCACCAACGCGCAAGAGACAGCTCCTGTGGATCCATTCGCATTGACTCTCCTCGCTGGCGATGCGAAGTTTGATCTTTGGTCCGGTGTCGTGGTCCTCGACGGCAACAGATTACGCTTCAAGCTCAACAGTTGGCGTACTTGTTTCGCGGTCAAAGTACTTAGAGCGAGAATCAAGGAGTTCTTGGCCAAGGAGTTCAAACAACCAGGCAGGTCGATGGTCCCCGAGAGACAAAAAGCATGGATGAAAGTGTTTGGGCAGGTGTTTGACAATGTCGAGGCAGGAAGACTACGATAGACGAGAATTGTTTTGAATATTCGGGCAGGAAGGGGCACGAGCAAGGCCTATCCAGAGTCGTTTCCTGCCACTCCTCTAAGTACCCTTATGAATACATGCCAGAGAGCAATCTCCCTACATGCAGAGCAGACACGTTCAGTCGTCATCTTTAGCGCAGCGATTCAGTTATGGGTGGCAAATGAGAAGTTGCATCTGCGATCTTGCGATGCCATCTTGTGCATCGACC
Source organism: Aureobasidium sp. P6 (assembly GCA_003992365.1). Taxonomy (NCBI): domain Eukaryota; kingdom Fungi; phylum Ascomycota; class Dothideomycetes; order Dothideales; family Saccotheciaceae; genus Aureobasidium; species Aureobasidium sp. P6. Next base: position 504,412 of record RZIQ01000006.1, on the reverse strand, counting down.
GATCCCTCAAACCCATGCAACTCCCGTTCGCATCGCACATCATGTACCCATCCACGAACATCCCAATCTCGATTTCTCTGACAGCGGAGTATCTTCCTACGCTAACACATCAAACAGAAAAACAACAAACCATCAACATTGCAACCCCTCGATCAACGCCATCGCTTCGATCTCGTACCTTGTCAGCCACATGGCTGCCCGCACGACCCTGACGCAGTTCATCAAGGACATTCCTTTTCTGCTTTTTTTCTTTTTGCTTCCATTCCTTCCATGATGTCAACCCTCTTTTCTTTAATAGGCTTTTGTAATTTCGGAATAGAAGAATATCAAGACCCACATCATTGAATGTTTATGCTTAAATTTTTTTTTGAAGAATGCAGGGTGTGTTGTCGGTGCAGGGATTGCTGGATTGGTATGTCACAACTCACAATCAGACACGTTTACACACAATCCATCATTTTTAATTTTGGAACATGGGCATCAGCAGTTCTGAATATTCGAAGCGAGGAAGCCTGCATTGGAATATGTGTAACATCAAAGGATCGTCGGGATAAAGATACGTAGATACATAGTTGCTGTGGTTGTATACCACTATCAATTACGCGACTCGCCGCTCTAGAAGACAGACAGACAGACAGACCAGCACCACCGATCGACAGGTTTCAGTTTTTGTCAGTCATGGCAATTGTTGAAACACAGTCACAAATGAGCAAGGCATAGATAGAATATGTTTGTAAATTGGTCTTATTCTTTGAATCTCTTTATGCTATGCTTGTACGAGCTCCAATCTGTTATAAACATAGGAGAAACAGGAAGACATAAAGGATGTTAATTGAAACAGAGGAGAGGTGCGGTGTTCATGGCCGCCGAATGCTTGTAAGAAATGAACAAAGGAGAAAGGATACCCTCAATGTGAAAGAAGAAGAAGAAGTGATGAGAAGATCTCTTAGAGAGACTGCCTACTTTGGGCAAGAAAGAAGAAAAATTGTAGTCAAGAGAAGAAAAACATCCAGGGCGAGGTCTGCCTCTAGCCCAAAGAAGAAGGGTATCGCGCAATATAGACATACGAAACAGAAGCGGCCGACAGCTTTTTGCAATGCCGGCCATGTCGTGGTACCCAGAAAGAAACACCACCATGGTTCCGCCCAAACAATGCCTAAAAACACTGATGCTGATGAGGTTTGCGCCATGAGAAAAAAAAAGATTCGCTTCAACGCCGCGAATGAGAAACAAAGGATGATTGTTGATGCAATCGAGCCGGGACGCCATGCATGAAAGATGATTTGGAACATCAGAAAAAAGCAATGATGATGAGATGAGTAGGCCGGGCTCAGTAAGAAGCAAGGCGACGGACAAGGTTCTGGCTCAGAGGGGAATTGTCTGGGCTAGCGTCAAAGATGCCGATGGTGCTGAGGCTGCGAGGACCCATGCGGTTGCCTGAGGTGGGACTATCCTCCATGTGGCACTGCTGGCCGAAGGCGAAGGTCTGGGCGCGGTTGAGCTTAGCACGCTGCTTGAGCTTGCCCATGCCCTTTTCGCATTCCTGCTCGTGGTCCTTGTGGTGCATCTCGACGTAGTTTTGAGGGAAGCACTTGGTGCGGTGGCTGGCAAAGAACTTGCTGTAGCCACCCTCGAGAATGTACATCTCGGGGAAGGTGAGCTTGGGATACTGGACGGCGTTGACGGCACGATCACGGTTGCGGACGAATTTGGCCATGCGAGGAGCGCGAAGTTCCGAGTATTCACAGTGCAGGATCAGGAGAGTGTTGGGAGTGACACCGCCGTGTTCGAACAGGTCAGTGGTCAACTGATCCTTGTCGTTGTAGTTGACAGCGCCCTCGATGTGGCCGCCGTTGTACTCGTACTCGAAGCGGCAGTCGACAACCAAAATCTTGTCGTAGTGAGAGTTGTAGTCGCCATTGAGAACATTGACCAAAGTGTCCTGCTTGATGCGGGGAAGGCTGTCGGGCTCTTCCTCGTTGAGGAAGTGAGGAAGCTTGGGCTTGTAGGGCTCATCGAGGTCCATCGAGACCGAAGGAGACGAGGTGATGTGTGAGTAGTCGTCTTGTTGGCCATTGATGACATCGTCGGGGTGCTGGAACATGCTAAGCGAACGGCGCACCTGCTTGCGGGGAGGAGGGCGGACGGCAGCTGACTTGCGGACTTGAGAGCCCAGAGGAGAGCCGTTGTTGCGGCAGAGAGAGGTGCGACGGGAGGGAGGGATGAGGTAAGACTTGGATGGAGATTCGCACTCTGAAGAAGGACTCGAGGTGCAGCTGAGCCCAGGGCCACCGAACTTGAAAGTGGGGAGCTTGTGCTCTTGCTGGGGGACGGCAGTGGTAGAGTATGCGTGGCCCTTTGTTCTGGTAAGAGAGGGTCTGAGGAAGGACGACTTCTTGCGCTCGGGGATGGGCATGACGGCGGGCTTGTCGGGCATGGGAAGGGAGAGGGCCTCCTGGCACGAGAGCATGTCGTCATCATCGTGCTCGGCAGGCTCGGGTGAGGGCGAGGGCAGAGTGATGTGGGCGACGAAGCAGGGCTGCTTGTGGGGCAGGGGCGAGATGTCCATCATGTCACCGGGCGACGACATGGGAATGGGAGGGGTGCAGAGGCCGTCGTACTCGATGAGCGGCGGGGTTGCGAGCTGCTCTGATCTGTCACGGGGTAGGAAGAGGTTTTGGTTGAACAATGAGCGTCTTGGAGTAGGAATCTGTGGGCTGCGTGGATTGTAAGCTTTGGGCACTTGGGGCTGGCCAGGCGTGGAGAAATGTGGTGGGGTGCATACCTCTGATCGATGTGGAAGTTGGACGAGAGGTCTGCGGCGAGACTGGCCGTGGGCGAGCTGCCACGTGCAGGGCGCATGGTGAAGTAGTCGGGGGCCGTCTTCTTCATGCTCAATTCCTTGAAGTTGAAGGTGTTGGAGCCCACCGTCTGCGACTGGTACATGGCGCGCGAGGCGGGCAGGTCTCGGCGGTTGCCCCACGGCGGACACGGCGGCGGGTGCATGGCGGCCAGGGGAGACGAGAATTCCATCATGGACATTGTGATAGATATGTCGGGAGTGAGAGATGCGGGTTGATGAAGATATCCAGTCCGGGGAGTGAGGATGGTAGTCACTGCAGGCGAGAATTGGATGTAGGTGGTGACGGGAGGCTGGGCTGCATAGATATGGTTGCTGGTCGACCGAGAGGATGATGGGAATTGATCGATGGATGATAGCTATATTAGATGCGGAGGTCGAATGTCGGTGGTCGGCAATTGGTCGAGGGGGCGAGAAGAGAGGCAGATGCAGATGCAGAGGCAGGAGCAGAAGGATGTCCAAGAGGTAGAATGCTCCTTCTCTATTAATTCGACTGCACAGTCCAACGGCGGTCGACGGGGTGGGATGACTACGGCTCAACTGCCTTCTCTGAGGAGCAGGAAGGTGCTGTGAAGCGGGCGCGGCTTGATAAAGAAGGCTCGCGGCAAGGAAGAGCGTTGGCATGGAGATTGCACGCAGCAGCAAGCTCAGGCAGGCCAGGCCAAGAAGCCAACCAAGGCAAGGAACGCAACGACCAGGCAGGCCCAGCATGGACAGCCCCACGAACTCTGAGCAAACTGTCTGTCACACAGTCCAAGCGACCAAGCGAGGATCCATCGCCCATGCCCTAGCCAAATCCGAACTGCATGACAAGCGCGCAGCAACGGCCCTCCCGTTGGACAAATCATATGCCGCTACCGCCTGTCCTGCAGCTGATCATGCATAGCATTTGGAACAAAGGTTCAGAGTTGCATCGTCGATAACACTCGACAAGGTCAACCAGCCTTGTCTGCTGCTCCGATCAAGTCCACAATTATCCATAGTCCATCCCTAGTAACTTCGTTCTGCTCTGCTCCGTGTGTGCCGTCGTGTCCGCAGCTGCACCCATCCATCACGAGAGGGAGAGAGAGGGGTAATTCCCATCAGAAGAGTGCACAGGAATCAGAGTTGCCCTGGTTGCAGCCTTCGTACCGCCGTTCCAGCTGTCTACATCTACCCACCTCCCGCACAGATACCACACCATACCCACGCCAAAAGAGACGACTCCAACAACGCAGATTATTGTCTCGTTGCTCGGTAGATTGTCAAAAGCTTTGCTCGACTCTGACAAGGGCCGCCGCCCGCCGAAGCCGTCCGTCCCACAGACCAAACTCATCATCCTTCAAAGACCACCGATTCGGGAATAGATGCTGCTTCTATTTTGTGTCACCATTTGCTTCAGTGGGCATCTCTTGTCAATCAATCACTCAATCCTCGCATCCTCATACCCGCTTCCTTCTCCTTGCCGCAGCGCATGAACATCAAACTCAGACAATTCTATTGTCCTGTCGGGTCGTATTTTCGTCTCTCTTTTGCCTTGCCTCGCATTTCCAGAGCCTCGATTTCATTACGACGTCAATATCACGCCTTGAATCAACATAATAATGTGCAGACCCTTTGCTCATATAAACACCTGGCGTCATTGCTGATTCTCCGCAACGAACAAGAATACGTCCGGGAAGCTGACCACGTTCTCTGGTTGGCTAACTGCGATCAGGCTAGACGATCCTCTGGCGTCCGCTTTTGGCGTATCCTTCCTTGTGGTTGAAACCGGTCTTTGCACGGCCACCCGCCTTTAACGGCGTTTCGTAGACAACCAAAAGTGGATTCTCAAGCTGCCATTTGCGTGCTGCGCTCGCGTGGCTTCGCAAGCTGCCTTCCACTCCGACGTGTGCATCACTCGTCTCCAATCGCAGATTCTCCGCGACCTGCACGATTTGCTCTAATGCATACGACGTCACTCTTCGTGCCGTGCGATCATGCATCTCAACCTGCTGCATCTCAACTCCGCCCGGCTTGGTCTTGTCTAGTTGCTGCCATCAGACCTGTAGTAAACAACACGGCATATATGATTACGATGATTTTCACTGCAAAACTCTGCTTTAATATCATGAAGCACATTCTCACGACTAATGACTGGTCTCCGTTGCAACGACGCGTTTGGTAAGCACCGACGAACGCCCTCAGCACACTGACATGCGGCTTTGCCGTACGCCGTCGCCGGGGCCAGAGACTTTCTCTGACTAGAATCGCGGAATTTCTATCGCGGCGCGGTCCCCGAGCTTCAGTCCCTTGCAAGCTTCAGCACCATGGCTTGCTCAGCTGTGGTTCAATCGTCGTGTCACCTTTTGCGTATCACATCTTCCCTGGGGCCCGGGCATGGCTTGACACTGTATCCACTTCGTGTGCACGCTACAGCTATACAGATTTGTGGAGGTCAGGGTTGTGTATGCCGTGTCACCGTGTGCGAGATAAACAAAGTTAGTGACAGATCCGCAAAGGCGGGTGCTGCTAATACTGTTCTTGATGCATGCACGTGATATGCTATTCTTACTTTAAGCCCTCTGTATAGGGCTGTCCGTACCTATCCATATATCTATCCAAGCATATCGTCCGTTTGCACCGATGATATTGATCTTTCTCTCTCGCCCGTTCCCTGCGACCACTCTCCAATACTCGCTCGATGCATTGGCGTCCCCTAGCGAACAGCCACTGCTTTGCTTTGTTCGCTTCGCTTTGCCTTTGCTTCCACTGCTTACTCGACGCCGGCCCGCGTAAGTTTTTTTTTGCTCAGCAGATGGTGATCCATCCTCAACCCATGCTCGTACCGCACCAAGACCGTCGTACCAGCCAATTCGCCTAGATTGCAGTAGATTCTGCTCGGCGGAGAACAGACCTTTCAATGAATTGGAAAAAGAAAGCATGTGGGTCGTGATGGGTCATTGAAAAGTGAAACTCGTAGTTTTCCGGAGGGGTTTTTACGATTGATTTACTAACGGCTTCTGAACTCAAAGTATGCCATCTGCATTGTATGTCGTTGTACCGGTCATATAACAGCACTTCCCCAGCTTAATCCAGCATGCAACTTGCACTCCTTTCACAGCAACGTCTATCGCAGCCAAATTTTACATATCACGCATCGATGAACGGCCACGTCTCTGCTCACAAAATTTCATCCACCATCGCGCCACTAATTGATAGGCACAACATCGATACGATCAACACCGCTATCGATTCTGGTCACGATATCCATCTGCACTCCTGCGCCAAACCATGAAACCCTCGACTCAAATCCTCTGCCTCATCCGTCATGATCGTTGAAGTTCCTTCAAAGATACCAAGGTAGACGTTGTTCAGCACATCCATTCAACCGGCTGGCGCGGCGACGACGAGACACCAATGCATGTCTTGCTTCTCCCCGGTCGTAACGACGGTCATACAATAATCAGTATCATGCGCTGACGCAGGACCCTGAGTTACTTGATGGTGGAGTGGAGAAGACACATGGATCTCAATCTCGCGCATACCTTTGTTTCACTCAATCCGAGGAAAAGAAAATTCTGCTAGTCGTCGTCACGGTACATATGGGGGCGGATTTGACTCGCAGGGTCTCGAGAATATGGGCCCTTGAGTTAGTGGTAGTAAGTGCGCCAGGCCATGCGTGTACGAAGACGCATACAGCGCGTCAATGGTGTGGTAGCTCTAAGTTGGCTCCATCTCACGCGTCAGATCTCCAGGGGAACGTTTTTTGCTTTGCTCGTATATTTGAAATCGGAAAAAAGCGCCATGCAGTGTGGGCACAATCGCCCAGCTTTCGTTAATCAGTCTTGTGCTGTCCATGCGTGTGGAAATGTCAAAAAGAAGCTCGCTGTGCTCCAGCTTTGCGGCTTGCATCCGAAGCTGTTCAAGGGTCCAATGAATTTGTGCTAAGCCTCCCTCCGGATTTAACCACGGACTTTCCCCAGCATTATCAAGAAGAATTTTGCCAGGCACCTAGAAGCGGCGCCATGTCTTTGCGGTTGCTCTGCCATTGCATATATCCTGACACATCCTCATCAAACACTCTCCACCATGGCTGGAAAGCGTCGCCGAAATTCGAACGCAGAAGATGAGACGGTCCACGATACGACTCATCCCTCGCGCAAGCGACGTGTTGAATTTGGTGTTGCCGACGCTAAATTGGCTGCTTTGTACAACGATCTTTCCGACGATGTCAAAGCGACCAGATTGAAGGCTGCCGCAGACCTGATACGCACCCTTGCAGAAGCGGACCCCGAAGCCCTGGACAAATCACTGACCAGACTCATTAGAGGTCTCTGCAGTAGCCGCAAAGCCGCGAGGTCTGGATTTTCGGTGGCTTTGATAGAGATTTTGAAGCTCTCCATCAAATTTCGCTCCACGACTCTTGAGGGTGTGGACTTGACTCTTCCGGCCATTGTTGCGAAGATCATCTCGATCACACAGCCCGATGAGACCAGCAACAACAAGGTGCGCCCTAGCAGATCTGATACCACACAGAACACAACGCTTATAGTCCTTACAGGAGAGGAGAGACCATCTTACAGGCCGTTGCTTTGGTTTGAAGTCTTTGATTCAAAGTCAGCTTCTCTTTGCAGAAGGTGTATCAACATCCGAATGGGAAAAGGTCCTTGATCACATCTTCAAGCTTGCAACAGAGACCACCTGGCTGCGAAGAGAATGCGGCGTGACTCTCTACGAGACATTGGCCACTATGGCCCAGATCAAAGACCTCGACACTGAATATGTCAACCTACTTGTTCAGAGACTCGAACCTTTCAAACTCACCAAAACCCCTGAGGGCCTTGCAATTTGGTTGACCACTTCCACACTCTTCCCCGATGCTAAGCTACCAAAGGGAGTATGGAACCACAATGATCCTCTGTCATCGAAGGAGAGAGGTACTGTGGCAAAAATTCTTCGCGATAATGGATCTCAGTCCGAAGACGGCCCTGCTGCGAACAGCACTGGTGCCGCCCAAAGCTCTCCTTCCTTTGCCTGGCCAATCATCTTGACCCAGCTTTACAAACGCTACAAGCCCGGCAAGAAGTCAGACGAGAAGACCTCCGACTTCGAAAAGTTCTGGATGGAAGCTGTGGATCGTAAGTCTCGCTCCTGGAAAGCTCTCTATCTAACGCCTGAGCTGACACGTTGACAGAGGGACTGTTTGCTGCAGCCGCCAGCACGGAACGCAAGTCCTTGGGACTTCAGGTGGTCTCTATGGGCATCTCGACTGCACCGGTCTATCTACTCCGTGCCGTGTTCAGCCCAAATGCCATGCGCTGTATTATCAACCAACGTGCCGGGCAAGACCGATACCTTCACGAAGCCGCAAAGGGTCCACTCTCGCAGATGGTCAACCGCGCAAAATCTGATCAAGAAAGCATTCCTGTGATGCTGAAGGGCTTGTTATGTGGCAACGGCGCTGTGGATTTTGACCGTTTGACAAAGTCCAAAACGGCAGAAGACCTCTTTGGCCGCGCGAGAGACGACAGCGCAGCTGAGGCTTTGACAATCTTGCAACAGCTCTCAGCCAAGCCAAATGCCGAAGATCAGCCGCAAGCAGACACAAAGCGCCGCCTCTTGGCCGATATGATGCTAAACATGGCTCGTAAGCAGCAAGCTAAAGAGGGCAAAGACAATGATGCCATTGCCGGTCTTGTTCTGTCTATGGTGCCGTTTGGCTATGCAGACGCCAGTGCGGGTACATTGAAGGCATCCCCTCCCTTGTCGGAAGCCAGCCAAGAAATGTTCCGCTCGCGTCTCATGTCGTGTCTCAACCACATCCTCTCCGCCCGCTTAGACACAGACTTTACGGTTTTGGAAAAGGTCGTCGAAGAGGTGAAGACTGTCGATGCTGCCTCGAAGACCGGTCTTCGAACCAAAGCTGATCAGGAAATAATGGACAACTTGGACAAGGCTCACAAGACCTTGAAAGCCTTGAAGAAGCTTGAACAGAAGCAGAAGGAGAAGAAGAAGGCGCCTTTACGTGCATTCAGGGCCTTGTACGCCCTCTCCATTCTACTTGTCTACAATGGCGAGGCCGATGTCGTACCTGTCTTAGAGGACCTTGACTTGTGCTACCAATCGTGGAAGAAGAGTGAAGATGCATCCGTCATGCTGGTCGAAATTTTGCTCAGTTTCATTTCGAAGCCTTCTGCTGTCTACCGCAAAATCGCTCAGCAAGTATTTGAAGCATTCTCTTCTCAACTTGATGTTGAAGGACTGCAATCGATGCTGGATATTCTTGACAAGTCCGAGAACCTTAGCGGTCAGCAAGAGCTCTTCGAGCAGGCTGACGATGCTGAGGAAGGTGGTGAGTCAGGATCCGATGAGGAGGCCTCTGATGTAGAGATGCTCGACGACGACGAGGACGCTAGCGATGTTGAGATTGATAGCGACGTCGAGGTCGTTGAGGATGCCGAGTCTGGTGCTTCCGACGACTCGAATGACGATGACTTGGACGATGCAGCTGATGCAGAAGATGCTGACCTTGAGGACTTTGAGAACAAACTTGCACTTGCCTTGAAAACGTCAAAGCCTACGGAAGACGACTCGGACTTCGATGAATCTGATATGGACGACGAACAGATGATGGCATTGGAAGGTCACCTTACCACAATCTTCACTGAGCGCAAGAAGAACACTACCAATAAAAAGAAGGACAACAAGGACGCCAAAGAGAACATTGTAAACTTCAAGAACCGTGTTCTTGATCTGCTGACTATCTTCGCCAAACAAGAACATTCTAACAAGCTAACTCTTGATTTGGTCCTGCCGATGCTCACGCTGATCCGGAAAACCACTAGCAAGCAGATCTCGGACAAGGCCTTCGGCTTGCTGCAACAATTCTTCGGAGCTTGCAACAAGACCAAAGACTTCCCGGAAGCCGACGAAGCATCCGAAGTCCTTGCTTTGCTCAATCCAGTCCACAACGAACTCCGAGCCAACGCTTCGAAGTTGCACAGCAACGCCTGTAGTCGCTCAAGCTTGTTCCTTGCCAAGATTTTGATCAATCTGGACCCTAAACATTACTCGGATGTTGCCGACTGCTACAACAACCTTCAGAAGGAATGGTACGCCGACCCGAAATCGCAAATCCAACCGAGTGTTTTTACCGAGTGGACCAGTTGGAGCATTACCACAAAGAAGCACAACAACTGATCTCGGTACGGACCGACAACTGCTGAGAAAGATGATCGTGACCGACTATTCGATGATAGAATCTTCGAAGCTTTGACTTTGGGGTTGACATCGAAATAGGCGTCCAAGGCCTAATTGCGCAACGAGTAGACATGTCCATCTCGCATGCCATCCCGAACGGACAGACTGACCGCCTCGACTGAGTAGGCTCTGATTGACGTCAGCTATTTTGACTTCAATCAATACTTACGGCGTGCCTCCTGTCATTAGATCTAGGCGCCGAACCCTGTGTCATTATGTATACTTTAATCGATGCCCAACTACCGAAGGCATCTTCGACGTCAGTCTAATTTCGCTTGTGCATGGACACTTCATACCAATACCAATCATAACACTACATCGCAGTCGTTCATATCTCCCTTTCATTTCGGCATACCGTTCAGGCTATCGATCCCAAACGTATTTCAGGCCATCCTCAGTAGACAAAAGTCATGGTTTCTATCCTCGAGACTGACAAACCGTTTGCAGACAAAAAAGGCGTTCGCATGTTCCCTGAATGCTTGGCAATTTGCCTCTGTACATCCCGCACAACATGGCTTTTGAGGCTTCCAGAAGCCGTTGGCCGTTACCCGTGAACCGTCATGTACAGTACTTTTGCGTTAAGGCTCTCCCTATTGACATGCTCTCTGCTGACTATATTGTTCATGCGGAAAGCTTATTGTCGAGTCCCGTCGCATAGGGAGAATCGATGTTGTTGCCGGTATGATAGCAAACTCTGATAGGATTTGGTGTCTCACTTGACTGTGTTGACAGTAATGATACCCGGCGCCTGATAGTAAGAACCGAGGTAGGCTTAATTCCGTATCTAGAGAAACAGATAGATTTCTTGCTATCAATACACACAAACAGTCGATTGTCGTGTTCCCTCAAGACCCTGCATGTTCACCGCAACTCCTACGCCTCAGCAGCAACGGCATGATGCTGCGAATTACGAGATGTGTAGATACATCTCTACTTGCGACATCATCATCTCCAACGACCCCATATGTACATGCGGTATCCAAGCAATTCCAAGCTTTCGCATGTTGATAGTATTCTTTCACTGGTACCCACCTCAAGATTTGCGACGTCATTGCTGCAGCGCCGAACCGTGCGTTGTCCATACATAGTAAATTAAGAACAACACGACAAGCCAGCACAAAACAAAATCAAGGAAATGTTCCTTCGAACCCTCTTGACCCGCCGGATCACTACGCGAACACCACCCGCCCTGCAAGAAAAGTGACAGCGAGGCGTACAACACTGGCGGCTTTGGCATCGTGGGCGTGTCGATCATACCTGGCTTCCAGGGTCTACACACGTATGTCCTGCTGCTCCGGTCGCCTGTTCTCTTCCGCTCGCGATCCAGGGAACGTCGCCGAGTGCTTTGTCCTGCCGGCGACCCTCAGGCGAGGGTGTGGCCGCAGTGGTGTGAGCTGCCCGTCGAAAAGCCTGAAAGCACAGGACCCCGATGCGTGAGGTCGGTTTGATGGGCGGCGGGTGTTCCTGAAAATCGCGAGCGGCTTGACTCGTCACGAAACCATGGAATTGTGCACACCGTGCTCTACCACTCTTTCACTATTCTGCTCGGGTTGCAGACATTTTCACGGCAGATTGGTTATGGAAACAGAATTTTTTTTTTGCACTTCTTGTGCTATTCCTCATTCGCTCTTTGCGCTCGAGCTCATAAAACCCTTTTGTGAGTCAGGAAATCAAAGTCGCATCAACGTTGCGAAAGGCAGTGGTCGAGACGGTAGACTGTCAGAAAGTCAGAGCATGCACAATTTCCCCAGGTTATATAGGAGAGAACAAAACGGATAAAAAGGAGCCGCATAGATTGGATAGAATTGAAGTCAACAACAGGTTTAGAATGAGATTTCATGACGACATGGCAATTATATATTTTCACATATAGATTCTGATTGATCAAAACAAGTTGTCCATTATGTTATATCGTGTTTGTATACAGATGTGAAACAGAAACAAGCAAACACGTAATAATAGTCCTATGATATAAGAATGCCGCGTACCCATCGAGACTACAGGTGGTCCTCTCTCTCCTCGCGCAACCCAACCCATTGAACTCTGCATGCGCTACCGACAATATCCACAAGGCTCAAGCAAGCATCTTTGAGGACACGCTCTCCACATCATCACAAACCCGGATGTTGGAAGCCGTGAATCGCGCTTTTCAACAAAATATGCCCCGCGTTTCCCATGCACTGCATCGAGATCTCTTTAAACCAACTTCTTGTCCTGCGGTCCCATAAGAACACGAACAAGAGGAAAGCGTCATGCGATTAACCGCCTCGCGCGCGGCAGAGGCCCACCGAAAATCGACACTGGATCGTAAGCATTTCTCAAAGAGTCACTTCACGCATGCCGCATGAATGCTTCCGCATGAAACACGATGATACCGTTTGCAGAGCAACCAGCCTGATCTAGCTGACAGACTCATACGCATTGTAGATCATGCATCCAAAGAAACCACACGAGCACACCTAAAAGTCATGCTTCTTGTTTCAGCCAGCTGAGAAAATGGTCAAGAGGACGCCGAGAGTTTGCGGATGCGCCGTCCCGCTTCAATGGATGCCGCACTTCTCCAGCCGGGCTCTGTACAGCTGGATGCCTGACAACGTCTTGAACATGCAAGTCGATTCTTGGAGATTTTTAGACTCCACAGCAACAGGACTAGCTACTGGAGACTGGAACTACGAAGCCCATAATAGTCATGTCATGTTCCGAAAAAGGTTGAATCGAGGTCCACAGAGACTGCTGAATACGTGATACGAAGTCCGAAGTGTCCTGCAGCTTTCCATGCAAGGACGACCCTGGTTTCTGGATACACGACTTCCCGAGTCTTTCCAGAATATCTTTGTTTTTTTACAATTTCCTCCCAATAGTCGACCGATAACATTTCTAACTGAAAATCGAGTACCACAAGACACCAATGCCACGCAACTTTGTAGTTTCTTCGGCTTTTAGACATACTCTCCTAGCATTTCACGTTCGACAACGGAGCACATGAAGTGCCTGAGCGAACACGCGTTCTCCCGATGCTGTGGAGAGCCGCCAACCATTCTAGCCCAGCCTCGCTACTGCACGTCTGCCTGCATCCCCAAGCATGCGTGCAAAAGTCTATTCTGCAAGTCACACAGGAAGCAAGGCCACGCCATGGCGGCCGCCACGCAGCTGTTACTCTTGGAGATCATGTACAATGCGCTCGCTTCGGTTCAACCCGAGCACATTCTGCCACCTCAACGACAGGTCTGAAGGCTAAAACGGGACATGGGCATCTGCGACCCTTCACATCCCCGACTCCACCAAATCGGCAGGAGCGTTGAATCTATAGCAAAGATGTGCGTGATACGAATGTGGACACGAAACATGAAGATCTTTGCATATGGTTGAGTGCCGCTCTTTCCTTCCAAGGGTTCTGGATGAGGCATATGCAGCTGTGTCAGCTCTCATGCAGGTCCAGAGGAGAGCTTGGAAGATCTCAAAGGCAAAGGTGCCGATAAGCGGTGAGATTCTTATCCCTCATGCCGGGATATGTAGTATGTATAAGCAGGTATGCATGTATATGGCTTGCTGACTGCTCGACACCCCGTGTACATAGCCTTGTACACGGAAGACCTCATCAAGGGTCTCGCTCAAATGTCAGCTTTGTAGGCATATCTTGCCGAACCATATCAGAAATGCAACGCAGTCGGTCAAGCATCACAATAGAGAACTTAGTTCGAGACTAGATTGACGGTACAATACTGTACACATCTCTTGACTTTGACAAAGATGCACAGACAGACGTTGATAAATTGCATCGGGTTATATTGACATGGACCATTGCTTGAAAACCACATTGACAAGGAATCCACAATGACCAGTAGGCAAGAGACAGTCATCAAAGGCTATTGATGGAGATGGCGGATTTGATATAGATGATGCTATAAAAAGGGCTCGCTGCTATGGTGCTGTTATCGATTGCATGTCCTGTCTTTCGATCATACGAAGGTATGATCAGAGACCCTGTGTCCGTATCTAGTACCCGACTCAAGACTGTCCATCCATTCGAGAATTGGTTTCTGTGACATTGGTCATAAAGTCCTGAGGTGTGGGATCCATGCCGTTCCTCCCATGCTTGGACACTGGTGGGTTTATCGGTGTCTTTCGTGCCGCCAGGCCCGAAGTAAGGATTCGGCATATCTCGAAGGCATGGAAAATGGTGTATTCTCGCCTAGCAGCTTTTGGTCGTGGATGTAGATGCGAAGAGCCTTGTATTGCTCATGTTGCTTATTGGCCATCACCCTGGTGGTAGTCGAGGACAGACGATTTTCTTGTCTGAAAGTTGATCTGTGAGGTATAGAGCAGTGTAAAGAAGAGACGATATGTACAAGGAGGTAAAGACCGTCAGAATGTTTGCTGGCAGTGCACTCATCTCGTGTCTAATGGCCAGATTATTCGACGCTGCTGCAGGTCTCACGTGAGGATCTGGATGTTGACGAAGCAAGGTCGGAAATGTTGGGTGTATGGGTCATGAATCATTAAGGGGGTTTCTACATGATATCGTCGTCGGCGATTTCTGCCTCAGTATAGGCTCCGTCGATGGGCGTCCAAGCTTCAGAAAAGACACTGACATGTGGGGGATCTCTCCAAGCCCATGCGACGCAGTAATGTTTGGCCAGAAGCTTCCACTCCTCGATCTCGTCGAGCCACTCGAGTCTTTCGACGCGGTCTCTCTCGGCGGTGCTCAACCATTCGTCTCGATAGTAAATCTGCTCGACGTCTCTTGCACCTTGGCCAGTCACAAAGCCAGCTTTCTTGAGACGATCCCGTTGGACGGCCAGAGAGTAATAACGCTTTACGGTTTGTAGCTCAATGCCTCGACTTGCCAGGTTTGTGATCATAGTCTTGCCGAAACTGTCGTAAGGGCGGATAGGTTCGTAGAGGATGATGGCCAGAGAAGCCTCGGGAATGGCAGTGGTGAAGTAGGACAGGATCTGAGTGGTGGTTGTCGGAGGCAGGTAGCAGAGACAGCACTCGCTGAGAAGGAGGGTAGGCAGATCTGGGCGCAAGTTCGGAAGGGAAGGAGGATTGGGGTCGGCGAGGCGACGGAGATCGATGGAATGAAGGTTGTAGGTGGGCGAGAGCAGCGAGGATCTGTCTGACGAGACGGTCATGTGGTTGATCATGTCGCTGAGCTGGGGGTTGGACTGGATGGCCGACAGCTTGGCGTGGACGTTGTCGACAAAGTCGAGTTCGTGGTACAGCACGGCTCGCCTGCGAGCGGCATCGAAGCGGAAGAAGCGAGTATCGGAACCAGCACCCAGTGAAATGATTTGGGCTTGTGTGGTTGCGGTGCTGAGGAAACGATCGACAAGGCGATCAATGGCAGAGGTGCGGACGTAGGTGCCCCGGTTGATGAGCGGATATCGTCTGGGAATCTGGCCCTGGAGGAAGCAGCGGGCGTAGTCGTCGTGCAGGTAGCCCAAGGCGACGGCGCTCATGCGCGAGGTCGAAGCATCGCCGTCGGTCTGACGGATGATTTTGTCGCGGGCATCTTGGGCGTCTTGATCTTCTGGAGCGTCGGCATCAGCTGGGCGAGGGCGGCCTCTGCCACGGCGTGGACGGGAGCGAGCGGCGAGGCTGCTGAGATTGGGGATCGAAGGAGCAGCCATCACAGGCCATGACGGAGCTGCAGAGCTGCTCCAGATGGCCTTGTCGGTGCTTCACCGCCCGCCAAGCCGTCGAAACAAGGCCGGCAGAATTATCTCGCTGCCCGCAAGACCCAAGACCGACCGAACCATCTCCCAAGACCAAGTCCAAGTCCATCACCGCATCTTCACTCATCATGGCCGACGACGAGAACAGACGCGAACTCTCCAGACTGTGGCGCGTCTGGAAGACGACAAAGCAGATGTGCTACGACAGAGTCCGTCCTCCCACCCAGTCCTCCTCTCTCTCTGTCCCACTGACCTGACCCCCGCGCGCGCATCAGGGCTACGAACTCGCCGACGAAGAGCTCGACGTCTCCCTCGATCAGTTCCGCGACCAATGCGGCGACGGCAATGGCGCCGTCAAGTACGTCCTCGATCCTCGTCTCCACTGCCACCACCGCCCGCCTCTGACTCGACCGCAGCAAGACGAGAATGAACTTTTCTGCCCGGCCCTCGCACACCATGTTGACCAAGTACACCGCCCTCCCCACCAAATCCACTCCCAACCCCGAGCCTCAGATTGGCACCATCTTCATCGAGTTCAGCACAGAGTCCGCCATCGGCATCAAGCACTTGCGCAACTACGCCCAGTTCCTGCACGACAACAACCACCACTCGGGCATCTTCATCACCTCTGCTAGCGTCACCACCTCCGCTCTCAAGCAAGCCGCCAACCTTCCCATCACCATCGAAGTCTTTCAAGAGACCGATCTGCTCGTCAACATTACAAAGCACGAGCTCGTACCCAAGCACATCCTGCTCAGCCCCGAAGAGAAGAAGGCCCTGCTCGACCGCTACCGCCTGAAGGAGACCCAGCTGCCCCGTATCCGTGTCGAGGACCCCGTCGCCAAATACCTCGGTCTGCGCAGAGGCCAGGTCGTCAAGATCATCCGAAAGTCAGAAACTGCTGGTCGTTATGCCAGTTACCGCTGGTGTATATGAGCACCCTGCTCATCTGTCCATCCGCTTGCGATATTCTGTTTTCTGTTTCTTTTCTGGCGCCATGGGAGCGACTGAGGCTCAGAGCAGGGCGGTGCTGCTGAGCTTTTTGCATGTCCTAAGAACAAGGCAAAAATGGCGACGGCGTTATCACTGGGCGTTTCTTTTCCTCGGGACCAAGATGTTCTACTTGTCGGCCATTTTGCCGTCTATTTTTTTTCTCTCTTTTCTACACTGCCAAACAAATCTGGTCCTTGGTAGATGCAACGTCACCTCAAGAATTCACGAAATCAATCCCCCAAAAACAATCCCTCATGTGCCTTGATCGTGTTCAATCTCTACACCTGCATGCTCTTTCTCAAGCGTCAATCTGCATGATATCATCGTCGTCCAAGCCTCCATACTCGTCCTCTGCCGCATGGGCTTCCCTCATGACAGCATCACCACTGACTCCAGCATTCCTCTCATCCCTAGCTCGCTCCCTTTCGACCTTTTCACGATGGCGATTCAAATCCTCAATGCTCCACGTACTGACGCCCTCTTGCATCTTGGCCGGAAATGGCTTGCTCATCATCTTCAAGAACCTCTTTGCCGTCGCCACCGCCTGGTCAACAGACAGATTCGAATCGCCCTCCAACAATGCAGCGTTGATCCACTTGGGCAACTGCACGCGCTTCTTGCCGAATCGACGATCGGCGAGCACCATGATTCCGTAGTCATCTTTTCCGCGCAACACACGACCCAAGCATTGCGCCGCGTGACGCATGGCGTCAAACGACAAAAAGTCATTTTCGCGGATGCGGTACGTCTCGCGTAGAAACTCGAGTCGCGCTTTGAGAATGCGTGATTCCGTGTACTGGAAGGGCACGCCGATGCACAACACGGTTCGTCCGTAGTGGTGGTCGAAATCGATACCTTCGCTGACTTTGCCGCGCGCGACGCAGAGCAAGATTGCTCCACGGCCGTTGCTGCATGCCGTACGATACGTCTCCAGAGCCAAAGACGTTTCCTGTGAATCGGGTGTTTCGACGAGGATGAGCTTGTGTTTCCATACTTGATCGAGGATGCCCATGCCCTGCCACATTGAAATGATGCTCTCCATGTACAGATACGAGGGAAAGAAGACGACAATGCCATCAGGCGTGATTTTGGAGAACTCAATGAGGAGGTTGCCATAATTGCGCACCACACCTGGATCGTTACGGATGGTGAAGGAAGATGAAATGGCGCCTTGGTCACTACCACGCGTGACTATCATCGGGAGGAAAGACCGGCGGGCTAGTGTCATGCTGTATGATTCCTGCACCACCGTGTTGAAGCCCAGCATCTTTGGGTAGATCTCCAATGGTGAGATTGTTCCGGATGTGATGACTACTGAGCTGAAGCGTTCGAACACGGGTTTGATGGCGATTGCCGCATCAAGACATGTGAAATGTAGGATTGGATTGGGCACAGTGGCTGTCTCTGATTCGTAGGGCTCAAGAATCAGTAGGAAGCCAGTTTCGTATGTGGCCACCAAAGTAGCAAAACTGGCGACCTCCTGTAGAGGTTGGTAGTCTTCGATGTTGGTGAGTTCGAGCGTCCTTACAAGCGATGTTAGCCGCTCGGCGCAGAATCGTAGAGGTTTCCGCTCAATGAATGTGAGCTCCTTGAGATGTTGCAGGAAGGATGGCGGCGTCTCAGAGATGACATGCAACACCTTCATGCGAGTCTTGAGATATTCAACGAAACGTTTTAGGAACGCAACAAAGTGCTCCGCCCTTCGAATGTTTCCTGGTACAGCTTCCTTGAGAAGATCGTCTGGCAAGGCTGGGTTTCTCATGAAAGCACCCTCATCGTTGGCCTCGTCTGCATCTCGGAGACCTTGTACCAGCTTTGCGTACTCGTTCTGCAACTTTGCGGCATCTGTAGTCTTCATTTCGCTGATCTTGCGCTCCAGGTTCGCCGCACCTCTTCCTGCTTTCCGCAACGAATCTTCTGTGATGTCAATACTCAGCGATTCGATACATACGTTGTCGATGTTGTGAGCTTCGTCGAAGACGACGATACAATCTTTCGAGAGCTCTTTAGAAACTCTCTCGGCAATCTTGGGATCTAGCAGATAATGGTATGAGTAAATCACGACGTTGCAAAAGGGCATCTGAAAGAACGTGTCAGAATTTGGAACAGCAAGAATAGTAATAGTCTCACCATTCGTCGGACTGTAAAGTAAGGACATTGTTTCTGTTCCTCGCCGTATCTGAGCACATCGTCGAACGTAAAAACACCAGGAGGAATCAGATTATGCGGTTCCAGAAGATCAAGGTTCTGGACAGTTAGCAAAGCCATGTCGTAACAAAAATAGCAAAATCGAACTGTACCTCGTGATAAACGCAGAGCTCGACGTCTTCGCCCTTCTCTTTCTTCTCCTTGACGAAGCCTGCTGTAAGAGATCGACATCTAGCATCAACAACAGTACCGCTTTTCTCCCTCTTGACTGAAGGATGTAGACACAAGTTTTTACGTGATGTGAGACCCAGCCCTCGGAAGTCCTCGACGTAGCCTAGTTGTTCAGATCGATATTTCATCAGACCTTTCAGCTCTGCCAAAGCCTTTTCGATTTCAGACATGGTACCTGTCCTGGTCAGCTGATACATCAGATGGATTGTGGTGTAGTGACGAACGGGAGCAATAAATGAGTTTTCGATGTTCCGGGTAGTGTTGCTGATATGCCACAATCAGGGACAGGAGAGTGACAGTCTTTCCAGTGCCCGAAGGCATTTCCAGGACACAGTGACCTCCTGCATCCAGAGTGCCTGTCTATGCATGAGTGTGAAATATCTTTAGTGGCTGTCAACTTCGGATACGTACGCTTGAGATCGCACATGTATCTTTCCAGACATGTCAGTTTTGATTCTTTAGAATTCACGACGCTTCTGGCCTACGCATATTGTTCTAGATAGAGTGTCAGTACTACTGCACAAGGGCATTTCGCCGCCGATTGACCTGCCTGGATATATTCTGGGGTATGGGAAGAGTATGGGCAAGTCACTGCAGAGCGGTCAGCGATGAACAGCGGCGGATCGCACATGACTCACTCAATCATGAACTTCATCTTGACGAATCGTGCCTCACAAAGAGGCTTGATATGAACTCGAGAAAGAGTGGCAGGCTGCAGTTGGATGGCTGACCACACAGATGAACGAAGGGTGCGTCCGAATGCAGCTAGCGTCGTCGGAAAGCACAGGCCTCAGCGAATGATGGTGAGCGATGACGATGACGATGGCTGCTTGTGAGTTTTTGACTCTCTATACTGCATTATATACTGCTGGTTGTCTGGTTCATTGGAGCTGCACTAATTTCGATACACGGCCACTGTTGTTTCGAGCAGGTCACAAGCCACAAGACGACATGAAGAAGGCTTTTAAGCCTCAAGCAAGCAGCACCCGCTCTTTTGCAGGCACTGGCTTTGGCAGCACTGGCTTTGGTGTATCCTCTTCACCGCTATCATGGATTGGTGAACCGCCGGATCTCTCAGCCATCTCGGATCCGAATGTCCGAGTCGCCTTCAAGAACCTTAGCAAAAAGGACAGTACGACCAAAGCCAAAGCACTCGAGGAACTCCACGTCTATGTCTCTGCTCCGGATCAACACATCGAAGAAGCAATTCTAGAAGCATGGGTATGTCTCCTAAAGCTCTTGCGATTCTGTATGCCAACTCTTCTTCTTACAGGTCAAATTGTATCCTCGTCTCTCGATAGACAGCGCTCGTCGCGTGCGCCAATTAGCACACAATGTCCTCGGCCAGATTGCAACCAAAAGTGGAAAGAGAATGGTGAAACACATGTCCAGGATTGCCGGGCCCTGGCTTGCAGGTGCCCAAGACAGCGATCGTGCTGCCGCCAAAGCCGCCCAGGATGCTTTGAAGCTCGTCCTCAACACTCCCGAGAAGCTACAGAATCTCGGAAAGGCATTCCAGCAACCTATCCTCCATCACTGCAGAGACGCCCTCTTGAATGAAACAGTCCAAACTCTGAGCGACGAACGAAGTGTCAGCGCCGCCGATGCCCAAGCCACCTACTCTCGCGTAGTCGCCACCAGCATTGCTGTAATCTCGAATTTGCTATCCGACCTTGCTCCAGAAGACGTGACCAAACAACAAGAGACGTACGAGGGCATCATTGGCCAGAGCAAGATTTGGGAACTATCATCATACAAAGAAGACGTCGTCGTCAGAAGGTCCATCCACAGGTTCTTGCGCACTTGTTTGGCAAAGCAAAAAGGTGCCGTCGAGACAAACCTGTCGACTGTCAGCGAGGCCTACATCTCTAAAGCCCTACCCCACGATCAGACTGGCTCATCGTATGATTTTATGCTGGCCCTGGTTGCACTGACGGATTCTTTCCCGCAAGCCTGGACCACCAGTTATAAATCAAAGAAACCCGCCAGCTCAAGATTGAGAGGATGCATCAAGCGCGGTTCCCAGGCCGGACCAGCTGAGTTCTGGACGAATGCCTGGCTTTTGTTTAGCAAGCTGCCCACACAAGTACTGCCTCAAACGTATACAGAAGCCGAAGAATTGTTAAACGCTGTCCGTGACGGCGTGAGCCAGAAAGATGATCGCTTCAACGCGTCTGCAGCGTGGTTCGCATACTTCAAAATTCTCGGCCTTGTTCAAGACACTGCCTCTCTGTCCGATGAAGAACATGAGGCTCTACTGAATAGACTGGCCGTTCCTGCAATCGAGCACTATCTTCGACCATCACCTAGTACCGCTGATTGGCTCATTCCTGGCGCCAAACCTGCCTGGAATGTCTCTAAAGCTGCATTCTGTAAGCGTTTGCCCTCTGTGCTCGAGAAGAAGTGGGCCGAGTACGCAGCGCGCCTCGTCGAAGACATTCGAACCTCACTTCCAGAACAATCTAAAGACTTTGAGAAGTCCCAGACGCATGTTGCTTCTGCTGCAGAGCGCTGGGCTTTGCTCCAGTCAGAGTTTCTGCGTGATGAATACCAGCTCCCAGCAAGCTTGCAGACTGTCTTCTCGCAGTCGACTAAGGATGTTATCAAAGCATCTCTAGATCTTCTCAGGTCCAGGAATGGAAAGCCTTACGGCGCGGCTGCCGCAGTCGATGAGTTGTTGAACCACTGCAAGACTCTCCTCGCAAGAGACCCAGAAACTCAGGGTATGATTGCTGCTTTCGTAGTCGACGATCTTCCCGACCTATTATCCTCGCCTTCGCAAAGACAATTCGTTTCCTTGCTCTACCACTTCCAGGATGACACTCGGTTTGCAGAGGCGTGGAACAAAGCCGCCAATTCTCTTGGTAACAGTCCTGATTCTGAAGAAAAATTGCACGCGTTCCGTAATTTGTTGGCTTCCCCTAGAGTTAAGCCTGCAGCAGATCTCGCTGCCAAGAATGCGGATATTCAGGCCTTCCTGCAACGTCAATTCAAGTCGAGCTTGAAATCAGGGGCAGAATGGAGCTTCGTATCAGAAATCCTCAAGGGAACACCTAGTGTAGCTTCTACAGAAACTGTCGATGGTATGTTGGCAGAGCTTACCGCTTCATTGTCAGTGTCAGACAAAGCTGGACACGCACTTGATGGTTTACAAGAGATCTCGAAAAGCAACAAAGCTGTTGTCAAGGACTACATCAAGAAGCCTAGCGGCTCTCAGCTCCTACCTAACCTCCTGCTTTTGGAAGAGTCTACGGACGAAACACTGGCTACTAAGGCTTCCAGCATTAGCAAGGGCATTGTCACCGGTGCTGACAAATCCTCTTCCCAGACTATTCTCTTCGATGTTTTGCATCAGAGTCTGAGAGATGTATCGTCGGCTGCATTGCCAATGCCTCAGGTCCTCGACATGGCGAGTAATCTAGTCAAAGACAGTGACCTCGAACAGAAGAAGCAGGAAGTTGCACAGCAAGCCCTTCCCGATCTTGAATCGTGGGCCGCTGCTGTTGCGCCATTCTTGGGTACAGCACCATCGATAGCTCTTGCCATCACTAGTGTATTAGGTGGAGCAACCTATCTGGTGGATCCGGAAAGTGCTCCTCATTCTTCCAATGTCTCGAGAGACGCGGATGGCCTGTCACAAGCTCTGCGGTTTGCTATGTACACTTCTAGAGTATTCAGCAACATTGCTCTGCTGCAAGCATTGGAACAAAGCACACAAAAGGACCTGTTCCAGCTGTTCTACATAACCCAAATTCTGCTTACTGAAAGTATTTCTCTCACAGCACAAGGTGGCTTAGCCTCTTCCAACCCAGAGACCGAGGCCGAGGTAGTCGAGTTTGTGAACGAAGCAAACAAGCTGATCAGCGACTGTTTCCAACAATACGACGAAGACGCAGCCGAGTCAGCGTCCTACGCGTTTGTTGGCGCAGTTCTCGACGACTTCTTCGATAAGTCCAAGGGTACAACCACCTCGGCGTTCTACCATGCTCAAGCTTTGAGTCATGCACTTGGTGATCTTGAGTCGATTCACGGCGGTAGTCATGTAAAGATTCAGCAGTACCAAGACAAAACGTTGCAGCTCTACAAGGTCAAGGACGTTGTACCATTCACAGCTTGCGCTAGCGGCCTCAAAGAAGCTCTATCCGACAGTAAGAAACTCGACAGGCAGACTAACGAGCTGGTTGCCGATTTGACTGGTCTGGACGCTACAAAGGCTCCAGAAAAAGCCATCACACAGCTTGTCATGCTTAATGCACTTCTCTCCGAGAGCAAGCAAGCTGACAGTATCGTCGCCAAGCAACGCCTCATCTTCTTGATGAAGCACATACTTCCATGGCTTGACGATGATGAAGTGGTCACTCCTATTAAGGCCGAGACTTGCAAGGCTTTGGTCTTCATTCTGCCCAGCGTCAGTGATATCTACGGTGAACACTGGTCGCAAATTTTGGCGTTTTTGACTCACTCTTGGGACCTGGGCTTTGTTCGAGACGAAGTCGCTGATGAGAGTCGCATGGCTTTGATGTACTCTACTCTTCGTTTGTGCTCAACCCTTCGCAGTCTCAAATCCAGTGAGGAACCGAACGATGATCTTGTAGATGCCTGGAAGGAGAGCTCAGAGGTTGCCTACATGGGTCTCATGAATCTTGTTAGACAAGGTCAAGGACAGTCCGATGAACATCACGAGCCTCTGAAGTCTGTGTTCCAGGCTCTTGGCAACGAAGTCTCACAGTGGTCTACCGGAGAGGTAGAGGACGAAGCAGAACTGTATCCCCTGCTTTACACACCCTCGAAAGCCTTGCAAAAGACAGCTTTCAGCATTTTGCATCGCGTCATTCCTGCTGCACAGGAGCAGATCTCTTTCGATGCTGCTCTGGAGAAGAAGACTGCCAAGTTGCCCGAAGAGTTGTTGTCCTTGCTGCTCGCACCACCTACTCTCGACAGCTTGGCGGACGCGTCTTTCCGCGTAGGCATGCCTCATGAGCTGCAAGCTTACCTGTACAGTTGGCAACTTGTCTTTGATCACTTTGCCAATTCTAGTTACCAGGTCAAGTCTGACTATGTCGAAGCCTTGCGTGAGGGCGAATACCTTGGCCATCTGCTGGAGTTGACTTGGGAGCTCTTGGGCCATGTTCGTGGCCGTCCCATCGATGTCTCCAAGTACGATGTTCGTCGCTATGACTACCTCGATCAGCAGGGTGATCTTGAGGACCTGAGTGCAGACAAGTGCATGCACTGGCTACTCGCTCACCTCTACTACCAAGCCTTGATGCACGTTCCGTCACTCACCAAGGCTCAGTTCTTAGCTATCAAGTCGCGACAGACTGGATTGGCCGTAGAGAGCTGGACTGCGAAGTACATTGCTCCTCTCCTTGTTACGGCTTCTCTGGACTCTGTGTCACAATGGTCAGAAAGTGTCAAGACAGACCCTGACTATGAAGGTTGGAGTGTGAAGGTGTCGCCACGCAGCCGTGAAGTACAGTTTTCATATCTCGTTGACGAGCAGATAATGTCGATTGTGATTCGCCTACCCGAGACTTACCCCTTGGCCAGCGCCAGGGTTGAAGGCTTGAACCGTGTTGCGGCGGATGAGCGCAAATGGCAATCGTGGCTTCGCAACTGCCAGGGTGTCATTCAATTCAGCAACGGAAACCTGATTGACGGACTCACCACTTGGCGACGAAACGTCACCGGCGCTCTCAAGGGACAATCCGAGTGTGCCATTTGCTACAGTATCATCTCTGGCGACAAGCAATTGCCCAGCAAACGTTGCAGCACTTGCAAGAACCTGTTCCACAGCTCTTGTCTGTTCAAGTGGTTCAAGACAAGCAACGCCAGTACTTGTCCTCTATGCAGAAATCCTTTCAACTATGGTTAAAAGAGACTACAAAAAGCAAAAATCACGGAAAGATGATGGATTGTGTAAATAGAGACGATTGGCATGATAATGAATCGAATACGACATGTCAAATGTCAAACTTGGTATCAAACGAAAAGTTTATTCTCAGCATCATCACAAATTCTCGATTCGCTCCGCAGATCTCATGTTCGAGGCAATCATGTTCAGAAGAATCACTCTACCTTGGAAATGTGAATTCATGTAGCAACTCTAACAATTCCCTTTTGGACTATGATACAATTCGAAAAGGTAAAGAGCCCAGAAGGCCACTTTACATAGTGTGGAGAAGACAGGTAACATGACCGAAAGCCGCTTCAAATGGCTCTCAGACGTGCAAGCAACTTCTTCTTGAGCTGACCCACTTTGTAGCGAATGCTTGTAGAGCTCTCAAGAGGTTGGTAGTCAGTCGAAGCAGCAGCAGGAGGCGGAGGCGGAGCTACAGTGAAAAGGCGAGATGGCATGCCTAGCGAGGTAGCCATGGTGTTGGCATTGTGAGCTCTAGCAGCCAAAATCTGACCAGCAAGCGTAGATCTAGGTTGAGGACCCAGAGCGGCCTCGGCGGCGATCATCTCGGCCTGAGCTCTGACGAGACGCTCTTCCGGAGAGATCCAGTTGTCTATTCCGGTCAAAGTTCTGATGCGGTAGCCGAGCTCGAGCATTGTCTTTGTGGTCATTTCGGGGTCCATCATTTCGCCGTCGTTGACCATGTCCAGGAAGTCGTCGTTTCTGACTAGGTACTCGATGCGTTCGGCGCACAACTTGATGGTGAGGACTTCAAGGTGCTTGTCAGCCAGGGCGGGGGCGTCGGGTCCGAGGATTCTCTGAGCGGCCTTGAAGAACCAACGCGTGTTGGACAGAAACCATCCCTCTTGGAAGAAGGTTTCGGCGGCCGAGCAGCGAAGCGATCTGATGTCGAATTGCTCGCCGAGCAAGTACATGTCAATGTGGAAGTCGAGATTGCTGCCCATGGATTGGCGCTGATGGATAGTCGTGTAAGAGGTTCCGTGAAGGAAACGAAGCATGGCGTAGATGTGTTTTGTGCTCTCATCGTCGCCCAAATCGATCACGTCGGAAGTCGCGACCTGCCAGGCTCCAGCGAACGCGCGCTTGAAGAATTCGGAACCCTTGCTGAGAATTGCCTTTTCAGAGTAGAACTCATAGCGACCACCGCCGAAGCGGACGATGATGTCGGACGTCAGAAGGTTGCATGAGTTGTAGATTCTGGGGCGATGCTGTTGTTTCTTGTTAGTAAAGGCTTGCAGAAAGACAATCTCTGATTAAAGTGATTGACTTACGCCTGCGCCGTGCCAGAAGGGCTGCTGACCCCAGCTTTCAATTCCAGCGTTGAGGGAGTCCATGTCCACATCCACGTCTTTGTCGGAGAACTTGCTTGTGGACTGGGCGTCTTCGTCGGGTCCAAGGTAAGAAAGGCTACCAGACTGATGGCGCTCTGCGGCCACGGGTCCCGACCAGGAACGCGTACGGCGCAAGCTTTGACTGTCGTGAGTGGATAGAGACATCAAGTGCTCGGCGGTGTTGTAGTCCAAGGGAGGAGAGAGCTTCATGGTTGACAAGACCGTGTGACAAGATGTTGTGTTAGTGAAGAAACTTGAACAAAGGATGATGTCGAGACTCACTCGATGGACAAACAGAACAACCGAGCTCAGACTATTTGTTCTGTCTTGGAAGCGTGGAACAGAATTGTCAAACCCAACAACATTATGATGGTCTGCACATTCACTCGCCATTCAAGCTCTTAGTGAACAAGGTGTTGACTTCATGATGAAACCCGAGGCTTTTGTCTTTTACGCTTCACAGGCATTGTGGGGGAAAAAGGTAATAGAAGGGAGGACATGGAGGATGCAAGTTTGTTTTGTTGCGATGAGAGGCAGTAGGCTATATGAACAGAATATTGGACAGACCTTTTGAGGTTGTAGCACGCTTGAGCGAGTCGGCTCCACAGACGAATAAAGGGAGCACAGAAGAGGCCGTTGATCAGGCGAGCTTCTCGGACGATATCAAGACACCATGTAGGTAGATGCGTATCTGAAGGGTTGCATTCGATTGAAGGTCGAGGCCAAGTGGCGTGATGACCGCATTTCTTGCCCTTCTCTCTGCTGTGAAGATGCGGAATTGGCATTAGGGAGATGAAGTGTTTGTGTTTGATGGGAAGATGGGTCTAGATCTTGAAGCTCCAAGGGTGAGTTTCGTCACCGTACTGGATGCCCTCAATCCAGTCCTTCATACGTTGAGCAATCGGACCGGCCTCCTTGTCGGCTTCAAGACCGCAGTTGATCATGGAATCTCTCCAGCCAATGTTGCGAACAGGACTGACGACGGCAGCGGTGCCGGCACCGAAAACCTCGAGCATACGACCGTCCTTGTCTGCCTCGGCCAGCTCTCTGACGGAGAATCTACGTTCGTTGACTTCCCAGCCCTCGGGGACGAGACGCTCACGAGCGAGCTCGAGGATGGAATCACGAGTGACACCTTCGAGGATGGTGCCATCGAGAGGGGCAGTCATCAGTTCCTTCTTGCCGTCCTTGTTGACAATGGCGGCAAACAGGTTCATGGTTCCGACCTCGGTGACCCACTCTTCGCCAGCCTCTTCGAACAACCACAGGTTTTGGTGGAAGCCACGCGAGGCAGCCTGCATCTGGGGAACAATACAGGGAGCGTAGTTGGCACCGAGCTTGCTGTTGCCGACACCGCCGGGCCATGCACGGACAGCGTATGTGGTTGCTTCCAGCGAGACGGCCTTGAAGCCAGTAGGGTAGTAGGGGCCGACGGGGGAAGCGATGGTGTAGAGGAGAGCAGAGCCAGGCGGGCCGACGCCGAGGGTGCGCTGTGTGCCGATCATGGTAGGGCGGAGGTAGAGCGAGTAGCCACGGGCACTGGAGGGGTCAGTCATGGAGGCTGGGCGAACAAGAGGACGAGACGACTCACGCAGGGATGAAGCGCTCGTCGAGCTTGACGAATTGGGCGACGAGGTCAATCATGGCCTTGGAGTCAAAGTTGGGCAGGGCAATGCGGGCAGATGATCTGTTCAGGCGGGCCATGTTCTTGTCGGGGCGGAACAGACGAACATTGCCCTTTTCGTCCTTGTAGGCCTTCATGCCCTCGAAGCACTCAAAGGCGTAGTGGAAGACACAGGTGGCCGGGTCCAGCGAGAGGTTCTGGTACGGGGTGATACGTGGGGCGTGCCAGCCGTCTGTTGCCGTCCATTCGAGCGACAGCATATGGTCGGTAAAGTGCTTGCCGAAGACGAGTTCATCGTTGGGGATCAGTTCCTTGGGAGTCGTCGTCTTTGTGATGGACAGTTTCGACGGGTCGATGGTGGTCAATTTGGGGTTCGAGACGTCGTGGGCAGCAATGGCGTAGCATCGTGACTGAGAGGCTTTGGCAGCGCCGAGAGACCCCAAGGCCGTCCGTGTCGCCCGGAAGCCGCGAGAGGACAGCATCTTCGTCATGTATGAGCGAGGGATGAGTATGTTGGATCTCAATGAGTCAAGATTATTTCCCCGGGTCTGACGGCATCCACGGCCGGACGAGACTCGAGGCAGCCCGGCGCCGCCATCGGAGGTCGACGCACAGGCACCTTCGAGCCGGCCGCTCACCGCCTTCGTTATACAGAGCTTGGACCCGCTTGAACCCGCTTGAACCCGCTTGAACCCTGATTCCCTACTCGACTGGTATTATATTATCGTATTTCGGTCCCGTCTTGTGTTGCTGTCACGCCTCGACACATTCGCTCCTTGCTTGTCGCCATCTATCACTTCCCTGGAGACTGGCTTTGTTTTTCTTCTTCATCCCCATGGAACCTTGATCTCTGTCCTCCAGCAGCCGCCATGTTTTCGTCAGCGCTCAAGTCATTCACTTCCAACATCAATTCCAACTACACCATCGCTCCTCAGCCCAGCTCCACATCGGGTCCATGGAAAGTCTTTGACGCCAAGAAGAAGTCGACTGGCAAGCCTGCCTCGGTCTTCGTCTTTGACAAGAAATCCCTCGAACCCTCGGCCAGTGCGCTAGGAGGAAGTCGCGCCAGCTCGTCGTCCGTCAAGCGTGCTCACGACGATGTCATCGATCGCTTGAAGAAGGAGGCCAGCTCCCTAGCCCGTCTGAGACATCCTAGCATACTGGAACTGGCCGAGCCTGTCGAAGAGACCCGAAGCGGTGGTCTCATGTTTGCGACCGAGCAAGTCACCGTGTCCCTCGCTGCCCTTCTGACTGAGAAGGACGATCAAGAAAGAGCCGGAAGAGGTGCTGCTAAAAGCAGTCGATACCTAGTCCGAGGGGACGACGGTCAAGATGAGATCCGCCAACTCGAACTCGATGAGCTGGAAATCCAAAAAGGTCTGTTGCAGATTGCAAAAGGACTAGAGTTCTTGCATCAGAGCGCCAAATTGGTTCATGCCAACTTGACCCCAGACGCCATCTTTGTCAACGCAAAGTCAGACTGGAAGATTTCTGGTCTTGGTTTTTCCACCCCGTCCTCCGACTCGCCATCTTCGCCGTCTCTGTCCTTGTCTGAGCTCCTGAACCATGATCCCCGACTACCGCCCTCTGTTCAGCTCAACATTGATTATACTTCTCCTGATTTCGTCCTTGACAATAACATCAACCCCTCGGCCGACATGTTTTCTCTAGGTCTCCTCATCATCGCACTCTACAATTCGCCACACAAAAGTCCCATTGAAACACACGAGAGTCTCTCTGCTTACCGTCGCGCCTTCTCCTCTGCTTCTTCGGTACCCAGCCGATCCAACAACTTTTTGTCTTCCGTTCCTTTGCCTCAGAACCTCTCATCCGAACTCTTGCCACGCCTCATCACTCGTCGCCCTGCCCAGCGTCTCAACGCCATCGAGTTTCAACAGGCTCAGTACTTTGACAACATCCTCGTATCTACTATCCGCTTTCTAGACGACTTGCCGGCCAAAACTCCCAATGAGAAGGCTCAATTCATGCGTGGTCTTGCCAAAATCATGCCCCAGTTCCCCAAATCTGTGCTGGAGAGAAAACTTTTACCTGCTCTGCTCGAAGAGATGAAAGATCGCGAATTGCTGGCTCCAATTCTGTTGAACGTATTTGCCATCATCAAGGCTTCACCTTCAGGAAAGCGGGCTTTCACCGACAAAGTCATTCCAAGGCTACGCGAGATATTCCTCACACAGTCCAATGCCAAAACTCCTGCCGAGCGTGATACTACCAAGGAAGCTGGTCTAATGATAGTGCTCGAGAACATGAAAGTCGTAGCCGACAACTGCTCGGGCAAGGAGTTCAGGGATGGTGAGTACCTGTTACCACGACGATCACCTACAAAACAGCTGATCTTTCTTCACAGATATCCTTCCTATTATTTCTCTTGGTCTCGGATCTCCTACTCACGCTGTGGTTGATGCCGCACTTTCAACTTTGCCAGCTGTCTTACCTGCTCTTGACTATAGCACCATCAAGAATGAATTGTTCCCAGTGATTGCTGCCGTATTTGCCCATACCAATTCCTTGGGCATAAAGATCCGTGGCCTGGAAGCATTCTATACCCTCTGTGGCGGCACTGCTGAGATCGATTCAATCAGCGATGGCCTTGATGGCGTCGCTATCTCCCAGGACTCTGCCAAGCTTAGCAGTAGCCAGGTACTTGATAAGTTTACTATCCAAGAAAAAGTCGTGCCTTTAATGAAGGGCATCAAAACAAAGGAACCTGGTGTTATGGTGAGAGAAACTTGGTTCTTCTCGACTTGTACAATGCTAATCACAATGTTAAGATGGCCGCCCTCAAAGTTTTCAAGCAGATCGGCCAAGTCGTTGATTCTGATTTTCTCGCCATCGAAGCTCTACCCATCCTTTGGAGCTTTAGTCTGGGCCCTCTCCTTGATCTTGAGCAGTTCAAAGCTTTCATGAGTTTGATCAAATCACTTTCCTCGCGCGTTGAAAGAGAACACACGCGCAAGCTTCAAGAGTTGTCTGCGAGCAACGGCGGAGGCTCGACAAGATCTGGAGCAAAGCAACCAACTGCGTTCCAAACAAGTACGACATCGACTAACGGAGGTGATGTTGATTTTGCAAGTCTGGTCAGTGGTCGAAAGGGTACCGCAACTCCAGACATCATGAACGATTGGGGTCCGCCAGCAGCTAAGCCTGCTTCAACACAATTTTCGAACGCCATGTCTTCTTCGTCAGCCAACACAGACTTTACATCATGGTCAAGTGCAGTGCCAGCGCAGCCACCACGTCAGAACAATACGCTGAGCTCTTTACAAGCTTCCTCTGCCAATCAGAGAACAGTGACCCCCGACCAAAGTCAGACTTTCAACAGCTCTTTCGCAACGCTCACACCTGCATCACCTTACAACGCACCCCTACAACCTTCTTCCCGCCAAACGTCGAATTCAAATCATACCTTCACGTCTCCGCCCATTGCTCCAGTAGCTGCCAACAGCTCAACATCAATAAATTGGTCTGCAGCGACTATGACACCGAGCGCACCTACATGGTCAACGCAGCAAAGAGCAGCCAGTGGAGGTATTCTTCCTCCGCCGACACAAAGAACTTCCTCATTCACGATACCGCCACCACCTGGCTCGAGTTCTCAGACACCAGTCAATACAAACTCATACTCTGCATTCTCGATGCCGGCAATGCAACCGCAACAGCAGCAGAGGCAGAATCTTCAGCAAAACTTGCAACAGCAACCGGCGAACCAAAGTGGATTGGACAAATACCAGAGCTTGATATAGATGAAACATGATAAATCAAGAAATATACGACCGCAGATCGTGACCGTCTGACCATCATGATGCTTGTAGAATTACACTGTCCGTAGAGCATTCCTTGCTTCTCCTCGACCGCTGCAGCTCAAGTGGCCAAATGAGAGATTGTCATATCATGGGATCCCGTACCTGCAAAGTTGAGAGCCGTCGGTCTCACGTGATACATCCAAGAGCTAACCTAGAGTAGATGGTGTGTCTTCTCGCTGTCAATCTTCTGATATCCCGGCTTTCAACAACGAGAATGGCGCTCGTGAGTCTCATGTATGCGTTTGAGACTCGACTTCTCTGGTCTGATGAACCAACCGAAGCACAGTATGGGCTGGCGGAATAGCATGGAAGCGCTACGACTCATTGCTTTGCATTGATTGTCACTTGCAGGTTTTGGGCAAAGATGACATTTGGATATTCTCTAGTATTGACAATACGATCCTGAGGTCCATGATGCTCTCCTTCCGATGTAGCAGTCTCAATTTGGCGTGACGAGCTTCATCCAGTCGCTGGTGTCGATGGCAGGTGTTGAAGATTGGACACGAAGTACATGGCTTCAGCAAATGATATCCTCGGGGCGGAAAGGAGTGCCTAACGCGGTCCGCAAGATCCGCAAGACCTTTTGGGAGTCTTGGAAAAGTGCGTAATTGTGTAGCTCCAAAACTACATCAGCATCTCGCTGTCGCTGCTGCTCTTCCCCTTGGAGGAATTTCCCTCTTCACTATTTGGCTGTCTCGCTGCATCGGTGTCTAACTTGATCCTATCAGAATCTGGAGTGGTACTTAAGCTTGAATCTTGATTCGGTTTGGAGCCGCTCGGAGGACTCTGCGGGTTGCAGCGATTTCCTCGAGGCTCTTGCGCCTGTGTTCAGCATTCAGAGTAGCTCGCGCAACAAGACAGTTAACGGATCGGTGTAGTACACACTGGAGGGCGACCTTTTGGTTTTGAAGGCATCTCCGGGTGCTTGATCACCCATCGGATAGTTGATCGTGATATCTTGAGCTCCCGCTCGATCTGGCAGTTGTTCCATTTGGCTTGGTGGTGGAGCGTCAAGATCTGATGGCGTTGTTTGAGCGTGAGGCGCGTGTTTGCATGCTTCGTACGTTCGGCTTGACGAGCTGCTCGATTTGGTGCAACAAGCGCGGTTGATGAATCCATGTCGAATTGACCGAGTTGATCGAGTGTACGAGCGAGCGAGGTGCTCCAATTGATGCCGAGCTAGGTGGCGAATTGATCAGCAAATTGACTTTGCGCGAAGGGGTTGGCAATTCATTCGTGCACTCACTCCCCTTGTAGGCTTTCGTAGCAACAAGTCAGCCTCCACAGAGAACCACTTGATCAGAGGTCCAATAATAGCCATTCATTCGCAAAATATCGTGCTTATGTCTAAAGTCGCCGGACAAAAATCAAAATCGCTATCGAAAGAGCTATATGCGGCGCTCTGAGTCTTTGCAGATTTACCGTGTGTTTGCCATCCTCCTCACAGAGCTGCTCAGCTCATGCACAGCGGACGATGCCATTGGCAGATATGGATGATTGCAGAGCTCATTGACGAGAACGGACGGTCGGAAGCGACGGTGGACCCGAAAAGCATGCTAGCCTTCAGCTGGTCAGCATGCCTCACCTGTCGATGTGACGCGCATGGGAACCTGAAAAGGAACACAGAATACTATTAACCGCTCCTGCGTAGCAAGTGCCAAATGACGAGATCGCTTGCAAAAAGTTCACCTGGATCACGATATCGTCTTCGTCAGCTCGAACTTCCTGCGGAACATGTCATATGGTGGTTGAACACTCTTCAAATCAATTGTGGCGCATTTTTTTTTCAGCTTCTTACCACACACGCAGCTACGACGACTCAGAGACAAAATATTCAATCACATATGTGATGGCTACTCAACTATCTTTCAGCTCATGCATGTATTTCCAGCTCTGCTCAAAATAAAGAGAGCTGTTCGGCGTTTCAGAATAGGTGTCTGCAACTAAATCATGACTTGGAAGCCAATTTTTCAATTGAGCCTGTTAGGTCAATGGTCAAAAGACTACTGACCTATAAGTTGAGAGATATGCTCGCTGTCCAATTCACTTCGTCATTGCTCATCAGTTCATCGAAGACTGCAAACATGTATACATCACAACCTTCTATCCCCAAGGCAGACAACCATGACCAATACATCACAAAACTACTATCTGGACCGAGATGGTCAGCCACTCTTCCATCAACCGGCTTGTCGGTGATGAAAATCATTCAATACCATATCTATACCATTTGGCTCTTTCTCAAATCAGATGTGCCAGTCTTCGTCATACCGACATGCATATTCGGACTCTCTGGAGCGTATTCGGATCACTTGACCTCCTCGTCGCCCTCACCCGAACTGAAAGCTTTGGTCGTTCTCTCAAACATCCCAAGAGTTCTCCTGTTCGCATTCTCAAGCTGTTTGGTCTTTGATGTTGCCAATCAAAGCATTCCAGGAGCCGAAGGAGAAGACGCAATCAACAAACCATGGCGGCCCATCCCGGCAAAACGAATCTCACAGGTCAACGCCCGGAACCTCTTGCTCGCAGTCATACCATTGGTGCTAGTATGCTCGTTCTACCTGCGCGTATACATCGAGACATGCTCTGTGTTTGTGGTTTGTTGGATGTACAACGATCTCGGCGGCGGAGATACGAACTACTGGGTACGAAACATTCACCTCTGTGTTGCGTACTTCTTGTACAATCTTGGCAGCTTAAAGGTCGCTGCTGGGCCAGAGATGATGGTAAAGACAGGTGCATACCTCTGGACAGCTACTGTCAGCGCCGTCATATTCACAACGATGCATGTGCAAGATTTCAAAGATCAGACAGGTGATAAGGCGAGGGGACGATCTACTGCACCGCTGGTCATGGGTGATGCAAAGGCTAGATGGACCATCGCTGTGCCACTGTGCTTCTGGTCCGTGGTTTGCCCTCTGGTTTGGAGGTGCGGATGGCTTGGCTATGCAAGCTGTATTGGAACTGGAGGGATTGTCGTTGCAAGGCTTCTTATGCTAAGAAATATTGAGGCGGACGGTAAAACGTTTCGCACATGGCACTCTGGTTGACGATCATCTATAGCATGCCACTCCTGGCTAGTATTGAACACTGGGAGTACTGACGTTGGATTGATCGATGACAAATGACTCTTGTTCAAATATAAGCGTTTGCCTTCTAATACACGAATGGATGATTTGTGTTTCATATTGCTGCAGATCACAGATTATTGCTGATAAGACTGGCGTCTAGAAACGGTTTGATAGCAAGGGGTCTTTGAGAAGTTTGTGTGATGCTTGATAGCTTCTACGCACGCGTGCGTCGCGCAGATTAGTATGCAAATAGTCGAGATCGAGGTTGCCACACACAGGCTTAGTATCCTTAGCACGAGAGGGCTCCAGCCATAATGCATGTAAAGAGTGCGAGGACCACTGGTGCTGATAGTATGCTGGTGGCGCTCTCCTTGTCTTGAGCACCGTTAGTACTGTTGCTGCTCTGAGATCCATCACCATTGCTTGTGGATCCGGCATCGGTGCTAGCATTCGTTCGCATGGCAGACTCGAGCGGTTCTCCCAAGAAGATTGTTCCATTTCCTCCAAAGAAATTGGCAGCCGTGTCAGGAGGCCCAGCAGTGATGTTGCTACCACCTGGGACCGAAGATGCATGGTTGGTCGAATCCGCGACACACTCCATACTTCCCCATGTTGAATTGTAGGCTTGCTCCCACACTGTCGCTTGCGAAACATACATTTCAGGCGTATAGAATAATCTGCAATCCGCTGCTTCATAGATGTGTTGCAGCGGAGTCTCAGAATCATCGGCCCTTCGTATGTCATTGCGGAAATTGAGGCTTGCTTGAACGATGAGTTGGCCTCCTGGAGAAGCACGACTGAGTGCTTGAGTCGCCGCCTCGATCACATTAGTGCCGAATCTGGCGACGAATTCCAACTGAGACGCGAGAGGAGATGCGGTGATGACAGCACTGATGATGCTGTACAAGACAAACATACCCTGTACCTGCGAGCCTTTTACGCCGCCAACACCTTGCATGGGCCCCCTCTGCGGTCTCCCGCCCATTGTGACTGATCTTGTAGACATCTGAGCTCTCATAAACTCACTGAAGATGGCGCAAGTAGAGGCGCAAGTACCATCGTACAGCAGAACGATATCTTCGCTGGCGAAACTTTGAGGTTGTGTTGTATTGTCGTTGGCATAACCAAATATCGGCAACGTTGTGGCAGAAATGTCTGTCAGGTTCCATCGGTTGATAGACGTGAATCTTCCCCCATTGACTTCATGTGGGCCGAAGAAATCTGTCCATGAGGTATAATGTTCGTAATCTTCAGTTAATGGCTCGCGATAGTTGAAGCTATTGAGAATCACACCATCGACACCATTCTGCACCAGCTCCGGATAAGTAGTGCTAAGCTGTTCGATATTGTCACTCGCAAGCTGTCCTGTAAAGTTGTGGATTTCGCTTGCGCGGTAGTTTCCAGCGCCGTATGGAGTCATTGTTGGAAAGAGCTGACAGAAGAGATCGTAAGCCAGAAATATGGTACCACCACCGTTGCCGCGCAGGTCGATGACCAGTTTTGTGCGGTTGTCGTCGACCGCCGTTGCCAATAGCTGACGAACGACGTTTTCGAACTCAATTGGGGCTGATGATGCAAAACTAGGGATAGCAAGGATCGCGAGGTCTGGTATTGATTCGGACAAGTAACCAGCTATGCTGTTGTCTGATGATGCAACAATAGGACTTGGATATGCCGGATGCG
The DNA here is from genome assembly GCA_003992365.1 of Aureobasidium sp. P6. NCBI lineage: Eukaryota > Fungi > Ascomycota > Dothideomycetes > Dothideales > Saccotheciaceae > Aureobasidium > Aureobasidium sp. P6. Next base: position 467,831 of record RZIQ01000006.1, on the reverse strand, counting down.
ACGGTGGAACTCCTTCTGTCGAGATGGCCTCGTAGGGTACCTGTGTAAGGTTTTCATATGTCTGAGAAGTCACATTCTGCTGGGTTATGTTTGCCTGTGCCAAAATCGTTTCTGTGAGATCATTATTGCAGAATCGTTCAAAGAAGCTGGCACCGCCAGTGAGATTCTCTAACCCCTTCTTGGAAAGTAGCTGTGCCATGGTCACCACGTCACGGCTAGTCTCATTGGCAAAGGTCAATACAGTGTTATTGCCTTGATAGTACCTAGACACAGCGAAATGATTCGTCTCTGTGCCTTGATAAGCAAGTGTCGGTATATCCATCAAGACCTGATTATAATTTGCATCCGGGTCTTGAGATCGGCCGTTCTGAGATGCACAACTATTGAGCCAAGTCACGATATCTTCACCGTTGATCTGGCTGATTGACGATGGGTTGTAATCATGTTGTTCGGGGCTAATCAGAGCCATCACATCATCATAGGCGTATACATCTGGAAGAGTACTGTTGTTCGTGATCACCTATTTGTGTGAGCTAACATCGTCTGAATGTGAAGTAAGATGCAAAATACAAGCAGACTTACAGAAAACAAAGAGAAATACTCTGGCTGCTGTTGGCCGTTATATGAGTCCAGATTATGCAACCTCCTGAAGGCGAAAACGTCGACGATATCCGGGACAAACGAAAGATGACCATCGTAAGCTGACGAGAGAAGCTTGAAGACATCCAGCTGAAAATCGTACTCATTCGTATACAAGTCTTCCTGCAAAAGCGAGGTGAGTTTATCAAGACCTGTTAGAAGGTCAACCCCAGGATAAATCCGGCCTACGGTGGGATCTTGGAGATAAACAAGATCGCTCTGGAATTCGAGGAATATACGAAGACCTGCGACCTGGAGAAGGCCTTCCTCTTTTGCCAATGGTACGGATTGTAGACAAGCCAGCACAAGGTCCGCCGGGAAGAAAGTTGTGTTTTGCGTGGCAAGCGTGCTGAGTTGAGCGCATGGTTCTAATGATGGACTTCTCTGAGCACTCACCGACGAGGATATCGCACAAAGACCCACGACAAGTGTTACAAGAGATCTTGACAGTGACATGACGGATAACGATCGATACACTGGAGTAGAGGAAAAAGCGGACGCCATTGACCCGATTCAAATGCGCGATATGGTGGATCGAGGGAGAAAACGTACGAGAAAGGCTTTATAATGGAAGGATGCTCGATACCAAGAAGCCATCGTAGTGACCCGTCCAAGCTAACCTCACTAGTGCTTGCTTCCTCGGCTGCACGATTAGGAAGCCTTGAATAGCAAAGAGATGTCTGAGTTGCATGGCTGCTTCCGAAACAGACACTGTGCCGAGTGTCATTTCTAGGATCTTGGAACCAACAGCAGCCTTGCAAGGCTAGGAACTGGGGCGCTTACACATAGGAGTGCCTAGCTGATCTGAGATGTTTTCAACAGATGCGTAACAGCTCGACGGTTTCTCAAGCGGTAGAAACTGATGTTGATCGCTGGGCAAAGCTCGGGTGATTGTGGAGCTTTGAATCCTTCGGGGCTGTCGGCCCTCGGAGACAGGGAGCGTATGATACTGCTTCTAGACGAAGATCTAGTCTATGAACAGTTTGGTAGCTGGATACAAAGAGTTCATGCGAGGTTGGAAGAATCAAAAAGAACCTTGCGTCGGCTCTTTGAAGCTTTGTTCTATTTACGATTCATTTGGAAGACAAAACTTTTACCCTTTCATCAACCAAAAAGCTTATCCAAGACTTTCTCGAAATAAGAGCTGTAAAGAGAGGATTAGCATATCGTTACGAGACGAGATGGGAGATACTTACTTATCAGCCGTGGAAGGTACAAAAGTAGCCTGATACTCCTCAATTTCTTCTACCTCACCTCTGAGGTCTACCTCCAAGGCAGGGGTCCATTTGGTTTTCTTGATCAGCTTCCAGCCCACGAACAGGACAGGGAAGAGTCCGATCATGAAGTAGCTGAAGATGAATGTGGGAACATCCCATTTGCCCGGCAAGAATACAGTATATCCACCTACAAGGGCCATGACCGTACAACCGACAAACCCAAACCAAGCAAGATAAGGTTGTCCCCATCCTTTGAAAGGCAGATTGTTGCGATCAAAGCCCTGGGCATCGCAAGCACGCTTCCAGAAGATGAAAGTCATGCACATGACTGCGTAGTTAATCAGTTGGGAGGCGGTGACCAAGTTAATAAACCATTTGAGTACAGTGGCAGCATTCGAACTGACTTGCAAGAAAGCAAGTAGAGCGATGCACAGTACAACAAGTGTGCAATAGATCGGTACGCCTCGGCGAGTGGTGCGAGTCAGAATTTTGGGGGCCTTTCCTTCAAGTGCAAGACCGTAAAGCGAACGAGAGGCGCAGTAGACATAGCTGTTACCAGCAGAAAAGGCACTCGCGAGGACCATGGCATTGACGATGTGAGGAAGGACACCGATACGCAAGCGGTCCATGGCCACGACATAAGGTGAAGCCGCTGCACCGGGCAAACCAGCAGTGGTCGCTGCGGTCAGTTCTGCATCGTTGTAGGGGACCAGGATGCCGACACAGAGTGAACCGAGCATAAAGAACGTGGTGAGACGGTAGAAGACAGCCTTGTAAGCTCTCGGCATGACGACACGAGGGTTCTCGGCTTCACCAGCTGCCATGCTGACATAGTCTGGTCCAGCAATGGTAAAGGAAGCCTGGATCAAACACTGGAGGAAGCCAAGAAAATATCCTAGATTGCCACCGTAATAGAGCTGAGCGAAGGCTCCCTAATTGTCGGAACACAGATTAGCGAGTGCTCGTCACGAAACTATGGCCACGCCATGATCAGAGACATACAGGATTGTTCCAATAGCGGAAACCGAATCTATCACCTAGAGGATTGCCACCCAACATGACAATGAAGGTGAAGATGATGAGACCTATTTGGTATATCAGGTCGATGCCAGTACAAAACAAATCATGACAATCTTACCAATGATCAACAGGACCTTACCGAGGGCGGCCCAGAACTCTGTTTCGCCATACCATTCGACAGTAAGAACATTGATGAGCCTGACTCGCCATCAGTCGTTTGATTCGCAATCAAGGCGAGAAGACTTACGCATATAGTATGATTACTATAGCAATGATACCACCAGCTGGGACAATATCACTCCAATAATGAATGACGACATTACAGGCCGTAACCTCGAACGGAACCTACAAATGATCAGTCCATGTATCCAATGAGAAATTTACAAGTACTTACCAAAATTGCTTCGAAGACAAAGAAATTCCATCCAGCTGCAAAGCCCATAGCTTCGTCCATATAACGACTAGCAAATCTGATAAAAGGCGACGAGATGGGAAGATAGGTCACCATCTCAGCGGTACCTGGGATTGGGTATCAGCGAGGACTCATGAGCGATTTTTGTCTTTACGTGATAGAGGGCTGAAAACTGCAAGTATGATGTGGGACAATGAAATAGGGAAAGCATACTTATTGTGACTGCAAGAATAAACGAGCACCTATATCTGTGTTAAAAAAATGTTCATGACTGCATGTACGCTCTGTCTCATGCAGAAGACCACAAATGGACAAGCAGACTTGCTGAGGGCGTCAAGTATGATCGAGAGCTGAGAGAACGTACCATATGCTGAACGCCAGGAATAGACTGGCAGGACCGCCATTGAGAAGACCATTGCCGATGGAAACATATAGGGCAGTGCCAATGGTACCTTCAAGTCCAGTCAATTTTCGCTGTCTGTCAAATCGAACCACCGAAAGCCCATACCTCCAATACCGATAAGCTGGATGTGTCTCGATTTTAGACGACGATGCGTGCCGTCCTTAGCAAGTGACACGGAGTCAACGGAGCCTCCAGATTCTCCTGCATATTCAGGTAGACTGATGGTCTCTTTGTAGGTTTGGATGCCTGCTTTCGAAGGGTGACGGACTTTGACTGTATCATGACTGCTTGTGGCTTCGATGCTGGATGAGTGAATTGCATCATGCGATACAGGCGACTTCATGCTTGGAGACTAGGTTTCGGACTGAATGTCCGGTGGTGTTGAACAAGGCGTCTTTGTCCAGTACTTGATGGCTGTTGGCTTGTGATACTGTATTAGGGCTTAGGACCCTGGAGGCGTTCAATGGATTTGCTTGAGGAGAAGACAAAAAAACTCGGGCACAAACTCCATGAGACGACAGAAACGAGTCAAAAGGAAAGCAGGTATTTGATTGATTGTTGAAACCGGCCTGAAATGACTCGCCAAGTTTACCAAGGCTTGGACAAAAATGTCAGAGCGATAACGATTAGAAAGATGGGTGACTTGCAAGAGGGGACTGGGCAGCCCAATGGTGAGAGGAGAGGCTTGGAAGGTCTGAGAGACACGAAGACAGGACCTTTTTGCACCAAATCAATTGCCGCAACAAGGTTTCAGTCCGCCGTGACCGCAGTTGCAGACCGAGGTAAATAAAATGGATTCTTTTTCTCGAGTTCTTAACGCATCGAGACCGCACTAGGCCCCGTAGATAACAAATCTTATCTGCGCAAGCGATGAGGAACTGCTCCGCCTCTCTCCAGGTTTCTGAATTTCCAAGAGCGCCAAGACCAGTCTGCAGATTCAGACGTTTCTCAACCTTGATCAAGAATTTCAACTGATGCTGTTCTGGACGGCATTTGTATTGCTATCTGACAACTACATGTAGACGATGGGCGCTAAATTACCTGTCGCGATGTGCATATACTTCGCCAGATGTCAAGGAACGCTTGACTTCGTGTCTTGTCGCTTGTTTGATCAAGACGTGGGGAAGTGAACGGACCTCTGTTTCGCTGGCCGAGGCAGTCGAGAGCTGTCACGACCAATGCTAACATCAATGGCGACTTCCTGATGTCGAAGCAATGGTCAACACGACTTGCAAAATCAAAGTCTTGGTTCTTGCTGGATTCTGCTGCTCTGTTACTTCAACCACTGGACTGGTGATGGATTCGCACGTCATTTCAGGAGGAAACAGAGATAGAAAGGAGAAGAAGAAACAAGGCTCTTGCTATTGATGCCGGTCGCCCTCGGATGTCTTGTCATCCCGTCCGAGATGCCATCATCTTACCGCTTTTGACTCTCTGTCTTTCTCGGTCCCTGACTTGTTTCCAATTGGCAAGGATCCATTCGCGATGCATGGGAGTGATCTCGTCTGCTGCGTTGATAATCGCCGTGAAGCGGGCTTGAGAGTCGGCATTCATCTCTGCCTCATCACGAACGTACATCTCGCCGTCTCTAAACGAAACAAACCTCTTGAAAGCCCGAACAACCTCGTTCAGGCGCTTTGTCTCGAGGAAGGCGAGTGGTGTGAGGACGGTGATCTTGATAATGTGCCACGCATGGTCTTCTGCATTCTCGACAAGAACCTTAGCACGACGGCCACAGAACTCGTCTACCTGGTCAAAGAAGTCCAGAGCTGCTTGTGTCAGAGTTTCTCTGGTTTCAGTGACATTGACATTCGGATCTGGGATGCTTGGGAGATATTCGGAGATGAAGCGACGGAACATTGGACGTTTTTCCATGCGACTCCGCATCTCAGAGTTGTCTTTTCTTTTCTCAACCAACCTGCGATTGGAAACCCTAGAAGTGCTGGCCCACTCGAATAGTTGTTGCTCGGAACCGAACCCTTGTTGGTACTTTTGTTTGTCAAGACCAAGGAAGTCCATGACGAGTTCGGGATCTTTGCTCAAGAAGACCTGACTAGCGTACCAATTCTGGGCTTCTTGTTCTTTGATCCGCACAAAAAAGCCATCGTTCTTGGAGGTGAACCCATAAACGTAATTGAAGATACCGAGGATAGAACCAAGATCTCCGTAGCCATGCAGGAAGAGTGTCCAATTAAGGCCTCCCGGTGGACAAATCTGTACGTCGACTTGAGCAAAGGCCTGAGATGCTTCTGAGGTGAGATCCAGTGGCACCGCAAAGGAGTATACTGGCTCGTTCGACTTGACTTGTATTGCTTGTAAATCGATGGCTACTTTCTGAACTGGAAATGCCAAGGTCAAAGGCAATTCAACGACGAGATCAACATCACCAAAGTCGGTCTTTCCAGGTGCCTCCGGCATGGCACGACAAGTACCAAAACGCTTCAAAAGAGCTTGTATGGCGGTTCGTTTGACTTTGTCATAGACCTGTGGTTTCATGCGTGGGACATGAAGGTCCGGAAAGGCTTGGCCACCCATGATTGTTTGAGCAAAGAAGGAAACGGATTGGGAGAAGTGGTCCAAGTCCAATGTAGATTCAATGAAGAAGTTGCAAAATTTGGCAAGGGAAAGTCAAGTGGTGGGGACAAAAGCAAGAGCTCAGTTGATGAGTCGGGCGATTCACAGAAACCAAGTGACAGCAGAAAACGAACATCCGACCTTCACCTCGCAAGACCTACCTGAGCAACAACACGGTACGTAGGCATAGAGTGTTGTTGTGCAACTCATCAAGGCATGTGAAGCGGCAGGGTGGCTTTGTAACGCGGAGCGCTTGTGACAGATGAAAGCGAGGGTACGTCAGTCTTGGCGCGTGCTTTGAACTTCCAGGTTGCTACTCGTTCTTCCGGCCTGCCGAACAATAACTCCACCACCTGACCAAGGCGAGAGATTGTGCTGGCATATCTGTAGACGCAGACGCAGCCGCAGCCGCATTGCTAGACCTCGAGAGCATCTCTATACAACAGCTCTTCAGACCCGTATTCATTTGTCTGCGAAACGACCTTGTGCAAGTCCAGCAGCAGCAGCGGCGGCACCTGGACCTACCTGAGCACATCCCTACTTCCACATCGCGCCTTCCGCTCTTGCGCTCAGCACGCCTGTTTGAGCCAGAATGGATGTAAGTTGCATAAACAGATCCATGTCCTCACGATTCTCAGCCAACAACCCCGCCGCTGTTCTTTGTTTCAACTCCTCCCGCTCTTGTAACACAGCTTGCAACTGTTGTATAACAGCAACTTCCCCTACTGATTGTCCTTGTTTTCGCCATGTCGTCGCCGCTTTCACGAAGATGCTCAACCTTCATACACAGACCGCTAACTCTTCGACCGCAGCTCGGCCATGACATGTTGGTCGACTCAGACTATGACGAAAAGCAACCAGACGTAGCCATCATCTCGCCCGAGGACGACTCGATGGAGGAAGCCGCTGTTCAAGAGCCCCGTGCCGACGACTATGCCGCCATGCGCGCCCGCTTCTTGCCTGAAGACCCAGACCTCGAAATTGAGTCCGAGACAACCTTTACCTGGGACATTAAAGACTGGCGTACACTGCCGCGTAGACACCACAGCCCGACCTTCCACACTGGCGACCACCCCTGGAAAGTCCTCTTTTTCCCCGCCGGCAACAACGCAAACGAGTCGGTCAGCTTCTACCTCGAGCAGGGCCATGGTGAAGAAGACAAGCCTCCGACAGACTGGTATGCATGCGCTCGCTTCATGCTCGTCTTGTGGAATCCCAACGACCCTTCGATCTATCTGCACCATGAGGCTCAACACCGCTTCAACCAAGAGGAGGGCGATTGGGGATTCACCCGCTTTGCGGAAAAGAATAGAGTCTTTGCTACACGTTTCGATGACAAGGACCGTCCTTTGGTCGAGAACGACTGCGCAAAATTGACAGCATATGTCCGAGTCTTGAAAGATCCGACTGGCGTCCTCTGGCATAATTTCGTGAAGTGAGTCAAAATTGTTCCATTTCCTGCCCTTGTTCTCTAGCTTCACACGTCCCCATTTCTTTGTCATTCAGCGATTCCGCATCTCAACACCATCCTCTCTTCCCACCATAGCATGTATTACGACTACTTGAGAGATCGTGATATGTGGACGCCCACCCTGGACTCTCCGAATTTTTGTTTATCCTCAAAATCCTTTGACGATCTATGGCGATGGCTGAGAAGCCGATTGCCTTTCTGCCTTTTCCAACGGCACGATTTAATCCGCCTAGCTAACGCATGATTTCGTTTGGGGTTCGCTAACGTGTACTTTAGTTATGATTCGAAGAAAGAGACTGGCATGGTGGGTCTGCGCAACCAAGGCGCTACTTGCTATCTCAATTCCTTGCTACAATCGCTCTTCTTCACAAACGCCTTCCGCAAAGTAGGTTCATTGTAGATGAGACCTTAGATAATATGTTGACAGATCGTCTAGGCTGTTTACCAGATACCTACCGAAAACGAGACAGACGCACGGAACAGCAGCGCATGGGCCTTGCAACGTCTCTTCTACAAATTGCAGACAGATCTTACTGCTGTCTCTACCATGGAACTAACTCAGTCGTTTGGTTGGGAGTCTCGTCAAGTCTTTGAGCAGCAGGATGTCCAAGAACTCTCTCGCATTCTGATGGACAAACTGGAAGAAAAGATGAAGGGTACCGAGGCTGCGAATGTACTGGCCGAAATGTTTGTCGGCAAAATGAAGACGTACCTTCGGTGCATCGATGTTGATTACGAGAGCTCTCGTGTGGAAGATTTCTGGGATCTGCAACTCAACGTTAGCGGCTGCAAGACTCTTGATGACAGCTTCAGGGATTATGTCCAGGTTGAGACCCTCGAAGGCGACAACAAGTATGCCGCCGAGGGATATGGCTTGCAAGACGCAAAGAAGGGCGTCATCTTCGAAAGCTTCCCCCAAGTCTTGCATCTTCAACTCAAACGATTCGAGTATGACTTTGTCCGGGACGCAATGGTAAAAGTCAATGATCGCTACGAATTTCCCGAGGTCTGGGACGCCTCGCCCTATCTTTCCGAAACAGCCGATCGCTCGGAGCCATACATCTACCGCCTTCACGGCGTCCTTGTACACAGTGGTGACATGAACGCTGGCCATTACTACGCCTTCTTGAAGCCCGCCAAGGATAGTCCTTTTTTCAAGTTCGACGATGACCGCGTCACCCGTGCCACACCTAAAGAGGCCATGGATGAGAACTTTGGTGGCGACTACGCACCGACTGGACCTAACGGTGCTACCAAGATGCAAAATCCATTTACTCGGCAATGGTCTACAAAGCGATCGATGAGCGCTTACATGCTTGTTTACATCCGTGAAAGCCGCATTGACCAAATCCTGGGCGATAGCGATAGCATCCAACCGCCCACTCATCTACCTGGCCGCCTTGCAGAAGAGCGTGCCGCGCTCGAGCGCAAGCGCAAAGAGCGTGAAGAGGCTCATCTATACATGAACGTTCAGGTTGCAACGGAAAGCAACTTCTGCTCATATCAAGGCTTTGATCTGGTTGACTGGAAGTTAACGGATCAGGATGAAGCTAGCACCCCTAAAGTCTTGCGCTGTAAGAAGGCTATGACCTTGAGTGAATTCAATGAACAGGTCGCGCAAGAGATTGGGATTGACGCCGATCTGATCCGTCCGTGGGTGATGGTCAATCGTCAGAATGGCACAGTCAGACCTGATCATCCTTTGAATTATTCGACCATGACACTTGAGGAAGCAAACACGAAGTTCTCCACCAGGGCAGCATCTTTCCGACTCTTTATCGAACAAACCACTCGTGGCAAAGACGGAAAGCCTGTATGGGACACCGACATCATTGTCCCTTCTGCCCCAGCTCAGGAGCAGAAGCCCATCATTGTGTTCCTCAAGCAATTCGACCACGAAACCCAGACGCTCAAGGGCGTGGGCCATACTTATATGCTCCAAAGCCAGAAGGTGCAAGATCTTGCTGAACCAATCCTCAAACTTATGGGTTGGGAAGCGGGCACGTCTTTGAAGCTTTTCGAGGAGATTAAGCAGAATTTTATCGACGTGATGAAGCCGAAGCAAACTTTGGGACAGTCTGAGATCCAAGATGGTGACATTGTTTGCTTCCAAAAGGTCGTGTCACAAGAGGAGATTCAAGCATTCCAGCAGAACCACCCGGCCGCATACACCGATGCTGTGGCCTTCTACGACTATCTCTTGAATCGCATCCGCGTATTCTTTGGACCTCGTCCCCTTGTGCCGCAGAGCATCCCGCTCGAGCAAGGAGCAGACGAATTCGAAATATATTTATCCAGAAAGGATACCTACGATACACTGGCAGCCAAGACGGCCCAACACCTCTCGACAATCGCAAAGACCGAGGTGGACCCAACTCATGTGCGCTTTACTACAGTCAACGCGCAAAGCGGAAAGCCTCGAGGACCCGTGAAGCGTACACCAACAGCGACAGTGCAAAGCATCCTCTCCGGCGTTGGTAGTGGTGGTTATGGTGGAGGGTACGGCTACTCAAACCAGTCCCCTGACTCTCTGTATTATGAGGTTCTAGAGATGAGTCTGGCAGATCTTGAACAGCGCAAGAACATCAAGGTGACATGGCTGCCCGAAGGAGTGACCAAAGAAGAAACATTCGATTGCCTCGTACCCAAGGTTGGTACCTTTGAAGACATTCTTTCGGCGCTTCAAATAAAGGCCAAGTTGCCAGATGAGATTCTTGACCGAATTCGCTTCTACGAGGCTCACTCTGGCAAGGTCTACAAGGCTCTCGAACGTAACACGTCCGTGGCAGCGTTGAACGAGTTCATGCAGGTATACGCAGAGCGTCTACCGGAAGAAGAGCAGGAGACAGACAAGGACGCGCTTGCCTTGATTGGATGTTTCCACTACGACAAAGAACCATCAAAGCCGCACGGCGTACCGTTCATCTTCAACGTGAAGGAGGTAAGTGACGTGACAGCATGGCAATGTAAGGTTGCGACCATTTATTGACAATGCCAACCAGGGCGAGATCTTCAAAGAAACCAAGGAGAGGCTGTCAAAGCGTACAGGCATCAAGGGCAAGCAATTTGAGAAGATCAAGTTTGCAGTAGTTCCACACGGCAATTACGCTCGACCTAAGCCTATTGAAGATGGTGAGTAATGTTCGAGCGACTTCGCAGTGCGACCCCCAGCTAACGTTTTGTCCAGATGACATTCTCTCGGAGACAATCAGCGAAGGCGATCAGCTTGGGTTGGACCATGTCAACAAGTCACGCAACGCATGGCTCAAGTACGAGAGCTTGAACATCCGTTGATTAATACGAAGGGGTGCAGTACATAACCCCGCCATCGGCACTGAAGAACGCAGGCACGAATGAGTTGCAGAGGGACGTGTTAAAGGCAGTGGCCCAGCTTGGAGAAGGTGACTGCTTTGTTCGGGTGGGCCACAACCAGACTCTCGGCAAAATTGCCAGGGAGCAACGCAGCGGGAAGGATACAACGAGAAAGGTCCCAACGGACACGAAACAGTAGACATGAGAGAATGCCAACATGATCAACTTGGGCAACACAAGCACAAATTGCACAAAGACGTATAAACTTATGCACATGTGTCTGAAAATAGTGGAGATGGTGATGCTTGGCGGCGATACGGGAATGACGAATGGATGGAGCTTATGGAGGCGGATGTAGGAAGAGAAGAGGTGGCAGACTGCAGAAACACACAGCGGGAGAGGATCTGTAGCGAAATATTTGTCAAGCGTGTCTGATCATTCCCCCCTTGCCTCTCGGAGTGGGTCTTTGGCGGATGCTATTGTGGCAGGCCGGGGCGAAGAATGCTGGAGCACTTCGCCTTCAACGTTTCACTTGGGCTGAGCATGTTTGGTCTTGGACAAGAGTAAGAAGACCTTTTGTATCTTTGATGCCGCCGACACGAGTGCACCAAGGCGGCTTTCACACTCATCGCCAACAATCTCGCAGCGCCCTCTTGGTCCAGCCAGGCGCCATGGTCGGAAGCAGCCCAGCCAGCATGTCGCTGCCGCAGCGAAACGCCTCGACCAAGGCGAGCGTACTGGCCGACGGCATGGAGAAGCCATTGCTAGATAACCGCACGTATCGTGTAGTCAGACTGCCAAACGACCTCGAGGCGTTGCTGATCCATGATGGCGACACGGACAAGGCGAGTGCAGCCATGGATGTCAACATCGGCAGCTTCAGCGATGCAGACGACATGCCCGGCATGGCGCACGCTGTCGAGCATCTGCTGTTCATGGGAACCGAAAAGGTGTGTTTTGTATGGCGCTTCAGTGCGTGCGAGACGTCGGCTGAAGACAGATGGCACTGCAGTTCCCCGTCGAGAACGAATACAACCAATACCTGCAGCGATACGGCGGCTACTCGAACGCTTTCACCGCCTCGTGCGACACAAACTATTACTTTGAGCTCTCGGCATCCGCCACGTCGACCAGCCAGCAGTCGTCGCTCAGCAGCAAAGACTCTCTTCCCATCGACAAGTCGCAAGCCCCGCTCTACGGTGCCCTGGACCGCTTTGCCCAGTTCTTCATCCACCCGCTGTTCCTCGAAGACACGTTGGACCGTGAGCTGCGCGCCGTCGACTCGGAAAACAAGAAGAATCTCCAAGCAGACAACTGGCGCCTGCATCAGCTGAACAAGAGTCTGTCCAACAAGAAGCACCCCTTCAACAAGTTCTCCACCGGCAACTACAAAGTCCTGCACGATGATCCCATCGCCCGCGGTGTCAAGATCCGCGACGCTTTCATCAACTTCTACCGCGCCAACTACTCGGCCAACCGCATGAAGCTCGCTGTCCTGGGCCGCGAGACTCTCGATGAGCTGGAGTCGTGGGTGACCGAACTCTTCTCAGATGTACCCAACCAGAACCTGCCCAAGTTGCGTTGGGATGACGTGCCTGCTCTGACCGACGCCGAGCTGGGCACTCAGATCTTCGTCAAGCCCGTCATGGATATGCGCCTGCTCGACCTGCACTTTGCCTACGCCGACGAGGAGGAGCTGTGGGAATCTCAGCCTGCCAAGTACCTCAGCCATCTGATCGGCCACGAGGGTCCTGGCTCCATCCTGGCCTACATCAAGGCAAAGGGTTGGGCCAACGGTCTCGGTGCTGGGCCCATGAATATCTGCCCTGGTACCTCGCATTTCTCCATCTCTATCCGTCTCACCGAAGACGGTCTGAAGAATTACCAAGAGGTTGTCAAGGCTGTTTTCCAATATCTGGCCATGGTCAAGGAGCATCCGCCGCAGGAGTGGATCGTGGATGAGATGGCCAAGCTCGCAGAGGTCGATTTCCGCTTCCGCCAAAAAATTCCTGCCAGTCGTACCGTCAGTGCTCTGAGTGGTGTCATGCAAAAATCTTTCCCTCGTGACAAGTTGCTGAGCGCCCAATCTTTGATCTGGAAGTTTGATTCCGACGCCATCAAACGCGGTCTCGATTTTCTACGACCTGACAACTTCCGCATCACGCTTGTCTCACAAGAGTATCCTGGAGACTGGGACCAGAAGGAGCAGTGGTACGGGACTGAATACAAGTACGAAAAGATGCCCGCCGAGTTTATGAGGGACTTGGAAGCTGCTAGCAAGGCTTCTTCATTGCATCGTCCCTCAGAGCTGCACATGCCCGCGAAGAACGAGTTTGTACCATCTCGCCTCGATGTCGAGGTCAAGGAGGTTGACAAGCCCAACGTCGCGCCCAAGCTGATTCGCAATGATGCCAACGTTCGTACCTGGTGGAAGAAAGACGATCAATTCTGGGCACCCAAGGCAAACATCAAGGTCTTCTTCAGGTCGCCGTTAGCCAGCATGTCTGCTCTTACCTCCGTCACCACCCAGATCTACAAAGACCTGGTCGAGGACTCTTTGACCGAGTACTCCTATGATGCTGAACTTGCCGGTCTCGAGTACGATATGATGAACCACGCGCAAGGCTTCGACGTCACTATCAGCGGATACAATGACAAAATGGCAGTTCTTCTTGAGAAGGTCTTGGTTGGCATGCGTGATCTTGAAGTCAAGGACGACCGCTTTGACATTATCAAGGATCGTACTCTTCGTGGATGGCGCAACTTTGGCTACCAACAGCCGTTCCATCAGATCGGCACCTACAGCAGATGGCTAGTCGCTGAGAAGGGCTTTGTTGTCGACCAGCTCCTCGAGGAGCTTGATCAGGTCACTGCTGAGGACATCCGTAATTTCTTCCCGCAAGTCCTGCATCAGATGCACATTGAGATCTTGGCTCATGGTAATCTTTATCGTGAGGATGCACTCAAGATGACCGATCTAGTCGAGTCCATCATGAAGCCCAAGCACCTTCCTGCCAGCCAATGGCCCCTTCGCCGCTCCATTATCCCGCCTCAGGGCAGTAACTTTGTCTACGAACGTACTCTCAAGGACCCCGAAAACGTCAACCACTGCATCGACTATCAACTGTTCACCGGCCTACTGACTGATCGTGCTAATCGCGCCAAGCTCCTTTTGTTCGCCCAGATGTCAGATGAGGGTTGCTTCGATACTTTGCGTTCCAAGGAACAGCTCGGCTACGTAGTACAGTCCATGCCTCTGATGCTCACTGCCATCTCTGGGTGGCGTGTGCTGATCCAGTCCGAGAAATCACCCGAGTATCTCGAGAAGCGCATTGATGTCTTCCTGAACTCCTTCGGCGACAATCTGAAGAACAATATGAAAGACGCGGAGTTCGAATCACACAAGACCGCCCTCATCAACAAGCGTTTGGAGAAGTTGAAGAATCTCAATCAGGAGAGCAGCCGCTTCTGGCACCACATCACCAGCGAGGCTTTCGATTTTGAGCTTGGTAGGTTCAAAAGCTTGGCGGTTGTTGAACATATTGACTAATCTTATAACAGTATACCGCGACGTTGAGCACATCGAACCCATCACCAAGCAAGACATGATTGACTTCTTCAACACCCATATCGATCCTGCCTCCAAGACCCGTGCAAAGATTTCTACCCACATGCTTGCTCAGGCAAAGTCTTCGGACACCGACAGTAGCAAATCTTCTTCGGAGCAGACTACCGAGCTTTCTAAAATGATCTCGCAGTACCTGGTCCAAGAGGCTGGCATCACCATTCCTGTGGAGAGTCTTGTCACACGTCTCTCGTCCGTTGACGTTTCTGGTGGTGACACTGAGGGAATCATAATAGCTCTTCAGTCACATTTGTCTTCAATTGAGGATCTCGAGGCCAATCAAGTCCAGATGGTAATAGATTCGGCGCCTACGCTTCTCAAGTCCGTTCTGCCCAGCCTCGGTATCAAGCCACAAGACGTCAGAGACGAAAGTGCCAGTGCAACTAGCTCAGAGCGTAGGGTAGAGGAACAAAAGAAGCAAGTCGGCTATGCTGTCAGAATCGAAGATGTCAGAAGCTTCAAGGCAAGCATGCCCCTCTCTGAGGCCATGAGACCCGTCAAGGAGTTGGCCGAATTTGAAGATATGGGGGCCAAACTCTAGGACCTGTCTTCTCTTTTCCTTGCAGCATAGTTTCCTGCATTAGTGGATTTCTATTGTTTTGGGTGTGGGTTTATGACGTGGTTGCATCGGAGGTGGGATTCATGGGTCATGTCTTGTTTCATCTTAGGTTTTGTTCGTCAGATATCGCGACAGAAGTAGAACAACTATTGCTCTTCCACACCCTCAATCAAGGATCATTGTAATTAGGCATACGCGAAGTTGATTTACCCGACGCGTTGGCTGCTGCTTGCATCAGGGCTTCAAAACAAAATTGAAGAGTCTCGCGCCCTATTTCTCAACTTGAACCTTCTTGTTCTCATTGAATTGTCGGCCTTGAGGTGGTTTTTTGGAAGTTTGAAATCACTGACATGAAAACATACGATTGACTTGCAGGGTTGTACAAGACACCTCCGTTACACCTCTCGTATGCAAAGCATTTTCTCGTCGCAGATTTCTCCTTACCTATCAGAGCATTCAGGGAGTGATCAATATCACGGCTAGTGCGACTTTCGGTCCTTACCCAAAATACATCGTTTTCGGCACATATAGCTTAGCAAATCAGCATGATTACAGAGATGATGAAGACTACCTGCTTGGGCGATACCTGGAAGACGAATACGATCCGGAGCTTGTCCAGTACAGGCAGAGGAATGCACAAAGCATTCATTGAGAGCTATCACAATATCAAGATACGACGATGTCTTTTTCAAGCAACTCCATCGTCGTGGAGACACTTTCAATGCCTCTTAGAAAGTGCATCAAATACTTGATAAATGCGCTCTTCTGGTAACATGCCGAGAGCAGAACCCTGTCATGGTTTTCGAATAAGGTCTCGACACTTCATCTCGGGCTCGGCAAGTACTGAAAGCGCGTCCGTACCAAACAAACGTGCGAGGCTCTGTGAATTTATCTTGGAAAATTGATTAATATCTCTCGCAGCAATCACGGCCAGAGTGTCTTGAGGTTGACCAGCAAAATTGAGTGTCATTGGACAGCAAGCACTGGCAATATGTCGCTCAGTACTGAGTGGTGATGGCGAGCACGAGTCATCGATCTCGCTGTGCGAGGTGTGGTACGTTGTTTCTATCGACTATAGAGTAACAGATGGCTCTATAGGCCTTACTAATGACCAATGAACTGATGAACCCTCGAGAATGCATTACGTTCTGTAAAGTTAGCGAGGGTTGTCGCACGAGCAGCTACAATGTTGAAACCCCACTCCTTCAGATCCAGAAGGATGAAAACTCATGGTTGTAACGTCGAGATCGTAAGTCTCGATACTACAGACCATCGTGGCTCGCATGTCCTCATATCATGGCCGAGAAAAGGTCCCAAGAATGCAAACTAGTTTGGTAAGCAGCGTTCAATATCACCTGCATGTGACGTTCTCGATCGAGTCCCAGCGAACCACTAGCGCCATCCGGACATCTCCCAATTAACGCACCTTGAATCGGACCTGACTTCCCTTTATGCACAACAAGTGTTCGCGCAATAATTAATCGACTTATATCGGTTGCCACTCGAATCAAGATGAAAGCCGATGAGATTGTCGACTTGACATCGTCGCAGCCAGAAAAGCAATTGGAATCTGTTGCTCGAGTTCAAGACCCTGTTAACGCGGCGCCGCTTCCGCAGCTTGTTGAACAGGATGATCTCGAGGAAGAGGGCGATTATTACTCGGATTCTGGTGACAGCGACATTTCACAATCTGCTTTGGTTGAAGAACTGGAGCGCTCCGAGTTTGAGCCATATATCGATGATGGTAAACAATGATTATTCCTATAATTTTATTAATACATTTCCTGACGATCTCATCAGAACCCGGACCTATCTCCTATACCCCTGTGGAGGCGAAAGAGATGCGCGAAAAATTACGCCGGCTTGGGCCAAACAGATTTGTCGAGCAGACCATCACTCTAGGTACGGTCAGTGTCAGAAAGCTTGTAACAGCTTTTGGAGTGAGGCCCGATCTGCCTTATGGTACCACTTGGTACTACCAAATCCTCGGTCTATGCATTCAACGCGAGCTTAGAAAGCGCAAGAAGCTTACCGAGTACAACACAATCGATGATGCTGTCTCGCTGCTTGAGAAATCGAAGAATATCATGGTCATCACAGGAGCTGGCATTTCTACCAGCCTTGGGATTCCCGACTTTCGCTCGAAAAACACTGGATTCTACTCGCAACTACTCGCTCGCGGCTTCGAGAGTCCCGAGGATGTCTTTGACATTGAGAATTTCGATAATGATCCTACGTAAGCATGTACAGTACGAAAAGCTTGGGCATGGCTGATCCTTCGACAGACACTTTTATCAGTTGGCCAAGGAGATCTTGCCTGTCACTGATAGATGCTCGCCCACACACGCGTTCATCAGATTGCTCCAAGACAAGAAGAAGTTGTTGACCAACTACACCCAGAACATTGACAATATTGAAGCCTACGCAGGTATTGATCCAGAGCGCTTGATACAGTGCCATGGCTCATGGGCAACTGCAAGCTGTCGCAAATGTCACGCCGAAGTACAGGGCGATGTAATTTTCGAGGATGTCAGACAACAGCGAGTATCGTTCTGTCAAACCTGCTTGGAACTCGTTCAGAAGCAGCCTCGCAAGCGTAAGCGCACATCGAATGGCAAGACGAAACCAAGATCGAGCCACTCAGATTCCGAAGATGATGGACGATACGATGTGCCTCAGCCTGGTGTCATGAAGGCGAGTCGGATTTCGAAGAGAACTTTTGGGCCCAAGACTGACTGATCGTATAGCCCAATATCACATTCTTTGGCGAGAAGCTTCCCAATCGCTTCTTCGACAGACTCACCGAGCATGACGCCGCAATAGTTGATTTGATCATCGTCATCGGCACATCCATGAAAGTGGCCCCTGTTTCTGAGATGTGAGCCCTCCCCCCCCGATCCTCTCCGATCTTGTCTGACCCAACACACAGCCCAAACTACGTCGACGAACAAGTGCCTCAGATCTACATCTCTCGCGAAGCAGCAGACCACATCGAATTCGACATCACGCTCCTGGGCTATTGCGACGATGTAGTTGCCGAGTTGGCAAAACGCGCTGGCTGGACAATCGACCACGCAAAGGTTGCCGACGTGCCTTTTACAGCGACTCCTGGACCCAAGACCGGACAGTGGAACATCGCGCCGTCTGCTTCCAGTACGACCGACACACCTCCTACTGTCTCGTAATCAACCAGGCACTATAATACCTCGAAGACTTCCAGTATGAGTGATAGGGCGATATATGTCACCTTAATATCAAGGTGGGCGCATGAAGGACAATTGTTCGGGTCAACTAATCATCGGCGTTGCATGTATACATCAAGGGAAACACAAAACGGGCATATTTAGTTTATTAGTCGTCATTATTGCATGGGGGCTGACAAGGGCAAGGTCATATGGAAAATGGTAATAACACGTGCAACGCACAATCAAATCAAGCACGTCTGAGACTGATTACAACCTCTGGCAACAACTACTGAGCCTGCATGGTGGGTGTGAGATCTGTTCTAAAGCGCTTGATGTTGTTTTACAGAAGCGACAGCTTGACCTTCCTCTTTCCGGTGCTCTCTTCGGCTTCGTCAGAGATTCTAACCTTGACCTTCTCGAAAAGCTCAACATTCTTCTCGATCCCCTCACCCTTGATCTTGAGAATGTAGTTCTCGGCGTCAAACTCACTCTCAGGCTCAGGAGTAGCGAGGTCACGCAGACGGATCAGACCTTCAATGCCGAATCTAGGAACGAACACGACAAAACCGTTGGAGAACACGCGCATGATGAAGCCGTCTTCGTCAACGACGCGGCCTTTGAGTGCCTGGCCGACGTAGTACTCGACACTAGCACGTCCGGCCATTTGGGCATTACGGTGACGGACGTTGATGTTCTTGCACACGCCTTCGAGCTTGGCCTTTGAAAGCAAACTAGCGTCCAGAGGTTCGTAGTCGATAGCGGCGGCTAATTGACGGTGAGCTTCGAGATCGGCGTAACGACGAATGGGTGATGTGAAATGGGTGTAGATTTCGCTGGCGAGACCATAATGGCGGAACTCGGGGTATGCCTGTGTACCTGAGCAGAAATACTCGGCTGACATCATGCAGCGAGTGGCCATGATACGGACGAGGGTGTTGAAGAAAGGCTCAGAGGGGTCAACACAGGTATCCAGGGAGTCGGCAAGAGCTTTGGAACTGTCTGTTCGTAGTTCCATACCACGCTTGACACGTAGCTGGTTTGACAACTCTTCAAAATTCGTCTTGGGAGGAGCAGCGTGACGACGCAATAATGCAGTTTGAGGATAGGCTTCATAGATACGAGCAGCAACACTGGTGTTGGCAAGAAGCATGAACTCTTCGACCAGTGACATGGTGTCAAGATGCTTCTTGGTTTGCACATCGGCAGGATCGGCAGTCTCTGATTCGGTCTGGACACGCACTTCAGGACTGGCCAAGTTCAGAGCACCAGCGTCCATACGCTTCTTCTTCAGCTTCTTGGAAAGCATCATGAGCATACGGATGCCGTTCGTGAGATCGTCTTGCTGAGATGGGTCGTCGACGCGCAATTGGGCTTGCTCGTAGGCGAAAGCCTCCCTCGATTTGATGACTGACTTGGTGTAGTCGGCACGTACAATATCAGCGTCAGGGGTGAGTTCCCAGATGACGGAGAAAGCATAACGCTCGACGTATGGCTTGAGTGAGCACAGGTCAGTTCCGAGCAGCATTGGTAACATATCAATACGCTTGTCGACCAGATACACAGTCGTGCCGCGCAGACTGGCTTCTTGATCCATGGCGTTGTTTGGCTTGACGAAGTTGGAAACATCGGCGATATGTACACCAACCTCGAGATTGCCGTTGGGCAATTTTCTTGCGTGCAGAGCATCATCAATATCAACACATCCTGGCGGATCGATACTGCAGATTAGCAGATCACGCAGATCCCTTCTCTTGTTCCAACCAGGATCAGACATGCTTTCGGGCACCTTCCAATCGTGACCCTCAGCTGGTAAGCAGTCCAGTACAGTCTTGGGGAAGGGCCGGTACTGTACATCCCACTCGAGTAGCAGAGCCTCGGTCTCAGCACCTTTGGTCTCGAGCTCTCCCAGGGAGCGAACAAAGTGTCCAACAGGATACCTCGACTCTCTGTCCCAAGCATCGATGGTAACAAGTAAGCGCTTGCCAAGAAGATCTCCGGCCTGGCGAGTGCGGATGCGAATCTTGGGGATGCGCTTGTCCATGGGAATCAAGAAGACGGTCTGTTGGGCGCGACTTTGTTTTGTTGATGACTTGACCGAGTCCTTGTCAACGTGACCAACATATTGACGCCAGTTGCGCTTAATGATTCCGACGACGCGAGCAGTAGGTTGCGGCCTTCCTTCGGCGCTCTTTCCGTGTGTCTTCTTGACCTCTTCTTGCAGAGCACGCTTCTCTTGTTGAGTAATGACCGCTTCGCCCTCATCAGCATCAGCATTGTCGTTTTTGTTTACAACTTCCTCCTCCAGAATTTTTGACGACGGAGCTTTCCATTGATCTTTGGGCAAAACCTCAACCACCACAATATCTCCAGACACCGCTCTGTTGCTGTTGTCTCTCCCGATAATCAGTAATGGTTTGTCGAAAGCTGGGACGAAAACGGATCCTTCCAGGTAGTTATAGGGCGACACATTGAAAGTTCCTTGGTGCATGGTTCCGGCCTTGACACCTGTAATCATCTTTGAGACAGAAAGATAGTCCGGATAGAGCAGTTCACCCTTGGTGTGTTTGCCGACTCTCTGCTCCTGTCCAGCGCTGACCATGTCCAACAAACGTTCTGCGTCATCGAGTCCAGAAACGTAATCGCGTAATGAGAGACCAGTAATGCCATCCAGTTTAGCCTTGCGCAGGTTGTCGCGATCATCGCTGAGCATTACCACCGAGGGGCATCTGACAGATTTGCGCTTGCTGACAGCTTCGTCCAGATGCTCAGCATACCACTTGACAGCGCGGCGAACAGCGCGGTCGTTTCTGTCGTTGATGGTTTCGTTGTCTTCACGAACGACATATGTCTGGAGTCTGAAGTCGTTGAAGAAAACATAAAAACGCTTGCCTTCGTTCTTGGTCAAACTGATCAGGCGATGATAAAGTGGAAGAGAGCGGTTTTTGACCTCTTCCAGGACAGTTTGCAGGACAATTACATCATGGAAAGCGGATTCGAGCTCGAAAAGATCCATTCCGGTGAGGAAAGCATTTGTATCAGGGATTATGTAGTGGCCATTGGGGAATGATTTGGTACCACCAGGTGTCTCGGAGAGCACAAACGGGGCGACTGGGAATATTAACACTGATAAGAGTCAAGCTCAAAAAAGAACAAACACACCCTTGTTATGGTAGTCGGTTGGGGCAATGTCGAGACAGCGAGCACATAGCCTCAACGAGCAAGGAATGTCGTCGCGCAAGTATAGCTCGCGAACGATTTTCTGGACCTTGCCACTCTTGGTCGAGCGGATATAGACCTTGCTGGACAAGTTTGGAGCAGCGCTGTCGGCTGCGTATGAGCGTTTTAGACTCGTCATGATGGTGATTGGTCGTCCAAGGCGATGGTATCAAAAAATGTCTAGCTATGACGGCAGTCGGGCAAAGATTGGGAAGTTGCGCCGGCCGGTTGAATGCCGGCGTCGAAGGCCCAACAACGTCACTCGCAGCTGCTCCTGGTCAAGCGGTAGAGCACCGAGAGGAGCTACCACACACCAAGACACCACACACAGCACACGACCATGTCTCTCGACCCGCCGGCATATGTCCTGTCGCTCCAGAACAACATCCGGGCACGGCCAATCTCATGGGAAGGAGCGGTGCGAGCAAAGACCATCACCGACCACGACCTCAAGAAGATCAAGTCAATAGACAAGGTCCGCAAGGAACAGCGCAGGCAGACGGTTGAGTCGGATCCCGACAGTTATGCCGCTCTCGTGCTGGGCTCGGGCGACAGCGCCAGCATCTTCAGCTCGGCTGCCAAGCGCTCCGACATTGTCCAGTACATGCTGGTCTTGACCGGTGACCTTATCGAGGGTGCGACCTCTTCTGCGACCGCTGCTACACTGCCTACGCACATGGCTGACTGCCCACAGATATCCCGTCATTTGTGGCCAAGCTGCTCGAACACGCCGACCCTTACGCTCCCTTCGTGCCGCTCCTCAAGCAGACCGCAAACCCCGAAGACCCCATCCCGCTCCTCGCATCGTGCGTCTTGTCGAGCCTCATCTCGCGTGGTCTTATGACAGCCGGTCCCCAAGCCGACCAGATTGAAAAGGCCCTGCCCAAGCTTTACACATACATTTCCACCCTGGCCAAGAAATCCGACAGCAACCTCCAAGATATTGCCGTCCAGGAATACTCTTCTTTGCTGCGCACCGCAAAGTCACGTCAGCTGTTCTGGGACCAGAGAAAGGACACTGTCACCCCTCTGTTCGACATTTTGACAAACGCAACTGGTGGTGCTGTCAGAGACTCGGATTCGACCTTGATCAGCGGTGGAAGCATTCGTAGCATCGCCGATTCGCAGATCATCAACAACGTCGGCCTCCAGCTACTATATCACGTCCTGCTTGTCATCTGGCAGTTGAGCTTCGAGGGCAAGCTGGTCGGTCGCGGCCTGGACGAGTACGTCTACTCTTTGCTTGCAACATCCTGAGCATCCACGTGCTAACCATCGTACAGAGAACACGACATCATCGTCCTCTACGCTGCCCTGCTTCGCATCTCGCCCAAGGAGAAGACGACAAGACTCCTTCTCGCTACCCTGACAAATCTCCTTTCCACCAACCGCGACACCCTCATGCCCGCAGTCATTCCCGCTCGCCTTCCTGCCATCCTCCAAACGCTTCAAGGCCGCCACCTCAACGATGCCGATCTCCTGGACGACCTGAAAGCCCTCCAGGCCATGGTGGAAGAGTTCCAAAAGACACAAACCACTTTCTCCGAGTATGCTGCAGAGGTCAACTCTGGTCACCTCCGCTGGTCGCCACCTCATCGCAACCAGGCTTTCTGGGCAGAGAACGCTCGCAAGATTCTCGAAGAGAACAAGGGCGAGTTGGCCAAGAAGCTTGCTGAGATTCTGTCCAAGTCCTGGGACAACGACAAGCAGGTTCTGGCTATCGGCTGCAACGATGTCGCCTGTCTCGTCAAGGAAGTACCAGAGAAGAGGCAGCAGATGGAGAAGCTGGGTCTGAAAACTCGCGTCATGGAGCTCATGCAGCACAGCGATGAATCCGTGCGTTGGGAGAGTCTGAGAGCAGTCGGCGAATGGCTCAGATACTCCTTTGAGAAATAGAGTGCCAACATGCCCGACTCTTTCACACTTGCGCTCTGTTTCATCTGTCTACATACCACCTTTTTGCACATTCTGATCTTTTTCTCTCTGGCGCGTTTTCTGCCCATGCCTCTCTTGTTGTACAGCGGACTGGAAGTATACCGATACAAATGCACTTTTCATTCGATAGATCGCACGTCATGTTTCCATCGCTTCTGATTCAAGACCCCAGGCACTGGCTTAATCTATCGGCACCCTTCACCCGCATCATCTTTTCTGGGAATAGACGAGCTCGTCAAATTGTCACGTCACTCACTCCGTAGCCGTCGCCACATCTGTCACAAACCAATAAAGAAAATCTGTGCCGTGCAAGCCCGTGCAGTGCGTCAACTGGGAGTGTTATGGCCGTTGCTGTAGAAGCGGGAGTCCCGAGATGTGGAGAGAAGAGAACAAAGTGTGGAGACTTGGTTGAGCGGATGCGCCACAGTTGACAACATGAACTGTTGGCCGGGCAAGCGATAGAGTATTTTGGCTTTCTGAACCCCTTGCAAGTTACAACAAGGAAATTCGTCCATTTGTCAAGAAATAAACAGTCATGACGAGCTGCTAGAGCCTTTCATGACGATGCAATAATACATTCACACCAGCGACATGACCGAGACGGTAGAGGGAAAGCAAAAGAATGCACTTTTCATAGATCATCAGACATCTCATCCATCTGCATGAAAACGTGACTGTTGACAACGCTGTGCTCGCCCGCATCTATTCTCAGAACCAGAAACGGTTCGGCCGCAGGAAAGATAGACCCGAACACCATAGCGCAGGGAGCACAGGCATGGTAAAGGGCAAGGGAAAAAGGACGCGTAGGCCACACCACTGTTACGAGACATCTCACCATCAGCCGAATGACTTGTACCTGCTGCGGCCGCGGGGTCGACGACTTGAAGCACGTAAGCAAAAAAAAAAATCAGTAGGCGGGTGAATCCAGGAAGGGCAATCTAGATCAATCCTTGGCTTCAATTGTGATGCCGCCCTTCGCAGAGAGTGTTCGGACACGAGTGTGTGGGCTGCAAGAATGGTAGACGTATGTACTTACGTCGACCAGGAGATGTCTCATATGTTCGTGGGTTTCCCATCTCCAAACCCCAGAACGGAGGCGCAGTTGCTGTGGGAAAAGTCAAAAATAGAGAGACCACACCGCACACAACGCCGACTCGAGTCGCTCATCGTTCTGCAACCCTCCGAGTCTCTCGGATGATCTCCACTGAGCTACTGCAAGCCAAGCTGCAACCATTGAGCCAGTGGCGCACGCAGGAAAGCAGCCGAGTTGCTGACAGACTAGAACGGGCGCGATGGGTCCCTAAACCAATCGAGGTGGCGATTGGCGCGGCCATGGAAACCTCGAGACAGCCATGTTTACCAGCCTCTTTTTCCCGCTCAGCATCCCATCCCTACAAAAGCTTAACACATATAAATGTCCCTGTAAAGCCGCGTAACTCTCTCTTTCTCTCTCGTTCATCCGCAATAGCTCTCTGACAAAGCACTTGTTTCCCTCGCGAACCCTTCTGTCGCTTCTATCCTCTGATTCAAAACATCAATCGTTACCCATCACGGTACTTTGTTTCCAAATCACATCAACACCCAAAGAAATCATTCAAAATGCGTGCTTCAACTTTCTTCGCTGCTCCCCTTGCGGCCATGGTCGCTGCTCAGAGCTCCTCCTCTGCCGCTGCTAACGAGACTGTACGTTTCACTTTGCTTGCGATTGATCCATCATAAAAATCTAACAGCCGCCACAGTCTGTTCTCAGCACCATCCCCATCTCGTCCAGCATCCCCTACACCAACGGCTTCACCTCTTTCCTCACCCAGACCAACTCTCTCGGCGTCGTGACTGGCCAGCCTCTTCCCGCAACCTCTGTCGGTGTTGCTGCCACCAACGCTGCCGTCTCATCCGTCGCCGTCCAGCTCGTTCCCGCCGGCATTGCTCCCGGCACCGTCACCACTCTGATCTACGGTAACGTGACCGCTGGCAACGCCACCTCGATCGTTGTCACCATCGGTACCTCGACCACTCAGGTTCTCAGCGCCGCCGTCATCGCTGCCACTGGCTCAAGCGCCGCTAGCGGCTCTTCTGGTGCCGCCGGTGCCTCTTCTTCTGCTGCTTCTTCTGGCAGCAGTGGTTCGTCTTCGAGCCGTGCCGGCGGCTCTGGCTCCAGCTCTACTTCCACTCGCGCCTCTGGCTCTGGCAGCTCAGCCTCGGGCTCCGCTGCTACTGCTTCCTCGACCGGCAGCGCTGCTCATGTTAAGGTCGGTGCTGGCGCTCTGATCGGTGCTGGTGCCTTCTTCGCTGTCTTCCTGTAAAGCTAGCGCCTTGACACTTTTCTTTTCTCTTCTTCACGCAGTCTACGCTTCTAAACGATGAATATGGGGTTTTAATGCTGGGGATGAATGGATAACATGAAGTCTCTTTTCCACCAGAAAAAACTGTAATCAAAGCATTGGGGATTGGGAGGAAAAAAAGACATATCCTCATGGGTTTCGCAGTCTTTTCTGACTGCTCTGTAGTAATCTAAAATGAACAAACAAACGAACAATACTCTCCACAGTCATTCTCCTCATCAACCTATTCTGGCACCAACATGTCTGATCGCATCGCATTTCCTCCAACGTCCCCACCTTTTTCGTATATCTGACATGGATTGGGCTTGCCCTTCCCATCACAACCCTATTTCGTCTCACCCAGATTGAACGAGCAATCATAAAACACCAAGGCTGCGGTGAGAGCTTGACAGTTTCTTCGAATCAGGAGCAGATTGCAGCAACGAGTTTCCCAAGTTGTATTGCGCTGCAGGCGTACTCGAGAAGCTCCGAGACCTTACAGGACGCACTCCACTAAGGTAATTCGAAGAAGGTCTTGTATTGGGGAGCAAGGCAGAAGACGTTTGGCGACGCACAGGTTTGGCTCTTTTCTGCGCTTGTGGTCGTGGTTGCCGCTGACCCATCGACTGCTGCTGTTGCTGCTGTGACACCGAGGCCAGAGACATCACCTCTACACGCGAGGTTTCGCGTGAGATGCTTCTGCTCTGTCTTGATCGAGGGCTTTGATCAAGAAGAGCATCACAACCTGGATTCGATGTCGCCATCGAGTTTTTGCGAGACCTCTTCGAAGGAGGGCTCTGGCTGCTTTCCGATCCACGCTTCTTGGTGCTCACGCTGTAATCTGACATGAACAGACCCGAACTGTCATCCGGCGATTCAGACACGGGTCTCTGAACGTTGACGACTCCTCGAGAAGCTCTGACACGGTCCCTCACTCTTAGGTGCGCCAATCGAGCATTGAGTTCTGCTCTTGTCATGACGCCTAGGACAATTTCTTCGAGGTGAGTGACATATTGCTCGATAGTTCGGGCGTTGGTAGTCAATGCTCTCAATGCACCGGCCATGTTGTCATTGATGTCCATGGAGACATCCACGGCACTGTCATTGTCATTGTCGACTGAGCCTGCGTCCATGTGTGCGATCGGTGCGAGGAGCACTGTGAAGATGCTGTTGCTGACCGTTGACTCGTCGAGAGTTCTATCAATGCTAGATGCTTGCGTTGGTGATATGCTTGTTTTTCGATGCTAGGTTGATCTGCGTATCAATGTTTGCTCTATCATGTGCTCCTAGTGGTGGTGTATGGATGTTGATGTGGCTGATGGATAGGTGGAACGACTGGAGAAAGCGCCATACGCATCATAAATTCACTCACTCGCTTGTCAACACATACTTCAGGAAGTGGCACTCCGGAAATGGAGGAAACTGGGACCCACGTCGTTTGAGTGGTTTTTTTTCGGATTTCAACAACTATGGATTGGTACAGAAAAGCATCTCTCGCATGGTCATAATTGTTTCTCTGTCCTTCAAGATCTCCCAGCGTTGAATACCATTGAACGTCTTGAAACCGAGAATGATTTGCCCTTTGCTTCGAGAGTAACGAGTACTATTCTCGGATTTCGAGCAAGAACCGTTCAGTGTGCTTGATAAGATGACACTCCTAGGAGGTGGGCTCACGCTTGCGTGGCATGAGTGTCAATGTGACTTCGGATATGTCAATCTGAAGCAATTTAGCAAACTCTTCCACGATTGAGCCGACAGCAGTCGTCTTCGCCACTGTGGCAGGGAGGCGTTGACCACGGGCAAATTCCATCCACAGCTCTAGCTGAGAATCGGCGGCGACCTTTCGAGCGTTTTCAAGGTCGACACCGAGATGGATGTGGTCAGCGAAGGCGCGCACGAGCTCACGATCAGTCGAGGCGAGCAGCATGGGTAAATAATCATTGCGACCATATTGAGATTTTGTCTCGTTCATTCCCTATTGAGTTCTGTCAGAACGAGACATCAAACTGTTAGCACTGCTTGATTACCTGTACTGAAAGTGCGTTGGCTGCAACTGCATCTTCGACGGATGCTGGTTCCTTCACAAGAGAATCGACATCCCTATGCATGGTGGATTCAACCTTGACCTTTGGCTCAGATGTCACTGGCTCAGGCTCGGGTTCAGGCTCGGGCTTGGCCTCGATCCAAGCATCCTGTGTGTTGTTTCCAGTGACTGGCTTTGGTGGTTGAACAGGCGATTGAGGTTGTGCCTCAGATATCGTGGGCGATGCAGACTCCATGCTTGTACCGACCGTGACAGGGTCTCCTGGAGTAGCGATTTTGGCATTAGGACCAGCGCGGCGCTTCGGGGAAGGAGCAGCGCTGTGATCAGAGCCAGAAGCAGCAGTGGTCACAGAATTGGCCGTGGATGTAGCCACAGATGCTGCAGCGGAAGATGGAGCAGGGCCCGGAACTTTGAGAGCACGGTGAGGTGGGGGCCTCTTAATGGGAGTGACGGTAGGAGTGGCTGTGTATGCGGCTACAGATGCAGGAGGAACAAATGGCTTTGCTTCGGCAGAAAACGATGGCTTATCACCAAGCTGAGACTATAGAAGATGTTGGTTAGGGACGGAAAGACCAGTTTGAGAGAGGTACTGACGTGATTGGAAGGAGGATTCTCAATGTTGCTGGGCGTAGCTGAGACGTCTGTCATTTCCACATCTCCAGAAGCAGGAGCTGGAGACACTGTAGTCGAACCTGCGGTCACTCCAGGCGATCCGGCCTTGATGGCGAGCAATCTCTTCTGCGCAAATGTGAGTGCGCCACCTTGTTGTGACATGGTTGATGCCGGGCAGTGAACGCTGGTGGTGTTGAAAGTCGGCGGCGGTGGTCCGATGGCGAGGGGTTCTGAAGGATGAGAAGAGGCTTTTGAATGGCAGCAGAGATGTGGAAGGAAGTCAAGCGACGTGCAGAAAGACGCGTGTTGGGAGGAAGCAGAAGAAGTGCGCGCGACAAACGCCGTGTTTGTCAACAAAAGAGGAAAGGACGATGCAAACTGCTTGCCTCAGCTTGGTAGTTTGAGAACAAAAGCAGGGACTTCGGTTTATTTGGAGAATGGTAGATGTATGTGTTTTGGCAGTCCCAATAGAATGAGCCCTGCGAGGTATGTGTTTTCCTGACCTGACTTCTTTGCTATGTTTGGTCCTAGCCCATCTGTAACTTTGTGGACGGTGGATATGTCCAGCTGCCAAGATGCCACCGAAAGACACGGGTCTTGTGATGGCCGGAAACAGAAAGCGCGTGAAGAAACAGTCGCCTGGGTGATTTACTTCTGTACTCGTTGGCTGTAGCCAGAAGTTTCGTGTCGACCGGACCAATCTCTTTTGATGGCGACGTATTTCTTCCTCTACCTTCTTAGATGACCGGCAGGCATGGTTTTTGCAACACAAATCAGTGTCAATCTCTTTGTGCCATCTTTTCGAGGGTGCCCTCCCACGAGGGTCTCAAATCATCTCCACATCACCTCTCAATACAGCTTCTTTCACGGCACTCCACCGGACGCACCAAACGTCTCCCCTGCGTAACTCGACAATACCGACGCCTTGCTCTCCCTGTACTTCGACATGTCCAGCATCTCTCAAAACTCTGCAGAACACTGCCGCATCAACGTCAGGCGCATCAATCATTGATATACCTCCTGCTGTATCGTCGAGCTTTTGTAATTGAGCGGGGAAGGAAGACAAGAATGAGGCCGAGAAGTGGTGGCTCAGGAGACTGCATCGGTGTGTGAGATATTGTGATTCAGTCGTACTGAGATTTGACGAAGACAGGTGATGGTGAGGGTACTTGTCCAGCTGCGTGCTTCGAGTCAGCAATGTTCTTCTTGAATACGTAGTAGATCCGCTCAATAAGAGAGGGGCAGGCCAATCACCTTTGCTATCCTCGCTCTCAGAAAAGACCGGATGAGGAATTTGAACCTCTCAAGTTCTGTTTGTGTGACGATGAGGTTGAAATTTGCTGAGGGTTCCATTGTCCCCGTCATGTCTTCTACGGTTTCGATCTACTTCTTGCAATCCTCGTCAGCTCTTTCAACATCTGTCTGTGACTGATCTGTCTACAGTCTGCTTATTCATTTCCTCGTGCTACCAGTAGCCTCGTTTCTCCTCATTCAAATATTGTTCGCCAAGCTTGAGAAATCTTCCTTGCCAAAAATGCAGGTCTGTTTGGAGAAATAGAAACGCTTATATCTCACCTGTAGCTTTATTCTGTCCATGGTCCTCTCAATCAACTCTTCCGGATAGGGTAATAATTCGGGTGCACATCTTTCCGCAACCCATGCTCGTGTTAATGCTTGAAGGTCTGCTGTTCTTTGTGGTAGGCGATCATTTGTCGATACTGATGCTAGGATGTCGTCGATATCCATTCTTGATGATTTGTACCAGTCGAGAGTCGCTTTTTGGTAACTTGTCTCGACTCTACTTTCGATTGCTATTTCACTAGATGACGGCTTCCGAGTGGTGGTGGTGATGGTGGTGGTCCGAGAGTCTTTTCGTGACGCGTCGACGCGTCATGTTCGCGACTCAATTCACAATATTCATATCGCTGCAAGAGAAGACATTGTTGGACATCTCCTATCAGGTTGTCAAAAAACAAGAGGAATATCGTGGCTGGTAGAAAAGCTCGGTGTATAATATTCAGCCAATTGTACGGCGTCTGATCTGACAACGAATGCTTGATGACCTCAACAAGAAGATGACGGTACGAAATGCTCAACATGAAAAACATTACAAACACAAGACGAGGGGAGAGAGAATCCGAGGATCTCTACAAGACCAACCAGCTCATCCCTATCCAACCTATTACGCTGGTAAGCCCAATCAACAAGACGCAAATGCCCATTACCACACCAGATACAACTCTATCACCAGCACCCATAAATCCAGCCCCTGAACCAGGAGTATGCGAGTTCTTGCCCAGGAAAACCCAGAGTAAAGTGGCAGCTAGACTGAGTACAAGCACCAAGATCAATGCGACAATTATCCGTCTGACCGACCACGATACCACAAACTCGAGTCCTTCATGCTGTTCTAACCGTCTGATCATCGAAAACCGGTTATTCACTGTCGGCGAAGGTGTCCCAGCGATAGCAGACGTACGTGCACTTTCTGCAGCAGTAGAAGAAGGGTCTGGTGGCAGAGGCAAAGGTGTAGTTATCGCTGGCGCATCTGCCAACCTGTGTGCCCAGCTCACCCAAGCATACCTGCTCTTACCCGCCGCGGTCGGGTCATGAAAGAAGCGAAGGAGTTTCTCTTCACTGAAGGTATCGTTGAGGCCTTTGTAAGCGAGTGTACGCGGGGATCGTGGTGTCAAAAGCCATCCAAAGCCCGAGTCTGCTTGTTTGCTAGCGTCTCCACTTACGCAAATCGTTGTCAGGCTTCGAGCCGAGAAGTGTCGCCACGGCCCAAGCAACTTTTTGTAGTGACGCCGTAATTGACGGAACAATTCAGCGTCGTCAAAGTCCTGGGTTGTGTATTCATCTCCATGGTCCGAGCTGCGGCGTCGATTCTTGACAGCACTGAACTCGCTGTTGGCTGGAATGGTCAGGGTAGAGAGTCGCAATCGGCTATTTATGTTGCTGCGGCGTATACTCAAAGTAAGAACGCTATCGTTCACACGAGGACTGCGTAATGTCGGTTCAGACGCCGAGAATTGTCGGCCAAATTCTTTACGGTGTATGGCACGGAAAGGGTAGGGCGTCTTGACTTGTGGTTGGTGTGTGAAGAGCCGCGATGTATTAATAGGTGGAGGCGCCATGGTGACCTTCTTCGCAGGTGCAGAAACAGATCGGTATCGTGAGTTTCGCCAATCCTGGTATCGCGAGTCTCGAGTAGGTATTGGCGGAGGGGTTGGCGGCGCGTTGGACGCTGAGATGGTGCCCGTCAGAGCTTGCATGGTAAGCTGATGCACTTCTTTGATTTGGTGGGCCACAACCAGATCTTGATGTTTGGGGAGGATCGGACTTTCTTCTTCCAGCACTTGTGGAGAGCTGTGGTGAAAGAGACCATCGACGAGCATGTGACTTCTTCTTACTGGTCTGACAGGTGTCAACTCCTCGACCGAACCGATGTAGGAATCTTCGTCGCTGTCAAATCTACTCTTGCACGCCTCGCGTGTCAGTTGTTGATATCTCTCAAAGTCCGACGGCTCAACAGGAGATCGAGGTGAAGGAGGCGTAGGGGGTGAAGGCGCTCTTCGATCAGGTGCACAGTTTGACTGGAATTGCTCTGCAGTCCCGCCCAGATAATGCCCTGATCGTCTTTGTTTGGAGAACGGCCTTTCGGCTTTGGCTCCAGCAGCATCGGGCAGCGAGCATGTCTCCGGCAAATCAGGGCTGTATGCTTCTTCAGATGGCGATTTATCGTCTAGGAACGTTCGAGGACCAAAATCTGCCTGGCTTTTGATTGATTCGGCCAAGAACTCTGGATGCACGCTTCGAACTGGACTGCCCACTTCGTGCTGGTGCGTTACCTGTGGTGACCTTCCAGGGGATGCTGACATGCGAATCTCACGCATTGTATTCATTGTTCCGTTTCGATCGAATATGCTGCGATGGCTACCTGATTCTGTCCATATTTCTTGCGTTAGAGTATCTGAGATATTGCTTGGGCAGTCTGTATACTCATTGTTGTGGTGAACACACCGTTATCGTAAGGAATGCGGATAGCTGCAGGATGAAATTATCCCGTAAATTTACCTCCGCAGCAAACGCATCTATCACATGCCGCGAACAGAATGCGTGCCAAAGAAACTTGAGGCTCTTGATCTGAAGTCCCTTGCATAACTTCGTCTCCGTCCACTCCAGGTCCTGTACTTGTTTCTTGCGACTTGAAACCAGGCACCACGAATTCGTTGATGTACTGAGCATTGCAGATAGAACAGAACTTGGCAGTACCTGGTGTCTGAATGGCTAGGAAAGAGAGTGTGCAGCGTGCTGAGTGATAGTCAGTATTTCCCGTGGTACCAGTAATCTGTCTGACTCACGGTATTGGTGATTGTTCACACATCTTGCCCATCGCAAACTCTCGAACGGGATATTGCTGTGGCAGATCTCACACCTCTCGTTCTCCTCTTCCTCCAAGGCTGAAGTGTCAACATCTGCATTGCCAGTCCGAGCTTGTAGCTTCGCAAGTATCAAGCAATGAATTTGCGTGATTGAATGACTCAAAATGCTGGCGTCGGCGACAAAGTGTGGTAACCGCGCTATTTCCGTTACAATCTTGAGCACTACCGTAGCATCAAGTGGTGGAGTCTTGGGTATATCGCCCTTGACGTACTTGACCAGCTGAGTTGTACGGCTCTGGATACTGTCTCGGTTGAACAGGATGCTCTGTCTTACTTGCTGGACAATAAGTTCCAGAGGTGTGTCTTCTGTCAGCTGAACTTGGTTAGAGTAGCTTGCAGGCAAGTCTGCTAGGTCAAGTGCTTGGATGACCTGATCTATAACCGAAGCATCATCTGTAATGGCCTCGGGTGCGCGCAAGGACAAGCTCTGAAGACTGAAGAGTAGAGCTTCGGCAGTCAACTCTATTCAAACGTCAACGTCGAGAATGACAGGGAAGGTCGATCAAACATACCGTATGGATTTGAAGGTGAACCAGCTAGAGCAAAATGCAAATCATCATTACATTGACTTGTGATGAGATACGAAATCTCATCAGAACTTGTTGTATACTCGACTCCATCACTTGGATGGAAGCTGGCATTAACAGCGACCATGTCACCAAGTGGAGATGTACACAAGCCATAACATCTAGTCATGACGTTACCAGCGAGGTTGTACTCATCGCTGAAGCGTCGTTGACCCCTGAGTAAGTCATGCTGCCAGGTAGAGGAGCCAACTCCGGAGGTTGACGTGAACGGCACGGCCAAACTCGTGATACGGTCGGTGCCCGAGCCGAGATGATAGGCAATTTGAACAGACACATTTTCGTTGTCGTCTTGAACAAAAGCCAAACCTGTTTCGTATTAGAAGAGCACGCATCGGCAGGTTTTTGGTATCGTACCTGCTATTTCATCCCATGGAGTGTTGATCTCCTGAGCAGATATGTCGAAATCAAGGCCAAGGCCAGGCTGTGCTCGTAGACAGTAGAAAGACTTGCGAGTCGGAAACACGAACAATGCTTCCTTGGCACTCCCCAGCTTAGAAGCCCATCTCATGCAGCCGACAGCTTGCGTGTCAGGGATTTCATCCAGTAATGAGATGATTGAGCCAACGGCCGTATCAAGGCGAGTGTTGGCATCAAGGAGTTTTATGTTAGTACATTGTAAGGATGATTGACATGTGAAGGTTAGTATCGATGTCAGTGTGTTGCTTGAATCTAGAGCCCACGGACTCCAGGACAGCTGATCCACAAATGGGCTTCTCCATTTGAATGTCACGGGCAAGCAAGCGCTCAAGGGCGATTGTTTTGTGTCAGGAACATTGACCTTGAACGAAGCTGCGACGGAGAGACTCCACCGTGTCGTGTCAGGCTCCAAGATGTTGTAGGGTGCTTTCAAGCTAATAATCAAGACCTCTCCACGGTCGTTTGATACAGCCAGATATGGATTCTGGGTATTGCAGTCACCCGAGGCACCGGTTGTCGAGGAGGTTGGCGGTGCTTGGCTCCAGGCAAAAGCGCGAATACGTTGCTTTGCTCTTAGCCGTTCGAATTGGTCATGTTCGCTTTCACTGGATCCCTGGACATCCTCGTTCTTGTAATGCGCTTGGAGGACGTGGTTTATGACGCACGCTCTG
The DNA here is from genome assembly GCA_003992365.1 of Aureobasidium sp. P6. Classification (NCBI taxonomy): domain Eukaryota; kingdom Fungi; phylum Ascomycota; class Dothideomycetes; order Dothideales; family Saccotheciaceae; genus Aureobasidium; species Aureobasidium sp. P6. Next base: position 433,166 of record RZIQ01000006.1, on the reverse strand, counting down.
ACCCAATCTGTCGCGATTTCAGGCTTGCCTATACATTCCCAGATTGAAAGAACATGATTAGATGTTAAGACGGCCAAAACACTTCGCCGGTGTTTGCCAAGGCCTGGTGGTGACCAGTCAAGGGAGTGTACAAAGGCCTCGGACATTTCTTCACCGATTGAAAAGTTTTTCCAGCTCAGAGGGAGTTGGAGCTGTATGTCGTCGAGAGTAAAGAGGTTCGTTTTCAAGTTGATTTTATCCCACTTTCTCTCGTCTGATACGATTGCCTTGATTCGGGGGACCTAAACGTGTCAACGTACAAAATCACACTAGTAGAACGTGGTACTTACAAAAAGACTGACGTGGTCGCTGCCACCGACTGCAACGATTCCCTCTTTCGACCAGAAAATATTGTCCAGAGTGTTTGGATAGAAGTCGATGGTGACACCACCATTTGAGCGATTATATTTATCCCAAACCATTGCGACTGATTCAGATACTGGAACGGGACGAGAGACTAGACCACCTCGATGTCTTGATTCGAGATGCTCAGCAGTCAAATCCACAACAGGCGCACAAAACAGACGGCGCGGAGTGATAGATCAAGGCTCAGATGTTGGATCCGAACAAGGATGCATCAAAAGAAAGATTCAGCTACCTGTAGAGAGATGGACGCAGGCCTTGTGTGGCATCGAGAAGGTTGATGCGGATTTGCGACTGCTACTTTCAAAGCCAGATTGATAGCTCTAGAAGAAGTTGATGCAGGTGCAGATGTGTTTTGTATTCTGAAAAAGTTGTTGTGGTGATGGAGCAGGCCGGAGCAACGAGACGAGAGACTCCCAATTGCAACTCCGCAAATGCCAAGAGACTGATCGGAGGGCCGATGACAAGCGTGACCGGAGAAGTAGCATCAAGGTACCGAACTGGTCGGCCTGATAGTCCACTGAACCAGGCACGATGGTTCTCTCTTTCATTCTGATTCAGAATCGGCAGTAAGGCCCTTCGAGATTCGCTGGTGCACGCGTATACTGAACATGTCAGGGGAAAGACGCGCTTGGCCAAGTGGTATGCGCCGTACAGTGTACACATTCATCGTCACAACCACGCTGAGCAACATGCTGACATTGGACTAGGATGAAGAGAAAGTCAAGTTGAAGGGCGAAGTAAGCGACCATCAGCCTTGCAGATTTGCCCAAGCGTACCCAGTCACACACCTCTGACGCCCAAGCTCAGATCCATCGCCTCGTCGCTCCTCGAGACCAAAAGCACCAGTCTAACTTCGTCGAGTTCCGCGGGTCGTCAAAGATTGTATACCGTCGATATGCCGGACTGTTCTTCTGCGCTTGCGTTGATGCAAACGACAATGAATTGGCATACCTGGAAGCCATACACTTCTTTGTAGAAGTTTTGGATCAATTCTTCGGGAACGTCTGCGAACTGGACCTCGTCTTCAACTTTTATAAAGTGCGTTGTCGTACTTCAGGACCCAAGGATGCATGCGTTCATGTGGCTGACAAGAGCTTTGCCGACAGGTTTACGCCATTCTGGACGAGGTCTTCCTGGCCGGAGAAATTGAAGAGACGAGCAAGCAAGTAGTCTTGACGAGACTGGAGCATTTGGACAAACTTGAGTAGATATGGGGGTTCCACAGCATCGATACCATGGGAACGGAGTTTTGGAGTTTTGTTGCATTTTGACAGCCGTCTGTTCAACGTAGGTGATGTGGGTCGGGCCTGTTCATCCCATCTTACTCTCAAAGCTTACGCTCTTCCACAAGAGAGTCATGAGAAGGACACAATCATGTTCAGATCTCGGCCAGTGGCTGAGAGCGTGAAGGACTGAGAAAGAAGTTCGATTGATATACTGGGATGTCTGTCGAGTCGGCAGCCAAATGGCCAATATGCCTGGCCGCCATCAGTCATCACCATGATCTCGGCCACTTAGGCTGAATATAAACATCAAAAGCATGATTTCATGCACAAATCGCTTCCTTTTTCTCCCCCTTCCTCTCCTTGCTCGCGCTCAACGCTTTCGTCCTTTGCCGGCGGTTTTGTTCGCCCATAGCCGTCCTTCAATCGATCTCAATGACCTCCTTAGGCTTGACGAAGGCGCGGAAAACAATCAGCTTGTCGTTGAAAATGTCCAACTCCTCGACAGTATCCTCAAAGCGAGGAGTGTCGCTGCAGAAGAAGACTTGGTGGCTTTCCTCTGTGGTGACTTCACGGTACTTGTTCCAAACGGTCTCCACGGTGTTGGTCTGTATACAGACGTTAGCTGCAATACTTTTGGATACGATCAGCCAAATCAGACTTGCCTTGTGGCCTTTGATCCAGATGAAATCTTTCTCGATCTTAGCCTTGTGCGGCTGGACAGTGTGCATAAGCACGGCGATCCAATAGCGATCTGCCGGCAGATGATGAGGAATGAGCTTGATGGCTCTGTCGTGGAGGTCTTTGTCCTCCCTTTCCATGACCTTGGTCTTGATGGTCCTGAAAGAGAACGTCTCAACCATGTGGCCCTCGAACTCAACATGCTTGGAGCCTTCGACCGCAGAATCGTCAGCCTCATGGTCTGAGCGTGAATCAAGATCAGTACTGTCGTCTGGCGCAGCATACTGCTCCTCGAGACCCTGCTCTTCAGCGTCTTGCTCTTCGGTATCCTGCTCTTCAGTGTCTTGCTCTTTCATATCCTGCTCTTCGGCGTCGACTTCTGCGATGTCATCAAATGCCTCAAGAAACTGGGTATAGGGGCTCTCTTTGACATAGTTGTGACCGAGGTCAGGCTCTTCCTCGGGAATGGCGTCCTGCATCTCCTCGTCATTCATGTCCATGACGACTTGGTCCACTTGTTCTCCCAGCAGCCTCTCCTCGGTCTTCTCTGCAACAATGACCATGCTCTCGTTCTCGAACCTTTTGAACGTCTCGGCCTCAAGACCACTGAAGCTGCCAGGTGCAGACACTGCTTCGAGCGTAGGAGAGCGGGCCGTGTGAATCAACTCAGCCATTAGCTGTGCACTCGGGTCGTCCTCGATCTCATCAGAGTCGACAGGCTGCTGATCCTGCTGTGCCATCGTTTGCTGGATAGGAGCCTGCTGGCTTGGAGAATGATGCATAGGATACTGAACTCCTTGGGCATACCCATCGTTGTATCTCATGTTTGCCATGGTCCAGTTGTTTAACATCTGCATTCCTGGATCGAAAGTTTGCTGGAGGTTGTGATTGCCGAAGTTGACTGGAAGGTAAGAGGGTATGTGCTGGAGAGTTGGCATGTGCAAGCTGGGGTTGAAGGAAGAGTTCTGAGAAGTAATCTGCGCGTTGTGGTAGTGTTGTGGGGGGAATGCAGGATCGGTCCACATGGATACGCCAAGAGACTGTTGGGGGTCGGAGGTGTTGTGTTTGGCTGTGGCGACTTGCTGAGATCTTTGATCTTGGTGGCTAAGAGCGCTGGGTTGTGCTGACGCCATGTTGTTCTGAGCACGTGCGTCGATGTAAGATGGATTGTTCATGCTGCAGAACCAGAAGGTGAAGATCTATATGTCGATGAAAGATCTCCGATTGTTGATAAAGATGACAGGTTGAGTTTGGATCAAGATGGAAGGTGTCTCGCCGGCGAAGAGTGAGAGTGAATGTCAAGGTCGATATTCGAAGAAGCAGCAAGAAAGGAATAGAAACCGAACACCTCTGATGAGAAGTGTTGGACTGAAGTATGATTCTTCGACACGTTGATGAGGGCAGAGGGAGATGGGTGTAAATGGAAGAGGCTGTGAGAAGAAAAGGATGAGAGAGGAGTAGTAGGTTGTGTATAGGTTGTACGCAGGTTGTGTAAAGGTGGAAGAGGGAAGAGAGAGGAGGAGAGAAAGAATTGAACCCAAGAAATAGTCATCGCAAGTAACCAATGTGAAGAAATCGAATGCCAGAGAGTGATTCGCAGCAAAAAGCGCCTTCATCGACCCAGGAGAAGTGAACGGTCGGAATGACCTACCATCGAGATACCAGCATGACAAGACCTACGGTAATGATTGTGCCAGATTCGACACATCAAGATCTGGGACGACTCTTTTAGAGAGATTTGGTCATTTCGCCATATCGGGGTTCTTGAAGACAGTCGTATGAGACAGAAGAGTGATTGCAAGCAAGACGCACAGAGGTGAAGTGGAAACACTCGGCAGAGTTGCCTGTTTCGGGCGGCACGATGATCAAGGTGATGGCAAGTCATCGAACGAGCAAGAAGCCAAAATTTTTATCGATAGATCAAGAGCCATCTCGCATCGACGTTCATTTCTGTCCTGATACAAAGCGCATGCTTGACTGCTTGCGCACAACTGGATGCAAAGAGGCCTTCGCACCTTCTTGAGAGAAATTCGGCGCGCTTCGCAGTTTCCTCGACTTTTCCATTCCACAACAACATCAGCGCTTCGCCCCTCTGCTACTCGTTCACGCTCTGCATCGCTCTCAGTTCAACCGCATACCGCTCGCATTTCTCGCATCGCCCTCCTATCACAACCTCGGCGCATTTTCTCAACGACAAGCACCATGGACGGACAGCAGAATGGAGACAGTCGTGTGAAGCGTAAAGAACACCCAAGCTCTGCCCACGACAGACCTCTGAAACAGCCCAGATCAGATGCCTCGGCAGATGAGCCTGTCAACGGCTTTGCCCACGACGATCAAGTAGATGTCCAGCCTGTCATGCATGCTGCGACGACCGACTCGGTTGAATGGCAGCGTACCATCGAAACCGTCGTCTCCAAAGTCGTTTCCATCCACTTCTGCCAGACCAGCGCATTCGACACCGACCCTGCTACCTCGAGCGAAGCAACTGGCTTTGTTGTTGATGCTGAGAACGGTTACATCTTGACCAACAGAGTGAGTTTGTATGCCTGTGCTCGAGATACACCCCTGGCTAACATACCATAGCACGTTGTTGGCGCCGGACCCTTCTGGGGATACTGCATCTTCGACAACCACGAGGAGTGCGACGTCTATCCCGTGTACCGCGATCCCGTCCACGATTTTGGCTTCCTCAAATTCGATCCCAAGGCCATCAAGTACATGAAACTCGCACCTATCGAACTTCGCCCAGACCTTGCCCGTATTGGTGCCGAGATCAGAGTCGTGGGTAACGATGCCGGAGAGAAACTCAGCATCTTGTCTGGTGTCATTTCAAGATTGGACAGAAACGCCCCAGAGTATTCGGAAGGATACTGCGACTTCAACACAAACTACATTCAAGCTGCCGCCGCTGCTAGTGGAGGAAGTTCAGGCAGTCCCGTCGTCAACGTCGAAGGTTACGCCGTCGCTTTGCAGGCCGGAGGAAGACAGGACGGCGCTGCCACTGACTACTTTCTGCCCTTGGATCGCCCGCTGAGAGCGCTGGAGCTCGTCAGAAAAGGAGAAGACGTCACAAGAGGAAGCATCCAAACACAATTCCTGATCAAGCCTTTCGACGAATGCCGAAGGCTGGGCTTGACTTCTGAGCGCGAGGCCGAGGTCCGCGCCAAGTTTCCCAAGGAGACTGGTATGCTGGTCGCTGAGGTTGTTCTGCCCAAGGGCCCTGCGGATGGTAAGATTGAGGAGGGTGATGTGCTGATCAAGGTCAACGATGAACTTCTCACCCAATTTGTCCGCTTGGACGATATCCTGGATTCTAGCGTGGGAGGTCAGGTCAAGCTGCTTGTGCAAAGAGGAGGCGAAGAATTCGAGGCCACCATCGACGTCGGAGACCTGCACGCCATTACTCCAGACCGCTATGTGTCAGCTGCCGGTGCCCTTTTCCACGATCTCTCCTACCAACAAGCCCGCTTCTATGCCGTCACTCTCAAGGACAATGGCGTGTACTGCTGCGAATCTGGTGGCTCGTTCAGATTCGAGGGTTGCGAATTTGGATGGCTGGTCCAGTCTATCGACAACAAGCCCACACCGAACCTGGATACCTTCGTTCAAGTCATGAAAGCCATCCCTGATCGCGCTCGTGTAGTCGTCACCTACAAGCATCTTCGCGATATGCATACCCTCAACACCTCCATCATTACCGTCGACAGACATTGGCATCGCAAGATGTCACTTCATGTGAGAAATGACAAGACTGGCCTCTGGGACACCACTATCCTCGCTGAGCAACTTCCACCCGCTGAACCTCAGCCAAAGAAAGCCAACTTTATTCAAATGTCCGGCGCACAACACCCTGCCGCTGTCGATATTGTGCGAAGCTTCGTCAGAGTCTCGGTCAGCCTGCCTCTTCGTCTAGACGGATTCCCAAAAGGAAGGAAGATTGGTTTCGGTCTTGTCATTGATGCCGAAAAAGGACTGGTCATTGTGTCTCGAGCAATCTTGCCTTATGACATGTGCGATATCACCATCACTGTGGCCGATTCGATCATCGTTGACGGAAAGGTGGTCTTCATGCACCCTCTTCAGAACTACGCCATTCTGCAATACGATGCTAGTCTTGTGCAGGCTCCTGTCAAGTCGGCCAAACTTGCTACTACGCCCATCAAGCAAGGAGAAAGCACCATCTTCTTCGGCTTCAACCAGAATTTGAGGCCAGTCGTCGCTAAGACTGCTGTGACGGACATTACCTCCGTTGCCATTCCAGCAAGCACTACCACCCCCAGATACCGTGCTGTCAACTTGGATGCGATTACAGTAGACACCAGCCTATCAGAACGTTGCGGAAGTGGTGTGCTCGTTGCCGAAGATGGTACCGTGCAAGCACTTTGGATGACGTATCTCGGTGAGCGTACTGCCAATGGACGCGATCAGTCGTATCATCTTGGTATGTCTGTCTCTGCGCTCCATGCCGTGGTTGACGACATCAAGAATGGTGACAGGCCTCAGCTGCGCATCCTCAACCTCGAAACTCACATCATGCAGATGAGTGAAGCTCGTATCCACGGTTTATCGCAAGAGTGGATTGATCAGGTCGAGAAGGAGGATCCTGAGAGGCATCAACTCTTCATTGTCCGCAAGGTCGATTCAGATCACGTGGGTGGTCTAATGGAGGGCGATATCATCCTCACTCTGAACGGTCGTCTTGTTACCCGTGTCACAGACTTTGATGTCATGTACAGGAACGAACATCTGGATGCCGTCATCCTTCGCAAGAGAGAGGAGGTGAAGCTCAAGGTTTCTACGGTGCCGACGCACGAGTTCGAGACGGACAGAGCTGTTGTCTTCTGCGGAGCTGTTCTACACCGTCCTCACCATGCCGTACGTCAGCAGATCAAGAAGGTTCACTCGGACGTCTACATCTCGCTGCGTATAGCCGGATCGCCAGCGTACATGTATGGCCTGGCACCTACAAACTTCATCACTCACGTCAACGGAGTACCTACGCCCGATCTTGACAAGTTCGTTGAAGAGACGAACAAGATTCCCGACAACACCTACTTCCGCCTGAAGATCATGACTTTCGACAACCAACCTTGGGTAGCTACGATGAAGAAGAACGAGCACTACTTCCCAACGATAGAGTTCCTCAAGGATGCTAACGAGAAGGAAGGATGGAGGAGAGTTACATACGAGCATGGCAAGGTAAAGGCTGGGCAGGGCGACCTTCCAGAGGCCGGTCAAGAGGCTGTGCCTGGTGACACTGACATGGCCGATGAAGGGCCCATGGCCTAGAGAGAAGATTGCGCGTTGATTACAAGCGACGACTTTACTAGATAGATGATTATTCCTACATTCTCGGATGGTCAGACTTGACCTGTATAACAAAAAGCGTTATTGATCAGGCCGTAGTCATGATAGTCGAGTATGATATTGGTGAAACAAGGCCGAGGTCAGGCCTTTGTCGGATACAGGCAAAGAGCGCCGGCGACATTGTTATTCACGCGATCATGTCAGGCTGAATGGCAGGCAGCAGGGCAGAGGCCCCAACCAATGGCGGGGAGTTGGATGTCGTGGGAAGGGCGCAGACTAGCGCGGGCTGCGGCAAGATAAGCAGCTCACCGAGACCGGTGTCGGACGAGAGGCGCACTCTCTGACCGAGTTCATCAGCCCGTTGTATAGCAATGGATTGGTCAAATCGAAGGCTCTCAATGGTATTGCGATGTGAGAGGGACAGAGCAGTATGTGAGAGAATATTGGGCAGCTCAAGCGACAACAGAGGGGAAGTGGATGCTTGGTGGTTTGGTGGAGGGGCTTGTGAGGGGATTAGAGTGGCGCTAGCGCGTGTGAGTCATATCTCAACAGCCATGAGGGGTGGAAGCGTGGAAGGTGCGCCCGCGCCCTTTAAACAGCCGTCACTTCCCACTCCCGCGAGCTCCTTCTGTTTCCTTCCATCACCAAGCACTCAAACACTCTACAATTTATTCAGGTTTACGCACTCAAAATGGCTGCTTAAACCCCCCCGTACCGTCGCCCAGCATACCAGTTCCAAGACAACTTCGTCCTTTACTTCCGTCACCTCAAAAGCCTCCGCTTTTGAACTCTTCCTCGACTTCTTCGTCCTCGGATCCGCGTCAACAACAACTCCAGCCAACAACGGCTCTTCCACCACAACCATGTCTTCCTCCACAGAACTCCCTCAGGCATACGCCCCCACAGCCAGCATTCGAACTCGACTTTGCTCTCTTCGCGCCCCGTGCGAAACAACCTCATTCTCCGCGTCCCCTCTTGCTCGATTCGACGCAGCTGCCTACGTATAATAAACGTGCGCAATCTTCCTCTGACCAAGCGTCCGGAAACCTTCTGTCCAATCTCGATATAAAAGACCAGCCGTCTCTGTCTCTGTCTCTCCCTCTACCTCCAGTTCCCAAATTTCCTTGGATTCCTGATCTTCAGCCCAAACCTCTTGCTACTCCTGATTTTCAGTCCACAAGTCCAAAAACCTCAATTCGCCCAGTCATGTATTCTCACGAACCCAACGTTGCCTACGATGGCACTGGAGATGATCTCCAGAGCGAGGCCATCAACTTTCTCAAATACGGCATCGACTCGACTTTGTTCGACTCGAACGACAACGTCTACTGCGGCGCTGCAAACCCTCACAGCTTCCAGAACATGGTCACCGTCTCTCCTCAGGAGTTGATGATCCACTCCATGGCATCTGTTCCCTCTTCAGCCTCAATTCCCGCCTTGAGCCCATCTGAACCCTTGTTCAGCGACGTCTCCAACTTCACTTCCCCGTATCTGCAGGATTATGAAGAGTCGCCCCTCCTCGGCACCCTCTCTGCTGCTACTTCTCCTTATATCTCCGACAATCAGCAATCTCAAGGCTATGACTTTTCCTTGTTCCCACAAGAACCCTCCAACAATGCTACCACTGCTGTTGCTTCTGCCTCCGCCAACAATGGCATGTCTGCCTCAGAAATCGTCATCCCGCGCGCAACTGAGACTCGCAAGCGCTCCCTCGGTACCGCTTCTGCCTCTGCATCGCCCATGGTTGGCGCTCGCCCTGTCGGCATTCGCAAGAAGAACAGCAACAGGCCTCTCATGGCTCTGAACCCCGATCCCAACGACCAAGCTGCTGTCAAGCGTGCCAAAAACACACAGGCTGCCCGCGAATCCCGCCAGAGAAAGGAGGAGACCATGAAGGCACTTCAGGAGCAGGTCGAGCAACTCAAAGCTCAACTCGCAGCCAGTGTGGCTGAGAATGCTATGCTCAAGGCCCAAATCAACAACAACGCCTCCATCAACACTCTGCCAGCTGCTCAAGAAGAGCTTGGCCTGAGCGATGCTGACATCACCGCTCTGCTCTCATCGACATAAACAACATGTCACAACACAAAAGTTCTCTCTTTCGACATTGCGTGCTATATCCATTGCGCTTAATACATTGCTTTTGTTTGTCTTACAGGCCAGTTTTGATGTTCGCCACCATACCAGTCATACATTCGTCTCCCTCATCATCATCTCGAGGATTCGATATATTGGTGGCAGTGACTCGTGGGCCTTTTTTGCTTTTGTTTTATTCTCTCTTTTTTCGTGTTCTCTCTTTTTCATGTTCGATGTTGGAGTTTGTGACTATCTTTTTTGGAATTCCTAGAAGGAATATCTGGTATTTGGTGGAGGAAGATGAAGGAAAGTCGGTCTTTGCCAATCGTATGGAATTACTCGCGGACCAACGCGGCAACCTCATCAAGTTCACTCGTGTCTTCTACTGTGATATATGTGTTGACTATGATTATGCTCGCCTTCGCGGCCACTCGAATCCACAGCAAGTGTGTGGAAAAAGAATTTCCATCGACTTTTTGACCGATCTCGGCATCGCGACATCATCCTCCAGGACCAATGACAACCAAAAATTAGTCACGCAGGAATGCAGTCGAGATATCAACCATCCATCCTTCGAACTGTTGCCGTGTCATTGTTTTGTCAATTCCTCGGGGACATGCCGGTGCGTCCTGGGGCATGGTTTCGTTGCGAAGGGAAGTATTGATCACTGTGCTATAAGTCGGAGAGTCGTAATTAATGGTAAAAAAGATTGGACAGGGTGATACCACAGACATGATTTTTTGAAGAGGACATATAGGTTTCATGGCGGCGACGAGGGTGTGTATAATTTACCAGAGCATTTGGTGGATTTTAAGGTAATACTAAAAGGTGCAAGTCTAGTTGAAATGATGTTTCGTGTCTTGTTGGGCTGTCGAGGATGGTTTTTGGAAGCAGAATGTCATTCTGTGGCTGGAAATTCTAGAGAGACCACCATCGTCCAAGCATTACTCACCACTCGATCGCACTTTTTGTTACTTAGGAAGCCGAGATTGTGATATGGTTCGAGACTCTTTTTATGATCGAATGGGTGATTGTAGAATCTAGCTAGTGAAACCCAGACCTCTGCACTCTTCATCCTCTCTCAAAGCGCCCCTGATCTCATCCTCGCCGACACCCAACCTCACCCTACCCACTCGCTCGCCTCTCCTGACTTCCAGCCCGACAATGCCAGCCTCGGCCAATTCTTCAGCCGCAGTGCCCATACCCCTGATCCTCGCCAACTTTCCCTCTTTCTTGCCAGCAGCCACCCTACCTCTCCTTCCAGGCGTAGAAGCATGAGGTAATGAAGGAATGGGCTGGAAGGTATCTGGCGCGAGCAAGACATCATGTAGAGGTATCAGAGAAGACAATGCAGCCATTCTGCCCGCTTCGTCAATGATGTCGCCGAGTGTGCTTTCTGTCAATCCGGTCCGCCGGATCCTGCCCAAAAGGGCAGCGAGGAAGAGTTTGGAGGCTAGTGGGAGGGATCGCAGATATGAGGCCAACGGTGTAGATGTTGCTTCGTTGATTGCGCGTTTGATGGTCGAGATGGTGACGACACCCTTTTTCATTGATGCTGTCTTTGCAGGTGCCATTGTTGTATCGTCCGCACTTTCCGACGGTTGTTCCAAGGCGGCTTTGTCTGCTGCTGCTTTGTCTGCTTCGGCGATCTCGACTGCTCGGCGGCAAATGTCGAGGGCGCGACGTGCGTCTCCTGACACGGCCGCCACTTTTCTGCTGGCGAATTGTACGGCATCTGGCTCTACGACAACTTGCCCTATACCTTCCAACCGGCTTTCGATGATCTTGATCAGCTGCTGATGCGTGTAGCCGGGGAATGTTATTCTCGTGAGGCCCAATCGCGAACTGATCTTGTTGCTGAGCGTGCGTTCTGGCAAGTCCATGGTGTTCGCCACGGCGAGCACGATCAAACGCGAGTGCCGCAGCTGCGGCCAGTTGAAGAAATTGTACATGACGCCTTGGGATTTTGTGACCAGTTGATCCAGCTCATCCATCAAGACGACACATGGTACTCTTCTTGGACTCGGTGTGCTGAATTCACGTTCTAGTAATTCAAGAGCATGAGTGGCGCTGACCCGCTGGCCCTTGAGCGCTTCCCAAAGTAAAGAATACGATTGATGTGGATCGGTGACTTTCATGCCGTTGATCTCGACAAAGACGAAATCGTCCAGTTCGTCTGCGGACACGGCTACGTTGAGTGCGGCTACGACTTCGCGGACTGTGGCCGTCTTGCCGGTGCCGGGGGTGCCGGAGATGTAGATGCATGAGCCTGTGCCGGCAGAGATGGCTGTTTCAAGGTGTGCATATACCTCGCCGAACTCATCCTCACGGCAGGGCAGTGCGTTCGGTACGGCAGATACATGCAAGGTGCTTCGGGCAAGCTGGTGAGGAGAAGCGGTGGTATGTGAAGGCGAGAGCATGCGGGTGCCCAAAGGCGTAAACTCGAGAGGTTTCTTGGCAACAATACGGCGGTGTGTAGGGGTAGTGAGCTTGCGAGGTGCAGGGTGCTTACTCCGTGATGTTGGAGTCGCAGAGGTCAACTTTCTGCGTTTCCGTGGTGTAGCCGTCTCGCCATCTTCGTCGTCGGGCACCACAAACTCGTCCAAGTCTCCTGGAGTCGTTGCTCTGGCGGTTGGTTTACGCTTGCGAGTTCGTACAGTCTGACTGTCGATCATGTCGCACAAAGACTGCAGGTCCTCGGCTCCACGATAGACATCCTCCCAGACGAATTCTTCGGTGTAGGTCGTCGTACGTGTGTTGCAGCCTCTTCGGCAGATAAACACCTTACCATGGTCTTTTGAGTTTCTTGGGATCTTGCCGCTTGGGTAGCGTGAGTTGAAGCTCTCTTCAGATAGAATTGTAGCTTTGCCATTGATCGTCTTCAATGAGTTTTCGTCCAGCCCTGTGGTGATGTACAATTCGTTCTCCAGAAAGTCGTGTCTTTTCTTTGCCTTGTTGACGATTTCCTTCTCGGACGAGAACCACAAGAAAGAGGCCTTCATATCGTTGGTCATCTCTCCATCGTCGTCTTCGATCTCTCCCTCGGCAAAGTCCTGGATGATGGCGACCCAAGCTTCGTTACCAGCAGCTTTGAGCAATACAGTGTCGCCAATGCGACATTCGAAATCGCCCATCCGAGCACCGACAATGGCCTCGTCTGAGCTGTAGATCCATTCCCAGGGGAGATCCTCAGTGCCGAGTTCATCATCAGAATCCTCTCGAAGTACACCGCCGCCCTGGAGAAAATGCCGTGCCTGCTCAGCTTTTGAACGTTTTTGTTTCTGAGCCATTTTTTCCTTGGAGCTGATCTATATCGATGTATAGCTTCAGTCTTGCCGTCGTCAAAGATGGACGCGTGTAGCCAACACGCCTTGGTCGCGTGGACTTCGTGATGGGATCAAATCAACGCCGAATGTGGATCTGTATGGTGGGAACTTTGTGTTGGTTGCACCGTCGCGCACAACGTCACAGGCAAGAAAGACACAAAGACAAAAAAACACAAAAAAGAAATGTCGAAACCCGCAGAACAAGGCCAACAGAGTGCGTAAAAGACAGCCGTGACTGGAAACCGCAAAGACGGGTTCAAAGAACTAATCACGACGGGGGGTTCTAGTCGACCTCGGATCGCTATCGGTGCAACAACTGTCGCAAGTCAAGAAACAGCTCGACGACGAGACACAACACTTGACCAACTCGTATGCGCAACTGCGCGCCGCCCAGCAAAAGTTCCGCGACTGCATTGCGTCCATCGTCGCCGGCGTCGCCAATTCCGTCGCAGACAAGCCCTTGCTGGTTCCTTTGACCTCTTCGCTCTACGTGCCCGGCACACTGGCAAGCACCGAGACGGTCCTGGTAGACGTCGGAACCGGCTTCTACGTCGAAAAGACGACCGAACAAGCAAAGAAATTCTACGAGCAAAAGGCCGAGGAGCTGGGAAAGAATGTCAAGGATCTAGAGGCCATCGTCAACGGCAAGAACCAGAACTTGAGGTTGATTGAAGAGGGTTTGTACAGGCTCAAGACTGACGCCGGACAAGACTAACACCAAATTCAGTCATGCGCCAAAAAGTCCTTGCGAGCAACCAGGCCTCGGGAACCGCTTCCGCCTCATCGTAGACACGCACACCCTTATGCCACCAGAGACATCACTCCCACCGAAACGTCTGAACACGAGTCAGCTACCATCCAAACAAAAGCTTGCTTGAAGGTCATAGAGCCTTGATATTGCCGACTAAGCATTCGGTGCACTATTGAACAAGACGTGGACACAGAATCTTGTGCTCCAAAGCTGAGAATGAGGAGAAGTGTCATCTTGCTCAAAGGCTCTGCATCATTACAGATGTTTGTAGGAAAGGATTGCAAAAGATCATCACGATCATGTGGAACGTAATCGCCACGAGTTAGCAGCCATGACACGAGAACCAGATTTAATATGATTTCTCCTTTGGCGTCCAACCTTCTCTGGGCTACAATCAAAGAAACAAGAAGAGCCATCTATCAACTGAACCTCTTCCCCCGTGTGTCTTGTCTTCAATCAACCTTGCCCAGAACAATATCTTGCACGTGCTGAAGTACCATCAAGAGCTGAACATGGCCCTTGCGCTTCTCATCCATGTCGTCCGAGGCGACAGGAAACCAAGTCTCGATGTTTGCTTTCCAGTCTGCGCTCTTGCCGCTTTGAAGGTTGTGGTTGTGGGCGAAGCTGGTGGCCCAGTTTCGATGCTTCACATCGACCGTCCAGCGCTCCTCATAACAAGTTACTGCTTCTCTGCCCGGTATCGACCCTGGTGTGTATTCCTTCACGAAGACCTTGGCTACCTCGACCTCATAGTCGATGTACGGTGGCTTCATGTCAAATTTCCAGATGATCTTCTCTTTGATGGCTCGTTTGTGAGCGAGCGGTCTTGGAATGCCATTGTAGCTCTCAAATACGCAGAACGATTTCGCGTTGCGAGCCTTTTCGACGTCCATCTGGACATAATACTCACCATGTTCTTGGACCCACTTTGGAAGATGCGAGGCATCTTGTGTCCCAAGTGCCGAGATATCGAGTAGCCAGGTGAGATCGGTGAGCGTGTCCGACATGTACACCTCCAAGAACTTGATGCGGCCTGATCTCTCATCTATTCTCTGGTAATCGGGGTTTGAATGCCGAAAGTGACCGCTGTCCTCGTGCCATCTCTTTGTGATCACTACGTCGCCGCGTCCGTCTTTGATGTCAATTTTGATCGAGGCCGAGTATTCAGGCTTGGTGTCAGCGACATGACTAGTGAATCGGTCATGAGGCTCGAGTAGACTTGTGGCGTTGAGAAAGCGAGGGAGTAGGCTGTCTTCGAGCATCTTGTCTCCAAGTCTGAGACGAATGTCAGCAGAGAATCCGGATGTGCGACGCGAAAGCTTACTCTTCAGTGATGTTGGCTCGGAAGTTGTAAGAGTCTGAGATCATCTCCCTATATTCAGATAGGGTCCTCTCCTCGAAGGCCTGGAAATTTTGCAAGGTGAGCGTCCCGAGATGGACTCTGAGGTCTATGTGACCTTGATGCCACTGGACCCTACGCAGCGTCTGCATGACGCGATCCTTCATCTGTCTGGCTATCAGAGACACATCCGTGCCTCCCGGTCTGGCACCAATGCTTTTTACTGTCTGGCGTACGCGTGTCTGCTGCACCGAACCAAATTGGTGAATTGCAGACAGAGCGTGAGATGCCATCTTGACCTTGTCACAATCGTTTTGGATCAGATACAGTCTCTGGACTGGACTGCTTTGAGCGACCACCCTGCAAAGGAGGCCTTTGATGCGAGATAGAGCTTCTGGCACGTTCTCAGCACTGCCCTTCACCACAAAGGATGACCTAGAGTCGTCATATTCAATGAAGCAGTTGTTCTCCTTGCGGATTGGGTTGAGGCGCTCGAAATTGACTTGTCCAAGTTCCTTGACTGGTGAGTATTCGTCTGAAGGCCACAAAAAGGATCCCTAACAGTGTGTCAGCAATTTGTTTTGGTAGTAAAGCACGAACTCCTACCATTGCCTCAAAAGGGGCATCTCGAGAAGGGCCAGCAGCTCCACCGTGGTGTTGAAAGGTAGGGTTGTCCTGAAGAATGTGTGTCTGGAGAAGGCTTTTGGCATGCTCCACCTGAGATAAATCAGCCTCAAAGCTTTGAGATCTTACAATTGTGACGTGTGCTGTACATTCTTGGGAGATCCCCAGAACAAGAAATCAAACCTTCCATCGTATTGAATGAATGTCTGAGTGTCCTTGCCGATCTTCATCATGGCTGGCATTGGGTTCTTCATTTTGACATTCTTTGCGAGTCTGTAGCTGTCGGTGGGTTTCTCGCCTCTATCCTTAGCGGCCTGACCTGCGTTGGGCGCATTGAGTCTGTTGTGCTTTGGTTGCAGAGGAGGTCGATTCGGTTTGGGCGGCATCGTGGATGATGCTTTGAAGCGATATGGGAATGATAGGTAGGATGGCCGAGAGGCTGGAATAATGCGCGAAGATTGGAATAATGGGTTTGTTTGTGTTAGCTTGGAGAGGAAAAGTGAGGAGGGTTGGTATCGAGCAAGCGCAAGGGAAGCTGCATTCAGCCGCATGTGGCACTGACATTGCGGCACAAGTTCGACAGACCTTCATCTTTCTTGGAGACACACTATCTTCTCGGCGCTATCATCACAGAGTTGGGGGAGTGTTTGGACAGCACAAAGAGAGACTTAACGAACAGCGTCCAGAGGCTTCTAAAATGCTCCGGTGATAGTGCTCTTTGTGAATAGCAATCAGGGTTGCCATATAAGCACTTCGATTCCCCTTCCATAAACCATGGCTTGCCTTCCCAAAGTGATCGGAACTTGTGAGCCCAAGCAAGAAGAATTAGGATGGAAGGAACCATGTGAGGCAAAAGAGGAGCAGTCTGACTGCAAAGTCATGGGTATCAATCGTCATTATCTTTCTACTTGGTGCCTTCATATCCTTTAGAATTTTTGTCTTCCTAGTGTAGGTTTCCATTCGAGTGGATGTGTCTCGGGTGTGGCGTTTTCGTCTTCACGCCAGACCTTGATTGTCTTATCAGAATCTCCATTTATCAAGCGGAGACCAGTTTTGTCGAATGTGCTGCTCATGATGCCTGCTTCAGCGTCAAGACTACCGGGCTGGGCGATAGAATTGAGTGACTGATACTTGTAACCAGTTTTCCAGTCAAAGAAAGCAGCCGATCCATTGTCACCACCGGAGAACAAGACGTTGTCCTCGTTGACTGATAGTGTGTTGATAATGGCATTGTGGCCATCAAAGTTTTGCATGAACGCGCCTTCGGGACACTTCCACTGCTTGATCTGGCCAGTCGAAGCAGAGGCAAATGTGAATTCGTGAGGCGCCGAGCACAACGCCCTTACACCTTTTTTGTGATGTGTCAAGACGCCCATTGTCTTTCCTGCGGCAAGGTCATACATGCGGACTGTGCTGTCTAGGGATGATGATATAATCTGTGGGTCTGCTTCTTGAGTCACAATGTCCGATACAGTCGCTTTGTGTCCACCGAGCACGTGAATGTTGGATCTTGTTCGCTGAGGCAAAGTCAGTACAGTCCCTCTAAAATCGGTTTTAGATCAAGAGTCTCACCATGTCCCACACGCGGACAACGCCGTCTCTGCCTCCAGTGCAAAGGACATCGAGTGTTGGATGTAGGGCGAGAGTGTACACACCACTCAGATGACCATGGTACTCGCGAATGACTTTGTTCGTCTCCAAGTCCCAGCACTTGACCCTGGTTATTGTCAGTTTTCTTATGAAGGGAAACACGAAAGAGACAGTGGACTGACTTCTTGTCTTCACCACAGCTGAACAGCGACGGGTGACGTGGACTGAAAGCGAGGCCTCGCACCGTCGAGATGTGACCGGTCAGTGTGAGCTTCAAAGTACCAGAGGCCAGATCCCAGATCTTGATGGTGCGATCGCCCGCTCCACTTGCGAAGTATTGGTTTCCAGGTTCCACAGCAAGCGCCCTGACCCAGCCCAAGTGACCAGAAATGACACGCATGAGCTTCCAAGGAGCTTTCCACTCTGGTCTGGGCTGACGAACAACATCTCTGCGTACCAAACTCGAGCCTGGCGTGTTTCTCTGCGGTGTAGGGCCGTTGGCATTCGGCGGCAGTTTCGCACCTCCGTTGGCGCGCAAGGCGAGAGCATTCGAAGTGCCGGCAGTGGTCGATGGTGCTTGCGCAGAAACGCCCTCGATCATCTTGGCCATTTTCGGATTTGATGCTTGATCCTCGGTCTTGGGCTTCTTACGGAGAGTCGAGCGCGATGCAGCACTCGCCTGCTTGGCCGCGAGCACCGGAGGCAACTCCTTCACGTCGGTATATTCTTTATCGATTCGTGATCTCAGGGCGATCTTTTGGGCGCGTTCTGCAGGCGACGCGACTGGCGGAGCGATGGCGGGTCCAGAAAAGTTGTCGAGAGCGCTAGGGGCCCCAAAGTCGGCGGCAAAGATTTCTCTTGTACGTTTGGCTGATTTGTGCACCAGAGCTGAGGGTGTCGAGTCTGTTGTTGTTGCCATGATCGTGTGTGGTGTGAGAGGGTAAAGATGGCAGAGCAACTTTCTTTGTCGGATTCCGCTTCAAAGCTTCCACATGCGCTCCATCACTTCCCCACATTTCATCATTCATCGAGATTGTGCAAGTCTTCCCTTTGTTTCAAGTCATTTTACAAGCATATATGCTACCCAAGTCCATCAAGTCTTAAAGGGTCAATTAAAGCAACTGAGCGCCATCTCTTGATGATGAACAGTACTCATAACTATGGCAAAAATAGGTCAGGACGAACAAAGTCCCGTCAAGAATAGTATTCAGGCACTCTATCTTGCATGTCATCTCACCATCACAAGGTCAGATGCCTCGTCATCTGGATACTGTATGGAAGAATCTCCACTGTATCTTTGAGTGCTTCCGCAGGTGCCTTCTTCGGCAGCTCCACCAACACTTTTCTCAAGGCCACGACTGCTGCATGCCCAAAATACTTCACGAATTTCTCAACATGACTCTCCACTAGCCCTCTAAGGACAACGTAGTGAGTCGGTTGAATTTGTTCTGGTGGCGTATTGGCGAAGTAACTCAATGCCCTCCAGTAGTTTGTTGGCGGATATGGGTTTTGCATTTTGGACTTGCTGAAATCCCGCAATGACAAAAATCCGTATCCTTGTCCAAGGCCGGTCATGCGCTTTTTGTGATGTTCCTCGTCGATGAGCCTGCCATTATCTTGCAGCTGCCAGCCCGTCCTCAATTTTCCTGCCGGGGTCTTCTCGTCTCCATAGATGCCGAATAATACAGGGCACATGCGGTGGTATTTGGCCAACAGGATATCGATGAGCGAAGTCGTCCCGTTGTACAAGAACTCGCTTTTTGAGAAGACAGTAGCAACTAGAATCGCAACAGCATCAACTGTTTCTTGATTGTCTGTGCAGAACTGATTGAGAGCACTCTTGGCAACTATGTTGATCATATAAACGAGCGGTGCTGGCATGCGTCGCTCCACGTTGTCTTGT
Source organism: Aureobasidium sp. P6 (assembly GCA_003992365.1). Taxonomy (NCBI): domain Eukaryota; kingdom Fungi; phylum Ascomycota; class Dothideomycetes; order Dothideales; family Saccotheciaceae; genus Aureobasidium; species Aureobasidium sp. P6. The sequence goes on along the minus strand of RZIQ01000006.1, from coordinate 413,938 downwards.
GGGATGGCAAGGAAGGGAGTTATGTCGATAGTCGGTTCGGGATATTTTTGGATCTCAACAATGGCGTTCAAAGCTCTTTTGATCTGTTGAAATCATTCAGTCGAGCCGCTCGTGATGTTGCAATGTTGCCTCATAGAAGGTCTGAAACTTACCACCGCTCTGTTGCTAATCTTGTCGATAGTAAGTTGACCCATGATCATCTTCAGGTTCCGGCGATGATCACCAATCTTCAATCCATATGCCGCGTTCTTCCCGCTGCACTTACTGACCAGATCCTGTCTCATCGCTTTGAGTCGTTGGTGAATGGCCAAATATTGTTCATGTAATGCTTGTAATTGTGCTGATGTGGATTTGAGTGATGAGTCTCCGCCGGCGGCGGTTCCCGAGGTAGGCGTAGTTGATGAAATAGCTACTTGAGTTGCTGGTTCTGAAGCCGACTGAGTTACTGGTGCCATAGCTGCTTGAACAGTAGGATTTGGAAGAGTTTGTGACCGGCCATTGGCGACTGGTGTAGGATCCTGAATCGCCTGAGCTGGTTGAGCAGCAGCTCTCGTGGCCGCAGCAGCTGCAGCGGCATCTGTCGCCTCCTTAGCCTTACGTTCTGCAGTCTCTTGTGCTTGCTTTCGCTGCAATGCGTCTGACTCTTCTTTCCGCTTCTGTTCTGCAAGACGATCCTGTTTTTCCCGTATTTCCTTTTCCTCGGCCGTGCGTTTGAGCTGCTCCTGCTCTTGTCGGTCCAGTTCTTCCTTTCTTCGCTGCCTATCAGCAGCTTCACGTGCAGCTTTCGCGGATCTTTCGGCCTCGAGTGCGCGATGCTCTTCATCTTCCTTCTGTTTCCGTTCTCGTTCCAGCTTGAGCACTTCAATTTCAGCAGCCTCGAGGGCATTGCGAAAGATGCGGTCATGTTCGGCGGCGGCTTGTGCGAGTGCTTGCTGATGGAGACGTTGTTGTTCGGCATCCCTTTCATCTTGCAGCTGTCTCCATGCGCGTTCCTCTTGAATATGAAGGGTGCTTATCTCTTCAGCCAAGATTTCAGAGCGACGGGGGCTATGTCGGTAAGGCGAATTGTGGCTCTTGCGAGAATAGGCATTGTCGCTTCGTGGAGTCCGCGCCGCCGGGCTTGCGGTAGCAGCTCTATTCCTGTGAGGAGATGCCATCGAATTAACGGATGCAGGAGGCCTGCGCGATGCGCGTTGAAGAAAAGGATGGGCGGTGAACTAGCGAGCCAGAACTTGTAGCACAAGGCAACAAGAATTGACTAGGCTGTAGAGGCTAGCATGCTCGGTGAGATTGAAGTTTTGACAGAGTGAGAACAATCTGCTATTGACGCATCAAAAGTTCAAGCGAGCGAGGGTTCTCGCTCCAGCTTTGTCGAGTCATGAAACCTTCGGACAATCCAGCCCGAGCTCTACCGAACCAAGAAACAGAACAACAGCTCTCAAGCTCCCACCTTGGTCAATCCGTGGGGATCATGCCTGAAGAGTGTCAGAGTCACAGTTGTCTAGGGCTGGTCAAAGGATGAAACGATTCGGCATGCACACGGGTAGGGTAGCCGATCTGCCTGGCTATTAATATTGTACTCTACATGGGTTGATAGTCCAACAGGTTTAACAAAGGTCTCATCGCGTAATCCTGCTTGCCAAACGGCCTTGTACCCGGCCATGCTTGGCAGCATAGCTGCTCTGATCCGAACAGCGAGGGATTGGGTGCTCAACGAAAGGCAGAATGCCAATTGATTGAAATGCTGGAGCAGGCGGAGGCTCATATAGAGATCAACAAGTGCGATTGCAGTGCTTCAAGTGTTGTTGTAGATAGATGAAGCCCAGCAAACGTGGGCGCTGGGCAAACGACTGGACAAAGACCCGCCCAGTTGTGCCCACCTGTCCAATGACGCAGATAGTAGGCCTCTCCACGTCCAACACCTCCCGCCTTTCTCCTTGTGCTTTTTCTGGACTCCATATCTACTCCTCTCTCTGCCCTCCCCTTCACCCTTCCTTCCTTTTCCGTAACACACTGTCTCGTCAATCATTTCGAGACCAGAAAGTGGAAAGAGCCCTGCACCTCGCTCGCCCGCCCAACGCTTCTTTGCTTTTGGGGAAAGCACGACCGACCTCTCAGGCTCGTCAGCCGAAGCCGTCCTAGGCTTCATCAGTCTTTTCGTCCAACACTCATCAACACGCACTTGCACTCTCATACCATCATCTTGTGGCTCTCGCCCTCCTTTAGAAGCAGCTCCTCGTTTGGCATTTCAACTTTTCCTGACTCTATTGCCACCTACTCCTGCAAAGACCCGCTGCAACTTTGTGCCGTCGTCGTCGTTGTCATAGCTTTTGCGCTAGCTTCGAAGTCCACATCACCAAGTTTGGCTGTTCACTTACTCACCCACGCCCTCTCGTCTGTCAGGTACTTTTGCCCTTGCTGTGTCCGTCACGTCCTCGTCCGTTTCTGACACCTGTCCTGCAGATAGCTTAGCATCGACAAGCTCCTCTCACCTATTGCGCCGCTGTCGTCTGACATCCTTCCGCCATCCTTTTACGCCGTCCAGTCATCCTCTTGACCAGCCGACAATGGATCAGCACGGACAGAATGGCCCTTCCGGCCCCGGTGGTCGTCGCTTCCACATTGCACACAGACGTAGCCCTTCTGAGCTCACCCCTCTGATGAGTACGTGATCTTCCCATCCTCAACTCGTCTCTCTCACGCCCCCCCTCCATTGCAACGTCGGTTCTAACATCCTTGTAGTGGAACAACTTGCTCTTGCTCAACAGATCGAGCTCCTTCAGCAGCAACAGCAACAGATTGCCGCAACCCACCAACAGTATGTCAACTTGGGCATGATCCAGCCTCAACAACAACTCCCCAACCAAGCATTCTCCCAAATGCAGGGTCAGATGCCCAACAACACTTTCCAATTCCCTCAACAACAACAACAGCAACAGCAGCACCTGCCTGGCTCCATGGGTCCCCCCGCCGGTCACCGCCGCAATCAGTCTGCCATGCCGAACATGACCATGGGCCCACCTCCTGCCCCTTCGGCTGGATCTTCGGGCACGTTCGGTGAATTCAGCTTCCCTGGCGCTAAGACTGAGAACATCAACCCCAGGCCCCGCAACAGCGGTTCGGTTAGTGGTGCAAGTGGTGGCCACAGCAGAAGACACTCGCTTGCTCTGCCTGAAGCAAAGAAGGCCGCCGAGATTGCCGAGCAGAAACGCAAGCAATCTGGATTCCAATTCCCCATTCCTGGCGCTGCTGGTGCCACACCCGACCGTTCCGTGAGCCCTGGTAATGCCAGCACTGACATGCCCCCTCCTGCTAACAACTTCTCCAACCGCAACTCCGGCCGTGGTGGACACGGACGTAGTCAAAGTCTTGCAGTTGGCAACCAGAGAAACCAGCGTGGTGGTCCCGCTTTCCAATTCCCACCCCCTGGCGAGATTAACAATGCTCCCGAGAGACGTGGTAGCCAAGGCCACGGAAGATCTCAGTCACGTATCTTCGAAGGCAACTGGCGTCAACAGCAGCCTACCATTCAGGAACAGCATGCTACCAACATGGGTAACTTCCAGATGAACCAGCATGCTGGCGCCCAGCCCTTCCAGCCAGGTCACCGCCAACGCGGCTCTGTCAACAGCCAGTCCATCAGTTCTATCAGTAACTTCTCATTCCCCCAGCAACCGCAGCTTGTGCAACTGCCTCAGGGCCAGGTTCTCATGCAGCCAAACATGTTTGCGACTCAAGGCTTGAACGCTCTGCAGCTCGCCCAGATCCAGGCTTACCAGGCCGCTGGACTTCAGCCTCCTATCGCAGGTCTTCAGGGACAGCAAGGTGGTCAGCAGTTGACCATGCAGCAGCAACAGCAGCAACGCAAGACCCTCTTTACCCCTTACTTGCCCCAGGCGACTCTTCCCGCCCTTCTTGGCGATGGACAGCTTGTTGCAGGCATCCTTCGTGTCAACAAGAAGAACAGAAGCGACGCCTATGTCACCACCAACGACCTTGACGCCGACATCTTCATTTGCGGTAGCAAGGATCGTAACCGTGCTCTGGAGGGTGATTTCGTTGCTGTCGAACTTCTCGATGTCGACGAGGTTTGGGGTCAGAAGCGCGAGAAGGAAGAGAAGAAGAAGCGCAAGGATATGACCGATAGCCGCGGTACATCCATGACCGCCGTCAACGATGCCACCACTCAGCCAGAGTCTTCTGCTGCCGAGGGAGGTATTCGCAGACGTGGTAGCTTGAAGCAGCGTCCTACTCAGAAGAAGAACGACGATGTCGAGGTTGAAGGACAAAGCTTGCTCCTTATGGAGGAGGACGAGATCAATGATGAACAGAAACCTCTCTATGCAGGTCACATCGTAGCCGTCGTCGAGCGTGTTGCTGGTCAGATGTTCTCTGGTACCCTTGGTCTTCTCCGACCCAGCAGTCAGGCTACCAAGGAGAGACAGGAGGCCGAGCGCCAAGGTCGCGATGGTGGAAACCAGCGCAATCAGCCCGACAGACAGCAGGAGAGACCCAAGATTGTTTGGTTCAAGCCTACTGACAAGCGTGTGCCCCTGATCGCCATTCCGACCGAACAAGCACCCAAGGATTTTGTTGAGAAACACCAGGACTACGCCAACAAGATCTTCGTCGCATGCATCAAACGCTGGCCTATCACTTCTCTGCATCCGTTCGGTACTCTTGTCGAGCAGCTGGGTGACGCTGGCGACCTTAAGGTGGAGACCGATGCCCTTTTGCGCGACAACAACTTTGGTCCTGACGACTTCTCCGACGCCGTCCTTAAGAACGTCGGCTTCGAAGACTGGTCCGTGGCCAACGATGGCGAGGCCGCTCTGGAGTCTCGCCGTGACTTCCGGGACGAAAAGACTTTCACCATTGATCCCAACGGAAGCGAGGAGCTTGACGATGCGATCCACTTCAAGACTCTTAGTGATGGTCACGTTGAGATTGGTGTACATGTTGCCGATGTTTCTCATTTCGTCAAGCCGTCGTCTATGGTTGATCGTGAGGCCAAGAAGCGCGGTAGCGGTGTCTATCTGATGAACCGTACTGTTAAGATGCTTCCTCCCAAGATCAGCTCCGAGATCTGCTCTCTGAGCCCTGGCGAGGAGAGATACACTGTCAGTGTTGTTTTCAAGATCAATCCTGATACTGGTCGTGTGCTTGACGAGGACACCTGGATCGGCAAGGCCATCATCAAGAGCACTGGAAAGGTTTCTTATGACCAAGTTGACAGGATTGTCAGCGGGCAAGGCAACTCTGGCCTTGATGAGGAACGTGCCAGCCAGATCCAGATGCTTCACAGCATTTCTCAGAAGCTTCGTCAAGCCAGATTTGGTGAAGGCACCTCCAACAACCAACCGCTTCGCTTGATCTACCAACTTGACGATGAGAATGTCCCTGTCGAACACAACATCTTTGATTCTTCGCCTGCTCACGAGTTGATTGAGGAGTTGAGCCACAAGACCAATTCGTTCGTCGCTCAGAAGATTTTCGCTGGTCTTCCTGAGAAGGCTTTGCTGCGCAAGCAAGCCCCTCCCAACCCTCGTCGCCTGGCGACGCTCAGCGAGCGCATGGCCAACATCGGCGTTGACGTAGACACTTCCAGCAGTGGCGCTTTGCAGAACAGTCTCTTCCAGATCGAGGATGCCGATGTCCGCAAGGGCGTAGAGACTCTTCTGATCAAGGCCATGCGTCGTGCGAAGTACTTCATTCCTTCCAAATCGTCTGCCGATCAATACCCTCACTATGCTCTCAACCTGCCTCTGTACACCCACTTCACGAACCCCTCGCGCCGCTACGCCGACATTGTCGTCCACCGTCAGCTCGAGCACGTTCTTACCAATGGCGCTGTGGAGTTCACCGAGGACGTCGAGGGCCTCGCAAAGACTGCCGAGACCGCAAACACAAAGAAAGACTCCGCCCACGCTGCGCAAGAACAAAGCGTTCATATCGAGTCTTGCCGTGCACTTGACAGAAAGAGTCAGGAGCTTGGTGGTGATCTCATCAGCGAGGGTATCGTTCTGTGTGTCTACGAATCAGCCTTTGATGTGTTGATTCCCGAGTATGGTTTCGAGAAGCGTGTGCATTGCGATCAGCTTCCTCTGAAGAAGGCCGAGTTCGACAAGAACAAGCGTTTGCTCGAGCTCTACTGGGAGAAGGGTGTTCCATCTTCTGCCTTTGTACCTGAAGACGAGAAGCCCAAGGCCAGCCGAGCTAACAACTGGGCCGCGGCCAACGCAGCTCGCGACTCTGCTGCAACTCGTGCCAAAGAGGAAGAGGCACAGCGCAAGCAAATGGAGACTGCGACTATCTCGACTGATGACGCCGATGCGCTCTTCGACGATGATGATGATGCTGTCTCTGAGATCACCGAGCAGACCGCAGGTGTTTCCCTCAACACAGACCGCAACACGCAAAGCATGCCTCCCTCGCCCACTCGCAACGGCATCTCGTCTCAGCAAGGCCCTCAGCGCACCAAGTCGGATTCGAAGATTCTGCACACCACACCTGAGGCCAAGCTAAGCAACAAGGATAAGTACCTGAAGCTGTTCAGCCTCCGTGAATCGGATGGTAACTACATCCAAGATGTCCGTGAGATGTCGAGAGTGCCGGTGATCCTTAAGACGGACATGACCAAGAGCCCACCGTAAGTCCTGCCATCATTTAAGAATGCTATAAGTACTGACACGGATCACAGTTGCTTGACCATCAGGTCCCTTAACCCTTACGCCTTGTAAAGTACTGCTTGACGCTTTCTCTGCAGGAGCTGGTACGAGGAATCAACGCATATTGACGCTTGCCCTTGTCGGCTCTACCGGCGTATGTGTATTCTTGCATTTGTATTAACAACGGAGAGAATTGGGCCATTATGGCTTACAAAACTGAAAGGAGGTCGATGGTGAAGCAAATTGCAGATGGAACAGCGATCTTGGAGGATCGGACGCGAAGTTCATTTTTCTTTTTATAGTTAATTTCTTATTGATTAGAGTACTCTTTCACTGTCTGCTGTACGAGCAAGTTTTATTGTATTAATGCAGAGCGAAAATGACATGGATTAAACATCAAATCTTGACTTTGACCATGGCCACTCCCATCTGATATTGGACAAATCTCTCTCAGCGAGAGGTTCCCATTGATGGATAGGTTTGCTTGTGTCAACCAGGACGAGGCTGCCGCCTTTGGCGACTGTACCATCGTCGTCGGCTTGGACAGTGCGACCAGCCTTGCGGCAATCGTCCTGTAAATCGCTGATATGTGTTTCGACGTCGGCCTTGGGTATATCGGCACTGTGAGATGGTCAATGTTGGAGAAAGAGCAGTCATGGGCTGAACACTACTCACTACATGAGAGATAGATGAGGCAAATATTCATCCTTGACCCACCTCTCAGCCTTGTCTTTGTCACCGTTCTCGACAGCTTCAGCACGACAGGCGGAAGCGAGCTGCAACAGCTGAGCACTTTTGCCAGCGCTCAAGGTTAATTTCTTGACGAAAGCATGTCCAGCTTTCAAGACATCTAGAGTTACAAAGATGGGACTGAGCGGGTCTACTGCGGGCAGGTGCAAGCTTCCCAGCCACGCCTGAGGATCAGATGCATAGATGGATTGATCAATGTTGGAGGTGATGGTGACGTGAGGGATAAAGTCGTATGTTTTGGCTTGTGGGAAGTGAGGGGGTATGGTTGTGGAGATGAGGGATTGGAGAGCTTTGTAGAAGGAGGAGCTCGGCGAGGGAATGATCCAAAGAGATGCGCCGGGCATGCTGGGTAGCTGGGCAGATTGGTTGCTGTCAGATGAAATTAGCGGTAGAGTAGAGGATCAATTTCAAGGCAAGATTAAGTGTATTGAGGTGTATTATGATGATAACATGACGGGTGGTATAGAAGTCACGTGTGATGAGATGATGTGTGAACGGAGGGCTGCGCCGGGCCCTGGCGTCTTGGATGATGGCTGGTCAAGTTTATTCGCTCTATTCGCGTACAGAAACACACGACGCGACCAGAGGCTGGACTCATTGAAGCGGACGATTATGGTCGCGTACACGTCGAGATAAAGAGAAAGCGTGTTTTTGAGCATAACAAAGAGTCGGCGCATGGATTGAGACGCGACAAAGCACTTCGCTTTGGCTGTTACTCCTCCACACGTCTTTGGCAGCAGTATACCGTCGACACCATGTCGGCCTTCTCGTTATCGAGGACCGAGAGTCCGCAGGCCTTTGTGTCGAGTTTCGCCCCGCGCGTTCGCACATACCAGAATTCACTGCTCACACCGGCCATTCAACCACAAAATGCCATCCCTCCTCTACGCACCACCAAGCGCGGCACCACAGCCATCAACTACTCTGAAGACGTCGAAAATGACAGCCTCGTTGAAGACAGTGATGCCCCCAGGCGGCCCACTGGTCTACGCAGCCTACGCCAGAACGAGTCGCAAACCGCTGTCACGACCGGCGCAGTCCAGTCGACCGAACTGACGAATCCCGTCGACGTCCAAGGCATCTGGCGCGAGTGGATGGGCAAGCCCAAGAAGGCCATGACAGAACGACAGGCCATGCTGCAGGCACAACTCCCACTCAACCTCGTACCCGTCCGCATCGACCTGAGCGTCAACCCTTTCCAGCCCGAGGCCCCTCTGCCCAAGCCCAACAACGCACGAGAGCTTGGAGTCGACGAGAACTCTCCCGCGTACAAGGCGCCCGACATGACACCCGAGTTTCGCATCAAGGATAGCTTCCTCTGGAACTTGCACGAGAGTCTGATGACACCGGATCAATTCGCAAAAGTCTTTGTCGACGAGTTGGACTTTCCCTTGGAGCGTCGTCCTGCCCTGGCCTTGCAAGTCTCTCAGCAGATCCGCACCCAGCTCGAGGAACACGCCGCCGTCGTCATGCATCCGCTGTTCAATCCTACAACTACAACAGAGACCCGTCCCATCTCTACGCGCCCTCCGCTTTCGCGTGAGCTCTCATCAACCCCCTTCGCAAACACTCCGACTGCCCAACATGCGCAGACGAATGGTGTTGGCACCCCCAACATCGCCCAAACCCCCCTGCCCAACGACGCCATTGTCTCGGCCGCTGCTCAACCTCTACCGCCCTCGTCGACACACAATCCCGACGACGCTTACCGCTGCATCATCTCACTCTCGATCAACCTCATGAACAGACTTTATACGGACAAGTTCGAGTGGTCTCTGATGCACCCGGCAGGCTTCCCCGAAATTTTTGCCAAACAGACATGTGCCGATCTGGGACTCGCGGGAGAATGGGTACCTGCAATGGCTCATGCCATCTACGAAGCCGTGTTGAAGCTGAAAAAAGATTACTGCGAGAACAACGGCTCACTGCTTGGTGTCATTGGCAGTGGTGTCGACGCATGGGGTCAAATCGACAACGAAGCTGCCGAGGTGCACGGCGACGGGGCTTTGGCGGTAGGAGAAGGTGCTGGCTGGCGTTTCGACAATGAAGATCTGGGAGCCGAATGGCAGCCGCGAGTCGAGGTACTCAGCAAGGAAGAAATCGAAAAGCGCGAAGGTGACCGCGAACGCCAGATCCGCCGACTCCGACGCGAGACGGCCATACGTGCTTCGAATGTTGGATTCGCGCCTCCGCCACCCAATGACTACTTTGGCAGTCAAGTTGGTGGCGAGGAGGAGAGGATGGGTAGGGGAGAAAGAAGCAAGAAGAAGAGGCGTTTCCGCAGTCTTAGTCCCACGGGTCGCGAGACGCCTGACTTTACCGCTGCCTTTGGTGGTGAACAAGGCAAGCTGACCGAGTCAGAACGTCCTGTCTGGCAATGCTCTCATTGTAGAATCGGCGGAAATGCCGTCTGGGCCGTTCGCGACGGTCCTTCAGGACCCAGAGTGAGTATCTCCAATTTTGGCAGACCAAGAAAACCAAGCTAACCAGCCCTGCCAGTCTCTCTGCAACAATTGCGGTCTTCTCTACGAACGCGACAAGCGTCTACCACCCTGGGCCAAGGACTTGTATCTGATCGAGCAGCCCAAGCCCAGCAGGTGAGTTTTCAGTCACCCTCGTTCTCCTCCTACCTCCTTACTAACTTGTCTCTGCCAGACCCGATCCACCACACGCCCAACACCACACCCTTGCACCGCACACGCCCTCCGGCTTCGTGCCAAACCCCAACCGCCTGCTCTCCGCCCAACCCTCCCAGCCCTCCTTCAGCAGCCACAGCCACAGCCCCCACCTGCGCAGCCAACTCTCAGACATGCCCGACGTGTACGCAGCCACCGTACGCGGCGGCGGACCCAGCATGTTCGAAGACTACGCCGTCGAAGGCGAAGACTTGGATTGGACCAAAGTCACTGATCCGCGTGAGCGCAAGAGGTTGCAGAACATCATCAACGGCAGGAAGTATCGGGAGAGGAGGCTGGCCGCCGAAGCTGCTGCCGCGGCTGCCGCCGGTGCCAGTCCGGCGCCTATGGCGAGGTAGTAGGTCATGTTTCGATGACAAGAAAAAGAAAGATCATGCCGTTTCGAGGATCAAGGATGTGCTGCATGGTGGTTGGTTGCTTCTGCTGCGAAGAAGTGTTGTTTTGCTTTCATACCAAGGAAGGCTCTTTTTGGTACAATCCTCCACTGAGCGTTTTAGAAGGAGGATACAATTTCTATTCAAGAATTCCAAAAACAATGACGCTCGACGACAATTTTATGTTTCTCTCCAAAAGACAGTTTTGATTGGTCCTCAATGGAAATTTCCAATACTCGCCATGTTCGATGCATTTATGATATCCCTCTCTCAGTCCTATCTCGATATACATGCTTCTTCCCATCATCCCCTTCTTCGCTCGTCAAGTTGGCTTGATGTCTATCTTGGGTTGACTGGTTTCCGCTTCCAGAGCACGCCAGATGACATGATGACATGCGTATATCCCGCTCGACCCGCAGCGCATAGCTGAAACTGTCTATGAGCGTGAAAAGTTTGGTTTGGTCCTGCTCTGTTTGGCTTTTGGCTGGATATAGCCTAGCATCGGCATGTAATGTTCTCAAAGCGAGTGTTTGTGGTCTGGTGACTTCGGTTTGATCTTCTCGCTATACCATCTCATGTACCGTCATCTCTTGGGCATCGGGGCTCTTTCACTGGCGGGCATCTCCCTGCCACTGGTATCCTTGACTGAAACGAGGCGTGGCGGTGGAGTCGAGTTTCTCGAAGTGATGCGCTGGTTGTTAACTCGGCTGCGGTCTCTTCTCTTATTACTAGACAGCATGGCAGCACTCTCATCATCATCATGGTCTTCGTCCTCCTCGTCGACTAGTTCACCGTCGGCAGTCTCGTGGTCGGGCGGTGTAATCCATTCTTTGGGGACTACACAGGGCAAAGCAAGACCAACACTGGCAGCTCGATTCAGCCAAGCGGGGCCCGGTCTTCCGGTCAACCTTTCGCAAAGGTAGGAGGAAAAGTGATTGCAATTGTTGCTGAGAAGATTGTATTTGGTGCCCAGAAAGACTCTTGAAGCGTCGTTGATGATGTCGGTAATCTCTTGCTGGGGGAGTACAGTGAAGCCGTGGATGATCTCGCAGCGAAAGGTGCCGCCCGGAGGCTCGAGTTTGGGCCGTGTCCAGTAGACTCCACTGACACCTTTGCGATCGTGGCCACCGTAGGCATATTCTCGATCGTTGATTACGACGCCCGAGTGCAGCAAAGATCCGCCGATGGTCCAAAGGAGAGAAGAGAGACGACCAGGCTGGGCTGAGTTAGTCGATTGGTAAGAAGCTCGAACGAGAGAAGAAGTCTGACTGGTAACAGATCATAGACATGAATCTTGACCTCGGTCTTTTGAGCGGCCAGAGATGCGCGATGTATTGATGACGATTGACGTTTGTGCCGGCTGGAAGACGCCATTGTCAATCGATAGACGGACTGTATTGTTTCTTCTTTTTCACGATTACAAGAGGCAATGGATAATATTGCTAGCGATTGATCAATCGGACGGTCCCTTCGACAACCAGGGCGGTGAACTGAGTAGAGCAGAATGAGGCAGGCGCAATCAGAGGGGTCCTTCTTCACATGTCATGTTGCTTCCCCGCGCTCCTTCCAATCAGCCACCACAAAAGCCGACCATCTTCTTCTCATGTTAATTCATGAGATGGAGTGTCTCTGCCAAAGCACTGTTCTCACGTCCAAGACATCTCACGCCGACAATCACGTGTGTCTGCCAGAAATCTACTTCACAGGAGAGTGGACGCCCAATGTGCGCACAGACAGGCCGCTTTTCAGACAACAATAGGAAAACAAAGCCATCTGACAATAGGAAAGAAATGCACCAACCACACCGCACTCGGCTACTCTGTACAACAATCGGCAAGATGCTCGGCCCGGAGTGGTGAATGTCGTGTTGGTATCGCCGACAATAGGAACTGTTGCTATTGAGAGTGCTGACAATACGATCCTGCACCATCATGCAGCCTACCAAATTGCATCATGCCGTTCTTATTGATGCACCAGAATGAATTCACTGTAGGTTCACTAGCACTTGTCTCGCATTGCAACCTCTTTCTTATTGTTTGTCTGTCCACTCCATTCGTTGTTTCGAAGCATTTGTTCCTTCGCGTATTTATAGACAAGAAGCTTCAAGAAGTCATTACCTATACAAGACCTGCCAACCTGGAAGCTTCTCCCACTCTCTGCTACAGCCGTCTATCGCAGCTTCATCCCTCTTCAAAACGTCACCCCAATCTCACACAGCGAGCCACTCACTGGCTAGCTCAAGCCTTATTTGCATCATGGACTCTCTACTACACTCAAGCCACAAAATCATGCTCGAGCGAGCCTCTGCAGATAACGACGAGCAACACCCTCCTGGGGTCTCTGAAATGCCACCACCAGCCTACACAGCCGAAGACACACTGGGGTTCTCAGACGATGAGGACGAAGACGAAGACCCATCCCCACTGACACTGGTTCTCAATGCAGACACATGTGTTCACGGCACCGGAAATATGATCGCAACATCACCGTTATCAGACGCGACACGACTCTCCGCGCTCCTGCTCGCCGCTGTACAGAATCTCAACGCCGCAAAGACTGCTGCCACTGAGAATAACTCTACCACGCCTGTGCTGCACGTCAACCTTACCATCAACTGCGGTATCACCGTCAACGGAGACAAAAACATCGTTGGTTACAAAACACAAGGCGTTCTGCCATCTGCTCCTAAGAGGAAGGACATTGAAGAGGTTCGTTCTTTCATACTCAGCTTGCCTTTTTTGTAGCAATTTCTGACACATTCCCACTCAGGACCCCGAAAGTGCCCCAGAGGCCAAGAGGATCAAATCCGGCTGAATGGATCTTGTATGGTGAATGGTAAAACAAAGAACTCTTTCCTTTGACGTCCCTCGATATGCCATGAACGGCCGAAATTACACTCTTTATTGAACCCAAATATGTTGGCTCTTTGTTCCCTAGCCCAGATGGCTCGCAAAGGACATTTGTGCTGCTATATAAGTTACGATTGTTGTACTCTCCCTTGAGAAATGTAACAACGCAGGAACCGCTGACCATATCAAACAAATGTCGAACTCACACAACCCCACCTCGAAGGCTTCAGGTAAGTCCAAGGGTCCTAAATGCAGCCTTGGAGTCGAGCTAGAGTTAGTTGCTCTTGTCCCGGGAGACTATCACTACACCGCTCATGATGCTGTTCACGAAGCCTTGCGCCAGAAAGTTCCTCTTCCTTGTCCCTTCCGCTGCAAGCAAGGCTCTCACGATATGTTCTTGCCTGTCGACGAGGAAGGGCCTAATAGCTGGGAACAAGAATTTGATAGAGAATGGAACACTTGGATCGTGGACAGAGACTGCAGTGTTCGTCTTACAGACGACGAGAAGAAATACTATCCTGACGACTCTGTCTTTAGTGACATTGAACTTCAGAGCCGTATCCTGGATTTCTTCGAACCTAGTCCCTGTCCTCATCGTCAGACTTGGCCTTGTAATGGATCTCCTGTCATGTGGAATTGGCGTGACGAGATCGCTGCTGTCATCGACACTCTCAAGAGAGGCTTCAATAGGCCAGGATTTAGGGTCTTTGCTAACGACACTTGCGGACTCCACCTCCACGTCGGTCGCCATAAGATGGGCTTTAATCTCGACACGGCCAAAAATGTGATGGGTATTTTCACAGCACTGGAGCGTTGCTTTGATACAATTCTACCCGTCGATCGCATTTCTGGATATGAAAAAGACCACGCTGCACTTCCTGGACTGCTAACCGATACGCAATTTCCAGCAGTGGGTAATTGGCAGCCTTCCAGAGGAATGGTCTACACCACCGGTCTTTCAGTTCGCCAATTCGAGGCTCTCGGCAGCGATCTCATGGACGCAATGGAAAGAGGCGATGAAATCGGGTTCAGAAGACTGGTCAGAACCGGCGCCTCGATTCCTCAATGGCTGCACAACATGTATGCAGCCGACTCTATTGACAAGCTGTGCGAGTATATGTTAGAGCATCAATCGAGCGTCAACCTTCAACACCTCACACCACTTTTCAGGCGTCCTGGCACAGACTCCAAAAAAACGATTGAGTTTAGACCGCACCCGGGCACTTTGGACGTGACTGAAATCAACGCCTGGATAGATTTTCTCTGTATGCTAACCATCTACTGTGAAAAAACTTCCACCACGACGGTACTGGATAACCTCGAGCGAAACTGGTCGAGCCCTCGCATCACATTCGTCGATATAGCAAGACTTGTAGGTGCGGCTCCGGCAACAATAGACCACTACACTGACGTCCTCACAACCACCGACTACGCTGTCCGCCGCTTCAACCGCAACATCGCAAACCAACCACACGATAACATGCGTGGTCTCGTCCACAGTGTTGAGCAGACGCGTCGCAACCAATCTACAATCCCTGCAGTCACCACGAGAATGGTTCAGAAACTCGTTTCTGGCAGGTACGGACAGTTTCCTGGCACGTACGTGTCTGCATTCTTGCCAAGGGACTTGATGGATATGACTGATGGTCGGTTCTTGAGTTCCGAGATGAATGCGGATCAGTTGGTCGCTTGGAGGAGTCATGTCGAGCATAATACGCGTAGAGCTCTTCAGCAGAGGCAACGTTGGTAGACATGTAGCGTAGAATTGTCTTTTTTTATTCAATATATGGAGCTTCTCAATATCTAAATTTTGTCTCTCTACTGTACACTCGTCCGACTGACAATGTGATATAAGCACAATTATTGCTTCTCAAGTGTCCTTTCTGGCGTGCTTGCCGTATTTCTTGCGCAACGCCTCGCCGTACTGTATGTCTGTTAGAATCGAAAGGAGAGAACAGACTTGAAAGATGACTTGCGTAGTAAAGCGCGAATGGGATTGGTATGGCGCAGAGTCGCGTCATACAGTAGATGTCAAGCTTCACCGTGTTGGACAGCAAAAATGCGACACACCTGACCCGAAACAAAGGGTTTTCCGACCGAGGATGCTCGTCACTACCAAAAGCGCGACCTTTTGGACAAGCATCGACAAGACTTATGGTTGGTCTTGTCAAAAAATGCAGGCATTCGACAATCAGGTAGAGCCGCATTGGGGACTTGTTCGATATGTAGTTCTGATGTCACGCTGAGCCGCATCCGCAGAGCCGCAAGGTCTTGATCTGAATTTTGACCAATCAGAAAAACCATGTCGAATAGGGCTTAATTTGGAGATATCTTGCTTGCGTCAAGTTCCTCTTTGGATATGTGTCCTATGGCTGCAGGTTTGCAGCATACCCATGTGAGTACCTGGTGAGTTGACAGAGGACAAGCCATGCAAAAATACGAGCATACGAACCATGTGAAAGCCAGAGCAAAACTTAGGACAGCAGTTGCGATCCCCAAGTACCTGCACAAAGACGCCAATGGGTATCCAGACACGCGATCAAAAGTCATGCTTCTTTCTGGATCACAGAGATATCACTTCGAGTATGACAGGCACGGCTTTCGAGATTTTGTATCATGTTGGACCCAAGTCTGGCATGTCGAGATGTTCTTCTACGATGAGTCCGCCAAGTTTTGTTGAACCACTAAGCAGCTATAGACTTGAGCGTAGCAATAGTGTTCCACTCTTGCCAGGCGTGATGTTCAAGTCAGATTGAGTCTTGATCGGTTTGTACAGCGACGGTCACGCCGATTGCTCTTGTCCGAATTGCACCATTCACCTTGACCATCAAGGTGTTTGACGTCGACCCATCAAGGTATCGTAGTGATCGTGACCCATCCTCACAATTGCATGAGAATCACACTTTTCTTCTTAAAGCATCCTCTCGAATAGACACTTCTATATCGTTATTTACATTCTTCGAATCTCCTGCCTTCATCATGGCTTCAATCGTACAACAACCTTCGTTGCTACTTTCTCTACCGCCTGAGCTCGTTCTCGAGTCACTTGCCCTCATCGACTATATTCCTGGCCACCTCAACAACCTTCGTCTAACATGCCGCGATTTGGACAACCTCTTGCAGCAATACGAACACAGTCTAGCGGTTGAGATAATGCGCTTGCAGTTTGCACCAAACATAATGAACAGACATCCTGGCCTTCACACTCCAGGCACAAGCGTTAGCTTTAGGACTTTGGATGAGCTATACGTACGGACTTGTACATTGTTCCGGATAGAACGCAACTGCTACAGCATTCGAAGACGTGAGGGGAAAGAGGCGGCCTGGATGCGTCCTGAATGGGTCAATCTGCAACAAGCAGGGATGCACTTACTCTACCGTCTTTACGATGCACGTAAGTGTATCTTCAACCGATGAAACACATAAGCAAGCTAACATGTGACCTCCAAAGAGAACCACGATGGCCAATGCCAGATCATTAGATCACTGCCCCCAACCTCTCTCGCAATACTTTTACTCACACTACATCTCTGTATCCACCAACTCCGCTCTGACGGTCCTTGTCTCCTGATACCCACATCACCTCTTCTCCACGGGATGCTACGCTTCGAAGTCGAGCTCTGCTGCCAAGAACTCATCCTTCAACATGGCCCTCGCTTCCTAGATGCTCTGCTATGTCATTGTCCTCATGCAACTACACTTCTAGAAACAGAAGTCCGAAACATGGAGGCCAGACAGATGCCAACAGAAGACGGGAAACCTTGTGCAAAGACATTGATTGCAGAATGCAGGTGTCGGCTCACAGAGACGCTGGGCACCAACATCGACGACAGCAGAAAAGACATGTGGAATGTGTTGGAACGGATTGGGATGTTAGATGAAGATGACATTGTCAAAGTGATCAGAGGAGAAGAGCTTTTCGTCAGAGACCGACAAGATTCGGGTCTTGGACTGTAGACATGAGAAAACTATTCGTTACTATTCTGAACCAACATTGTTGCTTTTTTTCTTTTTCTCTGGCTATGCTATTCCGGCCCGAGCATTTGGAGATGGGTAGCAGTATGAAACGACAATTCGTAAAAGGGAAAAAAAAGCATGGCGCGAAGGATCGACTTCCCACCGTCCAAAGAATGACTTTATATATCATACTTTTTTGGCTCATGACTCGCTTGCCGGGATGTGGAGCCGATTTAGCTGCTGCAAACTTGGATAGACACGAATGTACAGTACAGACAAGATCGAGCATATCTGGGTGAGCTCATCGATGTTGTCTAGGGATATTGGAAAGGGGTGTGAGGTAGGTATCAGGTCAAAGTGTTACAAACCAAAAAAAGTCGTATCCTTGATGGACGTCAGCAAGAGTGGGTGGTCTAATATTGGCAAGCAAGTGAATTGCAGCACTTCGCGCAGGATGATCGACGAGGAAGTCAAGATTTGAATAGCAACCTGACTGAGGTCAACTTGATGGACCAATGTTTCGACTCTGGAAAGGACGGTTTGGCGGCCAAAGGACCCCATGATTCGTTTGGAGTTTGTGACCCATAGTCTTGCTATCTAGTGTTCCTCCGGAGCTCTCTTTCTTGATCCTTGTACCGTCCTTGTGCATGAGTGCCATCCCATTCTGAGGTCCATAGTCCTCGTATCGAGGAGGAAGCTTGATCGACTCAATCTTTACACAAATATGTGATGGGCAAAATAAACTTTTCTGCTCAGTCAGAAGATACACAAATCTTCTTATCGGCAAAAGTCAAATTAGCTGCAGGTCAAGAACGAATGTAGATGGCATTTTCTAGAGCGTGCCGGATAGTGATCGTCCTGAGGAACGGGCAGCATATTGTACCTGCAGACGTTGATCGGCTTGTGGGGTCGTTGTATGATTTGTTCAAAACGACATGATGATCCTTGAGTGAGCCTTGCGATCAGAGACTACGACGTCGGTGATTGATTCAAGCGAGTGTGATCAGTGGAGTTGGGACTGTTATGCCGCTGATATCCATCCACGTTGTGTGCTTCCGGTACTGTTCGGAGGTAGAATCGCCGAGTGTCGACTTCAGCAAGCTTCAAATGCTGTGTCTTGGTCGGTTAGGGGTTGCATGGGAATTGCTTGGTGTTGTTTGTGGAGTTGGGATCCAAGGGACAAGGTATCTCATCTTACAGCCCCAGCAACGGACCCAGCAATGTACCATCGTCCGTTATCATACGTCCACTGTCCTCCGCCAGCAGCACTGGATCCGTTGTGTGTGGCTCCATCAATGTCCGTGCCGAAGAAGAACTCCCCCTCGTAAGGCTTGTCATCAATCTTCTTGGGCACAGAGTTGTAGGTAGGTATGTCGCCGGCAAACTCGGGGTACGCGGCGATAAAGGAGGCATCGATGCGCCAGCAGCTCAGGTTGTAGAAGCGTTTGATCAACTCGTCCGAGAATTGGAAGAGCTGCTTGTCGTTCTGCACAAAGGCCGTCGAGAAGTCGGAATTCCACATGAAGCGAGTGCTGGAGTTGAAGAGGTTGAGGAACGTGTCGTCGTCGTATTTGGGTCCTTCAAAGACGAAACGCTCGCGTACACCTGGCCTGTACAGAGGTTCACGTCAGTACTTTGTTGTTGTTGTTGTCATGCTGTGACATTCGTCTTACCAAGGGAAGTAGTCGCCATTGGGTATGTGTGGGACATGCAGCTGCGAAGGGCGCGGCCTCATGAACTTTGGCTCTATCGTGGCCATTGCCTGGGGTCCCATGGCCATGCCCTTCATCATACGACGGAAGGAGAGCATGCCCACCATCCGGTCCACCTTCCTCCATTGTGAACAAGCAGATCCATCTATCTGGCGCAAGAGCATCCATAGCGGATCGAGCTGCATGTATGCATTGACAGCATCCCAACCATGGATCAGAACCATGATGATGATGTGTTGATCGAAGGCTTCGTCGGTGTAAGCAGCGGCTGTGCCGGGTACTGCAGACATGGCATCTGTAATTGTGCTGATCCGGTCGTTCTTAGGTGGTGATGACGGAACAGGGTTGGCTGGCATGACAGACTGTACCGGTGGCATGTTGCAAGGAATCGTCATGGGATACTGAGATGCTAGCATGGCCGGATTGCTCATCGGCATGACCATCGATGTCGCGGTGGCTGTGGGCATTGGTGCCGTTTGAACCGACGTATAGATGGGCAGGTTAGGGTTTGCCGTTGAGACATTGACTGATGGCAAGCTTGTCTCCTTGACATCTGGTTTTGCATCTATGATGCTGTCGCGAGAAGTTGATGGTGATGGCTCGTTTCCAATGTCACTCAAAGAAGTTCGGATGAGCGACTCGATTTGGCGTAGTCGTTCAGCTTGTCGTGTCAACCTTTCCTGGTCTTGTTCGTGGCGTAATATCAAGTCGAGGACGACTTTGGGTTCATTGGGGTTCTGGAGTCCATTGAGTCGAGCTTCGAGTCGTCGCAAGTTTTCGCGGTCCTTTTCTCTCTTTCGCCGCTGGCAGAGACGATCTTGCTCGCGCTTTCTGGCCTTTTTTATCTCCAGATCATCCTGCTGAGTGGGAGTCTCGCTGCTCCTTGAGGCGGTTGATGGATTTCTTGATGGCTCGGCGCCGTCCTTGATTCCGAATTGAGACGCCATGGCTTAAGGAAGTTGGGGTGGGGTCCCTCTTGCACTTGTTTGTGGCAAGAGACGATTTGGTTTCGGAGCATACAAATGTACTTAAAGTTGATGAAAGAAGGCCTTGACGATAACAGAGTGACATCCCGCGTGCACCATTCGACGGCCTGCAATATCACGGCATCCAATCGAGCTTAAACAAGTCAGGTTCCCGTCAAGTAGGTTTGGAAGGAAGCGTAGGATCAGATGGAGGTCCGCACCAGCGATCGGACAGTGTCACAGACTCAAGTCACTTAACAGCAGAAGTTAAGCTCTGGCATGTAGCCTGGATTAATAATACCTCCTGTTCTTCCCTGCGCGAGTCTCACGCACCGTGTCGGCTCTTGACGGCAGCGGCGCTAAACAAAAAGGTCGACCCGGCAAACTCCATTCATCTGTATGACTCGTGGAACCGCCGCAAACAGCATTTGAATTGTGAATTGCAGTTTAAAGTGGGCTTAGACTGGCGGGCGAGTGCGGAAGACCCCTTGGCAAATCGAACGTCGTCGCAACAGAACCAGTGATCCTGGTTTAAGCTTTGATGATACAACACGGCTCTCAAATCACAGCACCCGCCGGGACACGCTCCGTACACATGTACAGTGGTCCATGGCTCATCATCAGGCTGACCATTTCCGGCCTTAGGACCCAGGTGCTTCCGCATTGACATGGTACCATCAATAGTGCGTCTCGAGGGTTATCCTATTGACAGACAACTATCAATGCATCTTTACTCTGAACCGGTCCTGCCTGTCCAATGTACTGCTTCCTTCTGGAAGTGACGCTCCTGAACTTCGAGCTTTGATGCTAAGTAAGTAATCTGTATTGCGGCTTCGACAAGTGAGAATGAGCTTTGCTTGCTTGGAAACTATGTTAGGCGCCTGTCTGTCTGGACGTGTGATTCAGAGACACATACACGGCGAAGTCGTCATCGGTCCAGCACCAGTCATGGACACAACGCTGTCTGGACATCTGTTTCCGCTTGATCTCATGCTGTTGGGCAGCCTCGTTCCGCAGCGGATTGAGCTATGGCCGTGGCCGTGGCCGTAGTCCTGATGTACTGTCCCATATGCCCAGTACTCTGATCCGATCTTGTGGTGGCCATAGCAATCTCTCCTTATGGTCTTGATTTCCTTCTGTTCTCCCTGCTTCGTCATTTCTTGCCAGATGCTCCTTCACACGTGTTTTGTAGATCCGATCACCTCTCCTCGGACCTTTGTCCAGTCAATGCTGGAATCCATGGCCTCATCCACCAAGCCGCAGACCACCACGTTGTCGCCTCGGATCATGTACAGTCCATGCGGCGTCTCTGAGCTTTCTTCCGGGTCGTCTTGTGGTCGGATGACGCGCTCGACGGTATCTTTGAGGACAAGATTGGTGACTTGGTCACAAGACACCAGAGTACCGGTCAGTGTGCGGCCATCGACGGTTATGATGAGGATTTTCTCTGGCAAAAGCGATCAGCTCACTGTCGCGGGTCCGACGGGACAGGTTTCCTCACTGTTCATGTATTGGTTGAGCGACATGGTGGTGGCAGACTGCCGAAGCGCGTTTGCGCCTGGCTGTAGTTCTCTCTAGGTCGATGCGCGTTCGATTGGTAGACAAGAGCTTGTACTACGAGGTCGAGTTGAGAACGAGCTGGCGCCAAAGCAACCGTATGGCGATGCGAGATCGGACGAAGGCGTTGGATGGGTGCTATGTGATTTGTTTGACGCAACAGCTTCACAAACAGCCTACAAAGCTCTCCACCAGTGCCATGGGGTCCGTGCACACCAAGCCCCGTTACTGAGCATGGCACCCTGTCGCAGGCTATCCACCAGGTTGCAGCACGCTTGTCTCAGAACACTATGAGATATAGTGTCCAAGTATTGGGACGCTTCCGTTGACTTGACAACTCATTTTCAAGTGTGTGGTTGGGGAAGCAATCGATTTGAGTTGCATTTTTCTACGCCAGGACTCCTCCCAATGACCGAATGAATATGTAAATGCTCCACCTAACACCATAGCCTGATAGTCCCGTCGGCACCTGCACTAACCAACCACGGTTCACGAGGATGCCATTCCACATCCAAGACTCCCAACTCTCCTGTGACCTTGTGACCCTTGAGTACTTTGAGGGGCACGATCAAAGCGTTTTCCAAACTATCACCCACGACCTTGCCGTGGAAGATCTGCAGACTACCATCATCACTAGCGTCCGCAAACAGAGGATACTGGCCAGAGTTGGGGTGGTAGCGCACACTTCGGATCGCCTTCTGGTGGTATCTCAAAGTCTTGTAAGGGGTAGCTGCAAGATCCATGTCGTGCCACAAAAGTCTTCTGTCGTAAGAACCGACCAATAGATTGTCTCCACCTGGGTGGACGTCGATGGAACTGATCCAGCGAGCACCAGGCTTGAGCTCCTTGTCAAGCTTTTGCTGTTGAAGGTCGTAAAGGCGGATAGATTGTCTCGTGGCCACAAAGAACAGCGGCTTGGTAGGGTGGAACGAACACGTTTGTGCGATGCCCTTCAAGCGGCGGAAGGGATGTTGTGTGAGGTGCTTGGTCAACGTGTGGATTGCGACTGCAGTCGACGTAGCGGCGGGTGAGACCGTGCTGAGGTAGTCACCACGACGGTGCCAGTTGATGACTTTGATGGTATTACGCATGGTGCAGGTGAGGAGAACACCTTGGTCTTGCAGCTTCTGCGACTCTGGTCGCGACCAGACCGACGAGGGGATCTTCCTCTCAGCACCGGCGTTGGTAGTGGCAGGTTTGGCAGCGTATCCGAAACCGGCGTCGATGACATCCTTGCTGGCTTGCTCGATCTCAGGCGAGCAGAGAGACAAAGGCGTGATGAAGTAGACGGTCTCGCCAGCTGCTGCTGCAATGATGAGCGTATCACGAGTAGGTCTCCATTTGACGGCATTGACAGCTTCCTCGGATGAGAGCTTGACGCTGTAGAGCTGACGACCAGAAAGCAATTCCCAAACTCTGACAGTGCCATCATCGCCACCACTGGCAATCAAAGTACCGGTAGGACTGACCGAAACGCAACGCACACGGCCTTGGTGACCTCGGTAAAGAGTAGCGCACACGGTAGGGAAGGGTCTTAGGTCGTCAGGAGATGGAAGCTTGGGCAACAGAGACTCGGGATCGATGTTGAGCTTGCTTCTGCGGACACGAGGCGCAAGATACAAGTCGAGACAACGCTCGAACCTCTCCTTGATGAACTTCTCATAGCCGGGTACCCTGCGAAGGGCCGAGTGATCGGTTGGCAAATATTCTCTGTCGCGGTCCTCCTCATCAGCCTGCTCCCAAGCCTTTCTCTCTTGAGCGTCGGGAAGGTACTCCGGTGGTGGGTGGTAGGACTCAGCATATCCTGGCGGCGGCAGTTTAGGGGCAGGCATGTTCATGGCGTGGTCAGCTCTGGGAGTCTCGTCTGCCCAGACATCATATCGCTGTACGTCGTCGTCCTGCTCCTCTTCCTCCGAAGGCTCCTTCCATGGCTTGATCCTGCCTTCCTTGATGGCTCTCACGATCTTCATAACACGCTTGGCCTCGTGTTTACTGGGCACAAATCTTCTCTTCGGTTCCGGGGCAGCACTCAGAGGCATAATCTCGGTCTTGCTGGTGAACCATTCGATCATGTCGGGGTAGGGATCATAGCCTTCGCCAGGAGCCTCATTCCTTGTCAACTTCCTCAGGACTTCCAACTCGTCTCTGCTAAGTTCCAATGGTTTGCCAGTCTGAGGGTCCGTCAAGCCAGTCCAGCCCTCAGGAAGCTCAATGCTCTCAAGAAGAGCGTCCAACGCCTCGCCCTTGGCAGGACGCATGATCTTCTTGCCATTGATGTCGTAGCCAATATGGGGGTATGAGTCGTAAAAGGAAAGCGGAATGTCGCCAATGGTGTTTTTGGCGTCGCCAGCATCCGAATCATCTGAGTCGTAGACAGGATCTATCTCGCGGTATACGTATCGCTCATTGCCGTTTGCATCTGTAGTAACGGTGTAGTTTGGCTTGAGATGCTCGTCGTCGTCATCGGCTCCTGCGTTGGTGGATCGTTTTGTGTCGGAGGTTTTGAGGTTGCGTAGTTGGTCGCGGATGTCTTCCTCGTCGTCCTCGGAAGGTATTTCATCGCTGTCTAGCTCCTCCTCTTCGTCGTCGTCGTCTCCATCGAATTCCACATCCTCGCTATCGTCAGACTCGTCGCCATCAGACAGAATGCCTTCGAGGTTGCCGCTTGCAAGCTCCTCACGCGGAGCCAGAGCAGACTCGTCGCGGACATTGGCCTTGCGCTTACGGCTCTGGGTTGCGAAAACCATGCTGAGTATTTGCGACAAGAAAATGTGCCCAAGATGTGTTTTGCGGCTTGGACTTGGAGAAAAAGTTCAAAAGTTCCTTTCGTTATCTTATCCGATCCGTGCACGGTCCAAGACGGACCCTAGGCATCCATCTCGCTCGGATACCATCGTACTTCACTTGGTATGAGCAATCGACATGAATGAGAGGGAGCGGACAAGATTGGCTTGTGACGAATGCAGTATGATCTAGTGTATTTGGCTCTGTAGTATCTATAAAACTAACGATCCAGGGAACCGCAAGCTCAAATGTTCTGGAGAGCGACCTAAATGCTCGCGCTGCTTGGTCGACCATGTTCTATGCGTATATTCCAATCAAAAGGTCATGGGAAGGCCTCGAAAACGTAAATTCCACGAGACTAGCGAGGATCTCTCTGTGGGAGCACCAAGGCCAACACCTATCGCTGAGCCTGACCGACTTGACGATACTGTCCTGGAAGCATATCCGATCCTTGATCAGACAGGCTTTCCTGGTATCGGCATATCTAGCCTGACAACAAATGACAGTTCTGATCTCATTATTCCGCCCGACCCGATGATCCCTTCGAACCAGACATGTGCCTGCCTATCATCTATGTATCTTACACTGGACAACTTGCGCTCCATGGAAAGTTTCAATTTTCCTTCTGGCCTATGCTGCCTTCGAGATGCGCTTGGTACTGCTGAGTTGTGTGTTCAGTGCCGAGTCTGCCCAGCCCAATTTCTGACTTCAATCCAAAATGTGCAGCTACTTGGGACTCTGCTGCTTTGCTTGTCTGAACGCTACAATAGAATCCTCAAGACGATTGACTCTGACGCAACAGAGGCTGCAGCGTCGTGTATGCTGAAAACCCTCGCAATCGACGCTCATGGATCGACCACTGCGAGAAATGAGAATATTGTGAACGTGGCAAGCTCGAATGTTCCTTTGGTGCTCGAGCTACCACCCTCTGAATGGAAGAGGATGGCAAAAAAGGTGGTGCAAGGCGAGGTTCATGGAACTTCTGATCCGGAGCGCACTAGCTTCATGTCAATCATGTCAAGTCTGGAAGCAAGACAGGACCACTGGCATAAGATGGAGCCCACCGAAGACTGTCCGGACCCAAGTCGAAGAGGATACGATATGCATACCAAGAATGACGACCCAATGTGCTTGAGATTGGCACGGGAAGCAAAGAAACTTGTCGAGCTCTTCGACTTCAGCTGAGAAGAACAAAGCTCTATGAGGTCTCATGTCTGTCTCAACCTAGCGAGTGCGGCCATCATTGCCTCACTAAGGTTTTCATCAGTCTGCGGTGGTTTGGCGGATGGGGCAGCCGCTTTGAGAGTGGCAGATAGTTGGGGTCGGGATGCGAAAGCTTCTGCCATGGCCTCTTCTTCATCAGCGCCAGGTTCATAGTCGTCGGCAAGTCTGACGTCTGGTCTCCTGTCTGGATCGGACATGGGCACAGAGTTGTTCGGGTCAGCGGGATTGTCCACGAAAGGAAGGGACGCGCCAATACCAAGTCTGGCAGCCACGCGACTGTCCTGCTCAATGTTGTTCTGAGCAGGTCTTGAGTCTTCTCGACCAAGACGACGCTTGGCCTTGGTCACGCGGAAGGGTTCGCGAACAGATTGGCACCATGTCTTGACCTTCTTGTCACCCCAGCCAGCAATGTGAGATAAATCTTCTGGGCGTGCATTGACAGACGTGCGCACACTACCAAAGTTGGAGACAAGGCCAACGGCGTCAGTCTTGTTGATGCTGCGAGGTACAGTGATGAATTCGACAAGATTGTCGGCGAATGTGGCGGCCTTTTGAGCCTTGATTCCAGTGGGAGCAGCATTCTCACAAGACTTGTAAAGCTCAAGGTAGCGACCAGCCTCGTTGGCGCTCCAAGTGAGGATCAGAGTGACATTGTTGATGAGGGAAGTCTTGGAGAGCTCTTTCAGAGCATCTTGATGGTTCTCTATGTCGACCATGACCAGAACAATGCGGAGAAGATACTTCTGGCCCAGTTGCCGAATGCGCGAATATATGTATTCGGGATGCAGGCGATGGTATTTGAGAGACAGGAACAAGGCACAGGTGGTTTGACCGAGCACAAAGTCGGCAGGAACATCAGAGTATTCCCATGGCAAAGACTTGATACTGTTTAGAATGGGGTTGCCCTTTTGACGAGGAGAGACAAGGATCGACGAGGCAGATTTGCGAGCGGGCAGAGCTTGGGGTGTCGGTTGTACTATCTTGCGGGCATGGTCGGGCGCGGGTGGCTGTGGTGGACGAGCATCAGGAGCGGCAGTACGGTTGACGATTTCGAACAAGTCGTTCTCGTCCCCGTACTCGTCTGGCATAATGGACCGAGTGTCATGTACGGAGCTCCAAAAGGCACGATGCAAACAATCGAGAACAAAGCACCAGTGATCGCCATGTGTGACGGCATGGCCAAAGGTGCCTGCGGGCGGAAAGGCTTGGCTCGCCGGGCTCCCTCGGCCACAGCGGCGCTCCAGTCAGTCCCTCCAGAGAAGCATCCGTCCATCACACCCGCCAACACGCCTCGAGTCTACGGATCCGCCGGTCGGCACAGCGAATGAACCGTCGGGCGTAAAACAGAGCAGGCTTTGGCTGCCACTCCCCACTCACACACACACACTTACGCCCACGCCGCTACACGAGCAAACAAAGACCCACCCTCCTTTGACCCTCGCCCTGCATCCCACTTTGTCACCATCATCATCGCTATCGCCCAACCCCATCGGCAGCAACCGACGACTCGCCCGTCACACGTATGCCGACGTCGCCTGCCTCGCCGCCCTATTACTACCACGACCAGCCCGTGATTCACAAAGCAGCGCCTGTCTCAGTCGCACCACACACTCCGCCCTCGCCTGCGTCGGTGCGCATGTCTTCGTCGGCTCATAATGGCAAAGACCAATCCTTCCCTACGCCGCCGTCGACTTACGCCCCGACAAACTCGCGCCCAGTCGCCGACATGACCGCTTACAACAACACCAACAACAACCCTGACATGGACATGGACATGCCGGATGCTGATGCTCCACTCTCGCGCCCGACGCTGCCATTGCTCTGTCAATCCCGTAAGGCTTGACCCTTGTTGTTTGTTCATATGTGCTTTATTTGGTTAACGTAAAGTCTGCCGGATAGCTCATCCTATCTCGCGACCTCACCCAAATGAAAATCTTATCGATCTATACAGCCTACAGAGTATCGCCAACTCGGTTCGTCGAACTGACCCCGCCACGGGAGAGAAGATCAACAAATTGCGCAAGTCCTACGAGGGCAAAGTCAAGAATTTCGGCCTTAGTGGGAAGAACAAACCGACCGACATTGACGGTGAGCTGAGAGGCTTCATGGACTGGACCGAAGAAGCGTGGTACGACCAGCGTATCCACGGCAGAGAACTTGAAAAGGCCGAGTCTTCGCCTCTCATGGCCAAATTAGGTCGGGCCTTGACTATGAACCCTGGCACCCTTCCTGCCGACGAACACAACAAATGGAAGGCTGTCCTCGGTCTCGATGATGGTAACAAGACTCCGTCACACCCTATGTCCAAGATTGCCGCCCATCCACAAATGCTCAAGACTCAGGCCTCATCCATGCGCGCATCTGCTCCCGCTTCGCCACGTGCTTCGAATCCAAATGGCATTCGCCCAGATCGCTCCAACAAGAAGCGCCGCTATGACGAGAGTAGTTATGCTGGCTATAATGAAAGCTATCAAGAAGACGACGGCTATTCGACAGGTGGCATGGACGACAAGCGAAACTCCGCTACCAAGAAACGCCGAAAAGTATGAAATCCCTCCCGAGAGCCCTTTCGACTTTTGCTGATTGACTCCTGAAAAGGACTATCCTTCAAACTTTGACGCTTCTGGAGGCTCTTCGTCCTTCAACAACGGAATGTTGGGCGTTGGTGTCAAAAGTTCATGACCCAACCCTACTCACCACTCTCCTGCTCGATTTTATTTACACGGATTCACTTGATACCACTCGGCAGACGGCCTCATCTTTTGCCTTTTCTTCACTTTACAGCGGTCCACTCTGATGTACCAACAACAAAATTCCTGTGAATACCCCAACTTTGGTTCCTGCTACTGGTTGTTTTCTTCTTGTTTTGCTGGCGTTATTACAAAAATGGATGCTTCGTGCTGGGGGATGTTTTAGCAGGCGTCACTAATCAGACAAGGGAAGTTCAGAGAGGTGTTTCTTCAAGGAAGACGAGACACAAACAATCAACCGACATATCGTCACAGGAAGGTAGGAGGGATGGAAAGCGCGCACATGTACACATCGAATGCGATTGTATATCGAGCTTTTCATTTCTCTATGATACAAATGCCTTCAGAAAATGACAAAAAGAAAACAAAACCAGAACATTTATAATTCTTTGGTGATTTACGATGTATCAATTCTACTTAACCTGCTCTTACTGGTCGAAGCTCAATTTGGAAGGTCATCGTGTCTTGCAAGGGTCTCACCAGAGTTTGTGCTGTTGTCTTTCTTAAGTGATTCATGGAACAACGAACGTAGCATAGACAACATAGTTGATCCAAGCCTTTCGGTTGGGCTTTGTCCGGTATCCGGGATGTTCGAACTTCGATGACTGCATATGATGAATGGCAGAAGGCGGAGCGAGCAGAGCGAGCACGGTTGAAGCACGGATACCTGCTATTGGAAACCGTATTCCACCAAGACCACACCCGCTGACCGGGCCGTAGAAGGTGAGAGGTGATGAATACCGCATGGATTGAATGATTTCTCCTGCTCAATGGTTTACCTGAGCCGATCCATTGTCCACAGCCAGGTGAGTTCTTTCTTGAGTATCGATACGCGTGGATATACAGTATTGCGGATATGGTGGCCCGTGTCTACCGAGACAGCTGCCGCGTGTGAGTGAATTCTGGAAGGAGTCGGCTGTGCAAACAATAATGTGAGACTCGAGAACAGTTCACATGGTCCCGGGTTCCGAAGAGGACTCGCGAGAGATACCCGACTCGGTATGGTTCGGAACGTCGCTCGAGTCCTCCACACCTCGAAATCACTCGCGCCCGTTTTTCAATCTAGATTCCCCAGACGGACAGGCCGTGAGTGGTACGGTAGCGGCTACTTCCCCTCGATGGCTTCTGCGATCGTCCAATCCATGTTGGTTGCTGACAGCAGGTCGTGTGGCCATCCATGACAGCATGGCGATCTTGTGATTGTCACGACCTCGTGGAGTTCGAGGGTTTTCGTTTTACTCTGGTCCAGGAGCCGCTGGACCGACGATCGGAAAAGAATGACACATTGGCGAATCAGCAGGACGGCCTAACAAGGGTAAGTTCGCGCCATCCCTGAAAAGCTATTTGACGCGAAGGAAACGGGATAGGGCGCGGAGGCCAGCTTGGCAGTCGTTTTGCGTGGCTTTTGAGAGAGGTTCGTGGAGAACTGCGGAGGGTTTGTTCCTCTCTGTGGGGCGGTGGATCATGGGGGAGAGTTGGACGAGCTGATTAACCAGAAATGAGTTGGTGGCCGCTGCGTAGATTAAATACAAAGGTCAGCACCTCCCCGCGTGCTCCCGCGCGAGCGCTTTTACTATCTTTCGACCATCCATCCTATCATGTCGGATTCGTCTGTCAATGGGGATTTCCTCGCTCCTGCCAGGCCCTCGAGCTCCTCTCCCAACTCCAAGAGGAAAGCCAGCGACGCCGGCCTGCCGGCTACCGGCACCAGGATCCACAAAAGTGTCAAAAGACGTGCGTCAAAGGCCTGCCAGTCTTGCAGAGCTCGCAAGGTCCGCTGCAATGTGGTTGAGCAGAGTCCGTGTACCAATTGCAGACTCGATGAGGTCGAATGCATAGTCTCGGAGAGCAAGCGTAAGAAGTCAGTCAGATAGGACACCTTCATCTTCACCAAAGCCTTCTTTACTGACCAGTAGCTCCAAGGAAGTGGACAAAGACGGACGACGAGGCACAAGCAACAGGAGGCTCTCCACCTTCCATTCCTACTTCGATACAACCAAATCTCAGCTTCAACGACTCACCAGGGCACCTTCCACATTCATTGTGTTCGTAACTTCCAATCTTGGACTGAGATCAAACGACTGATGTTGGTATACAGACCAGGATTTGGATCCTCAATCCTTTGATCCTGCTCGCCGCCAAAGTCTAGCAAGGTCAATATCCATTCCACATGACCCTTCGGATACCATCTCTCTTTCAGGTCTTGACCCGAACTCCTTGTTCGGTCTGCCAGCCAACACTCCACCACCTCCGCAACAGGCACTTCCTGCTTTCATCAGGACCATCCCTTCGACTTTTGGTCCGGATGATGTCTCGTACTTGGCGAAGAAGGGTGCCCTCACGATACCTCCACCTGCTCTGCGTGCCGCCCTCTTACGATGCTTTGTGGAAAACATCCACCCATACATGCCTCTCTTGGACATCCACGAACTCATCAATGCTGTGGATAACAACGATGCCAACTCGGCCATCAGTCTCTTGCTCTTCCAAGCAATCATGTTTGCAGGTGTCGCCTCCGTAGACATGGCATACTTGCATACTGCTGGATATACAAACAGGAGAGCTGCCAGGCGTGACTTTTTCCAAAAGACAAGAGTATGTTGCGTATGATCCTTCTTGTTCATTTTGTGCTAAAACAAATTGCAGCTTCTGTATGATTTCGACTATGAGGCCGACAGAATCTCCTTGATCCAGTCCCTGCTTTTGATGACTTTCTGGTACGAGACCCCCGACGACCAGAAAGACAGTCATCACTGGATGGGTATTGCTGTATCTCTTTCTCACACCATTGGACTTCACCGTAATCCAGAACGCTCGCACATGAATCCCAAACAAAGACGTCTCTGGAAGCGCATCTGGTGGGCTACATATATGCGTGACCGCCTGATTGCCCTGGGAATGCGCCGTCCAACCAGGATAAAGAACGAGGATTTTGATGTGCCCATGCTGACGATAGACGACTTTGAATTTACCACGCTCACAAGTCACTCATCGTGCATTCCGCCTAGTTGCAAGGTCATGCGAGACAAGTCGATGCAACGAGAATTGGCCATCATGTGTATCGAAAAGGCCAAGTTGTGCATCTGCATCAGCCATGTTTTGTCGACTCAGTATTCCGTCCTTCACAACAACCATGGTGTTCAGAGCCAAGAAGGAACCACGCGTACCACTATGATGCTCGTAGCACGCAAGGACGACCCAGAGAATTGCTCTGTCAAGGCTTGCGACGAGGAGCTGAAAGAATGGAAAGCACAAATAGCATCCGAAGCAAAGTACAAGCCTTCCTCTTTGTTCGACATCACATCTGGAAAGGGAGCAATTGCTCTCCACCGCTCGCTACTACACATGATCTACCTGGCTACATTGTCCGCTTTACACAGGCCGCAGGTTCTCCCATCGACAGCAGCTCCCTCACGAAAAATGGCTTCTGAAGTCTTGGATACGTCTCGCAGAACTGTTCGTTTCGCGGCCAACAGACTTACTGCAGTTGCTCAAAATCTTAGTGAGCTCGATCTCGTTCGCTGTCTTCCCACATCAGGAATCACTGTTCTCTTGCCAGCAATCATCATCCATCTTCTCGACATCAAAGCACCGGACGAGACGACCCGCCGTGCAAGTTTGCAAGGCTTCTGTCAATGCATGCAGATCCTCAACAAACTTCGCGACATCTACGCGGCCGCAGATTTTTCGACGGCTTTCTTGGAAGCAGCTATACGAAAAGCAGAAATCACGCTTCCTCCGCCAAAGATGGGGCCTCCACCTCTACCAACGCATGTCTCTCAAGCATTCAAAGCAACAAGATTTGCGCCTGCGAATGCCAGCCGTCTCACGCCTCCACCAGATCATGCCGCAAACGCGAGCAACGATCCAAATTCACTATCTCGTCAACAGCAGGTCGAGCAGAAGGATCCGCAAGTCTCAGAGACTGATTTGGCTCAGCACCTGAATAATTTCCTTGCATCTACACCTCCTGATTCGGAGCACGCGACAGATAGTCAGATTGACGATACCACGGCTGCCGCTTTCAACATTCCCGCGTTGGACACTGATTTCGACGCTTTGATCAATCTGGATGCGGCAGGCGAATCTTTCACCTTTGACGATGGCACTTTCCCTAGCATGCCGGCTTTCTCGTGTGAATTGGGCGAATCAGATATGGACTGGATGCAGCACATGAACACTAATGATGATGTTTCTTTTGGCGTATGAGTGGCATGGGTTTATAAATGGTATACAGCACGGATTATGGTTGTTGTGGAGTTGATTTGTGGTTTTGAGAATTTACTGTTGCACTGTTGCATTTGTGTGTATATCATGGAGGTTGCCTAGACTGCGTACTCGAAAAGTTCTTGATCAACGCTATTTGAAATTTAGTTTTCATGGTCTGTCGGCTTGCCTTGCCTCGTCTTTTGTGTCGTTCAATCAGAGGCTGATATTTTCATGATCGAAAAGAGTACTTGTCTCACCTTTGGCACTAGTCCCTCTGTATCTAACAGATAGCTCGCCCGTGACTTTCTCGTTCTCCTACAGACGAGTCTCAATCGCGTGCCTATCCTCCAACTCTTTGTACCTTGACTCAGCAATAGCATGAACACCCTGGTCAAGACCCCTATGCTTCACTTGCTGAGCCCTCGCATCAAGTGGCGAGAGGAAACATCGGATCATTGACTTTGAACTCTATGACAAAAGATATCAGATTAAAACAAACCCTTTTTTTCTGACTCTGAAACCTCCAAAGCCTCCGTTCCTACGACGTCCTGTTTACACCGCAAACCATCAGAATTTCGTTTCTACAGTCATGATTTTTTTTTTCTTCTCGTCGTCTGGCTCGTAAAACCTCACTCATCACGAAAAAGCAGGATGGGCCTTCAATTACTCAAGAGGTCCTGCACGCTCATGCCGCGACCGGACCTGTCCTTGTAGCTGCTGCTTCTCCTGTCCGAATTCAACATCAACAGAGCAGCCATGGCTTCGTGATCCAATTCCTTTTCTCTTCTCTCGCGCGCACGGGGGTCTTCGTGCACAACGCCAGGTCTGTGTTTGGAAGAGTCTTGAGCGCGTAGTGCGGGGCTGGTCAGTGCAAAAGGGGCTGGTTCGTACTGACCGGCCGTAGCAGCAAAGAAAGGCGATGCTTGTTGAGAGTGGATGTAGGGCGAGAAGGATGGCGCAGAGGTGGATGAGATGCTGTAGTGTCGTGAGGATGAGGTCTCGGATGGTGCAATGGCGGGTGACATGTTGGTGAAGTGGGTCGTGGAAGGTAATGAGGACAGAGAGGGTATAGAGTCTCGGGATTGTGTGTGAGGGAGGAGTGGTCCATTGGGTGTTGATGCGCCGGTGGAGTGATGTGTGTCTGACATTTCTTGGTCGTCGTCTTCCTGGGGTTCCATAGGCTCGTCGACAGTAGCAGCAGGATGTGATACAGGCACTGCAGAGCTGGCAGGTTGTGATATGGAGCTTTGCCTTGCAGCTGTGTTGTCGGCTTTCAGGTCGCCGATGCAACGCTCGAGGTAACGAAGGTATTCGATGCTTGCCTTGAATATAAAATGTGAGCAGGTGCGCGTTGATGAGTCGTGGGTTGTGTGATGACTGACCTGGAGGATTGCCAGCTTGTGCATCTCCTGACCCTGACAGGCGGGGATCATGTCCTTCAAGACGCCAAACTCCTCATTCATCTTGGAACGTCTTCGTCTTTCGATCAAGCTGTGTGCTGTCTTGCGGGCTACCTTGCGACTAGCGGCTGTGCTGTTGGCAGTGGCACCCTTCTTCCTGCCTCCAGTAGCTTTGGCGGGCGCTGCTTCGACTGCTGTATCTGGTTGCTTCTCGCTGGCGGCAGCCCCAGGCTTCATCTGAATAATCTTGCGGTTGCGAGTAGGTGGTGGTGGCAGAGCGAATGTGTCGTCTGCTTTGGAAGAGCTTGATTGAGCAGCGGTCGGCTTGCGTCTTCCATTGTTCAACGATACGGGAGAGTGAGGGTGGTACGACGAGTCTGAGCCGTGGCTCGATAGAGGAGAAGAGGTGGCTCTGTCGCTGCCGTCGGCATAGGCAGAAGGGGGCAATGCAAAAGCCGGGGCCAGAGGCACAAGCTTCTCCCTTCCGCGGATGTCGGTCGATGAGGCCGGGGTTGGAGGAAGATGTGAAGAAGCCATGGGGAAAGATGTGTATGACAAGAGCAATTATCTTGGTGTTACAACAAGAAAGTGCTCAAGTCGAGGCAAGGAAATGGACGGGTACTGAGTAGAAAGAGATGAGAATCGAAGAAAAGACGACATACTTGCCGCAGGCGCAAACAACCTACATATTTCGACAGCGAACAGGCACTTGTTCCTATCAACAGGCGCACGAGGGGGCATGCGTTGCTGTGTCGTGTGCTTCGACTGTATGGACCTGCCCTCGTGCGCTCTCTCCGCACATCCCATTGGTCCCTCTGCGTCCGCCTATGGCCATCAAGCCCACCACCTCCCTTTGAGAGGCCTCCAGTTGAGCACGTGCTCGTTTCCAGTGAGAATCTGACTTTGCTTGGTCTTTTGCTGGTTGAGAGATGATATCCATTTTCGTCCTGTCATGTGATGATGTCGTTGGATGACTTGCCCAGTTGCAAAGACTTGAAGAAAGTCTGCGACCAACCTCAACGAACGACGACATGATCAAAAGAGAACATCCACGGTCTCTGCTCGCAACAGTTCAGTCGTGATACAGAAGAAAGATGGGGTGAAGATTTACCATAAATCAGAGATATCTTAGGGACTTGGTACTAAGCTTCCGGGTTCTTCGCGACACTTTGCGTTGCGCGTCCAAAAGACAGGCGAAAAGAAACAGGCAGTCAATTTCACAAGAATTGCGGAAGAGAGCTAGCTATTCATGGATGATGATGGCAAAACATGGATATCATTGGCCAAACAAAACATTTTTGCCGCTTCTGTGGATCGAACACAGTGCCTCCAGAATACTCCTGTGATCAGGAAGACGTGAAGTGGACTTCAGTCTGGCGCTCTCCCAGATGAGCTAAAGCGGCTAACTGGTGGGGTCTAACGTCTGAGACAACTATATTGTGATTGTTTTGTGTGGTAAAGCACCGCACATCTTCCTACTCCTCAATCGTGTCTGCCATGGAGAGTAGAAACTAACAAAGGGTTCTGCAATCTGCCCAAGGAACTATGTGTGTATCTGCAAGCAAGATAGGTGTGAAATTTGGCAGAGACAATTCATTACTGTGTTGCAGCACAGTTGAAGCTTGGGGAATCAGTCGAGCTCTGTGTTTACTTCTTGCCAACTACCTACTTCATCCATACGCTTTTTGATAATTTCAAGCGCACGTTGCAACCATTCGATTCATAATTGTCCAACCCAAGCGGCAGCCACACTTCACATCGCAACGAAAGCGCAGCCATGGACGTCGTCCAAGGTAAGACACACGATCACATGCAATTCACACGACCACGACTGACACCAGACGACCAGATTGGGCAGGGTATCTCTTCCGCAATGGCTACCTCACCCCCGGCCTCTTTGGGCCTTTATCCACCTTGAACAACGTCTTCCACAAATACCTCGTCCCCACCTTCCAGTCGTTGCTCGAAAAGCCCGATCTCACAAAAGTCGCCTTGATGCTGGTCATCCTGTACATCTCGCTCAAGATCGTCAACATGCTGGTGCAGAGCGTATTGTTCTGGGTGCGACTCGCTTTCCGCATCACGTTTTGGGGCGGTCTTGTCGTCGTGGCCTTTTGGCTTTCGCAGAGGGGTGTCGATGGTGCGGCGGAGGATGTGAGCTATTGGATTAGGGTGTGGAAGGGAGAGTTGGAGCACTACAAGACTCAGGCCGAGCAGATTGCATATCAACACAGTCATGGCTATGGTGGCAAGCATGGCTACGGCGGTGGCTATAAGCCTGTCATTACCAAGAAACAGTGGCCTTTCTAAAGAGATGGACGGTGACGCCACACCTCATACGGCAATATATTGCGGGAGTTATACGATTGGGCAAGAATAGTTTCACGATATCAAGCATTGGAGCTGTGGCGTTGGGGAAGATGAGAATTGCATACTCTCGCTTCATCATAAAACGGATACGGGGATATTGCTATATCCATAGGAGAATTGTTCACACACCTGAGTTCCTTCTAGGCCTCGCGGTAGCGTTATCCTAGAGCGCGCCACAAGCACCCAACCCGCACCGAGGCACACTTGTCTGCCTCCATCTTCGTCAACATCCGAGCGCATCTGGTATTGTGTAGACGTGTAGAGGCTCGAGTGCTGCAGGCGAGAGAATTGTGAACACCGGCTCAGTGCATCATCCACATCCTTGACACATTTCCTCCGTACAAGACAACAATAATGTGTGGACCAAAGCACTTGGAGTATTGCTTTGCCGTGATATGCCCTGCTCAGCTTCTGAACAGTGAACTCCCGGCAATATTTAGAAGGAACCAAAAGGCTCCTGGGACTGAAGAAGGCTCATAACGGGATTTGCTCCTCGCTTTTGTTTGTGGGATCTTGCTCCAATTGAAAACGGGTCTTGATGGGAGAGAACAATCGATATTGGGATAAACGATAGAGGAAGTTGAAAATATACCGAAGCGATGATGTACGATTGCGGGGCCGGGTGGCTGAAGAAAAGCTCATGTGGAAACCTACCAGATAATGCAAGGGCAAAGCTAGACACAGTCGAACATCAGCTGTGGATTAATATGATGGCTTGGATACATGGATACTGTATCAAATTCCACGAATGAGGTCGAAGGCGCGATCCAGCAGTCTCTTGATCAGGTTTTGATCCTAATCAAGTGAACCATGGCGACTGGACGGAGACAAGCATTTAATGCCCTGTTTCTTTGGGATTGATCAGTGCAAGATATTGGAGTGTGAGCTGTCTTCACAATTCATAGAACATGAGTCAGCCAGAGTACGCGTCATGCACGCGATCTTCGCGCGTTAGGTGCAGATTTTGGGGTCATGACCAGATCGGAGCTCAGGCGCATGGCTGCAGGAGCGTTGACCACGCCTCATTTGGCGGCATCAGGCTTGATCAGCTAAAATCTTGCAGGACATTGATTGATCAGTAATGATCGCGGACTGTGAGCTGTATGGCTCGACGTTCTTGATCTGACCGTCATCGCATGTGATACTATGAGTGTGAGAACCGGGTTCGAAGAAGCTGTTGATCCTCTCATCCAAGGCGCAGAAACACATGGCGCTGCGCAACCTGGCGTGTGTCGAGCCACGTAGCGAGCGCAGCGGATACGTGCAGTAGATCTATGTGGAGACACAAAGGTTTGAAGAGACGAGAGCACCGAACAACGGATGGATCATAGACTCGAGAAGACAACGAGAATAGTAATTGAAAGGGGTTTGAATTCGGGAGCAAGCGCGATGGATATATCAAAGCAGAAGAAGCGCAACAGAGATGGAGGGAATACCAAGCGGCTAGTATGACTAGGGGCATTGCAGGATCGGACATTGGCTATGAAAAGACCTTACGAGGCAGGTGGATTCGCGCCATCGTTTGGCGGTGGATTTGAACAGAGAAGGAGACAAGCCAGAACGGAGGATGGTCCGGAGGACAGAGATGGTTCAGATAGATGTTGTATGTCATGGACAAGATAGACGAAAAGTTAGTGGACGATATTGAGCAGAACCGCGGACCGCTTTCTCGGGAGAAATCAATCGCTTGGGCATGCTCTCTGGCTGAAAACTGGTGCAGACAGAGAAGGAGCACATGACGCATGGCAAGTCCGGAGGCGAGAGCTGGTTGGCCGAAGTTGGCTGAAGTTGGCTCGGGCATAACCGAAGGCAGTAGGATCGCCATTCGACACGGTTTTGTCGCTTCATGACGGGCGCATCTGGTTCTTAAGACTGTGCGGATTCTCTTTTCAGTCGCTCTGAGAGGCTGCTTTTTGGTCGAGTCCTGCTGTACTGTACTACGCGTGGCTGCGTCTGTTCCAGTTCGCTTACCCAGCTGCTCTTGCCTCGGTCGACATCCCTTGCCTCTTCAGCAACGTCTCGCGCTGACATACATTCCAAGGCGAGACGTCAAAAAGTGAGTTTGAAAACGTTGTCTTATTGGCCAGCCGGGCGGTGGCGAGTGGATGGCTTGTTACTGCATTGCGTCCTGTTTCGCGTTGTTTCCCGCGCTGCGTTGCGTCGTCGTCTGCTCGATGCTGACTTGGCTGCAAAAAGCTCGAGCCAAGACTTGGTCGTCTTCAACTCATGCGCTTGACGGCCCTCGTCGCATCACCGCACCTCCGCTACCACCCAGCCAGCGACACAGACACACAAAGGCCGCCGCGCTGCTCCCTTGCATCGTCGACGTCCAACCATCGCTAGATCTTGGTCCGCTTCCCGACACGCAGGATCCGCCGACCAAGCTTATCTGGAATCCCTGGGTTCAAGCGACTCCGCCGACCTGTTTCGCGCCGCGCCAATGAGTCTGTGACTGCTCATCCAAGTAACACGGGCTTGTTTGCATTCACCGCTCCTGCGCCAGTCCGCAAAGACCATCTCCACCGTCCCTCCCCAGGGTTATGCTACCGTGCCATGGACGGCCATGGTACAATCAACCCTGCTGCGCTCAACTCAAGTACGTCGCCGCCTCCGCTCGAGCGCCATGCCACAATCTCCCCGCTGACCTTTGAGCGCATAGCCCTCGACAACTCGGCATATAACAATCGAGGCTTGAAGCGCAGCCGCTCCCCGGCCGAACCCGCCGACACCGGTACGTCGGTTGCCAACGTCTCAATTTGCTTTGCGCGTCGTGATGCTGACGTGTTAGACGACTTCAAACCAAGAAAACGCGGTCGCCCTCCTAAGCAGAAGACGGCCGACAGTCCTCAGATGGCATCCCATCCCGCCCACCTGTCGTCGCCGCTTGCCGTACAGACCCCTCAAGTCAAGCAAGGCGCCAACCAGTCCTCGCCTTCGCACACATCACCCCAGCGACAGACGCCCGCTTCCGGCCAGAAGACGACAGTCGTCAAGGCTCTCCCCACCGTCAGAGACCACACCACCGACCAGCTCGGCGCCGAGGGCGATGAATACATGGCGCGCGAAATCGACGAAGCCGGCGAGAAGAAGGTGTCAAGCACTGGATACCCACTCGAAGGCCGCGAGTACCGTATCAGGACATTCACCGTGCCCAACAGAGGCGAAAAACTCTTCATGCTCGCCACCGAATGCGCGCGCGCTCTGGGGTACCGTGACTCGTATCTGCTCTTCAACAAGAACCGATCGCTGTACAAAATCATTGCGAACCAGCCGGAAAAGGACAATCTCATCCAGCAAGAGATCCTGCCGTACTCGTATCGCTCCAGGCAGATAGCCATCGTCACAGCACGGTCCATGTTCCGGCAGTTCGGAAGTCGCGTCATCACCAACGGAAGACGAGTGCGTGACGACTACTGGGAATCAAAAGCACGCAGCCAAGGCTTCACCGAGGAAGACGCAGCTGGAGAGAAGCGGCCTGGTGCTGCCAAGCAGAGAGAAGCAGCGGCCGCCGAAGCGAGCACCAACACGACCGCCCTCACTGCCATGCCTCACACGGATATAATATACACCAACGGCCCCGGCCTCGAAGGTCACCCCATGGTGCCACCAGGAATCCATCCCGTCTCGCTTGCCCCTCTCAGCACCATCAACATGCCCTCGGAAGACCCCAGAGTCGCCGACTTCCGCGCCATCGCTCGCCCAAGGCAAGAGCTCACTGGTCCCGCCTACCAAGACCGCACTCAGTCCAGCAACCCCCAGGATCTTTTCAACCAGGCAAACCAGGCTGCCGAATTCAACAAGTCCCTGACTCAACAGCGAGTCGTGCGTTCTCAATACTACGAGGATTACTGGAAGCGTCCCCACGAACCACCGACCCCGCCACCGCAGCCCCTCATGCCCGATACCACAGACATGGCCACCGTCGCTCCTCACAACTTGCAATCACCTCAGAGTCGCTTGCCGTCGCTCTCGCAGCCTGCCATGATGGGACATCAACAGCCCACCGCCCATATGATGCCTGCCCAGTTCCACCAGCCCAACCAGCAGAACTCGATGCAATCTCCCGTCAGATCCATGCATCAACCGCTTCCTTCGTCGCAGATGCATCAAACATCCCCCGCCACCATGGCCATGGCTTCTATGCAACGCCAGCAAACCCCTTCGTTCGCCTACCCACAGGGTCAGATGTGGCCGCCCTCGCAGCCTCAACCTTCGCCGCTGTCCCAGGCTCACAACATGGCTCAGTTCCAACAGCCACCACCACAACAATCATCCATGCATCCTCCCTCCCAGATGGCTGCTATGGGCGGCTACCCTTCAATGAACCACCCTATGAATGCTGCCGGCGCCTTTGCTAACATGAACCGCAACATGTATCAACCAAGTCCCAGTCCGCAGCAGCACTTTGCCATGCAGCAACAACAGTCAACTCCAGCTCCCCAACAGCAGAGCATGCATGGCTGGGCACCTCCATCTACCAACACCGCCGCTGGTATGAACCCTCAAGACTGGCAACGCTATCAATAGAACGTGGGCAACCGGATTTCTTTGTGGGCACAGTCGGTGTTCGGTCAATCCAAGTTTCCATCCGCGTTTGACTAAATTGTATGATCCGGTACCTGTGGTTACCATTTGATCCTGATGCACTTCTCGATATCTACCTGGAGCGTTATGCGAACTATCTCGTCATGTCTGCTGCGACCATGGACCGTGGCTTAAGGATGGACACTTTTGCATTCTGGCTGGATGTTGCATTCTCAGACCTGTTCTCTTTAATCGCTATTGCTGTTGTTTTTCTCATAACTCATGGATTCCCCGTCGATGCATCACTGCATTCGTCTTGCACCTATTATCCCCAACTCCCCCTGTTTGTCTGCTGTTAACCACCTCACGAAACTCCCCCCATTACACCTTTTGCCCAGGCGTTTTCTTTCTCGGACTGTTATCTCTTCTTCACCCCGCTCTATACCTTTCCATTCTTGCTTTTCCCTGTCCTTTGCCTCCTTTTTTCTTTCTCGTCCTCTCATGATACGGTTCAGTTATACCAAAGACACGCCCACCCACGAAGAAGAAAGAAGAAGAAGAATCTCTGCTTTTGGTTACAAAATGGCTGCTGGTTGCTTTTGTCTACAATTTGATAGTTGGAGGAAACAATCGGGTCTGACTACTTGGACTGGCGGCTTTTGATGTGCAACCTGGAACAATACCCCCTTTTGCCTTTTGCCCTTTTTTTTTCTCGCTTACTTTTATTCCTTTTTTTTTTCCTTCTATATTCTTTGCTCAATTAAACCGTACTGCTGCGTACTTTTTTCTTTTTCCAGATGGTTTCTGTGCCGCTGATTCCCTAACTTGAACTGCATGTCGGAACACAATTTTTGCTCTGCTTCTTGATAAGAATGCTCTCTGGACCACTTTGAATTCCCAAAGTTACATGTGACTTTGACATAAAGTGACTGTAACGTCAAGTCTGTGCTTGAGGTAATAGCTCCGGTTCATACAGTTCAGGTAGACCCAACGACTACTGTATATCACAACCTCCTCGCACTCGACAGTCAATCCGAATCAGAATTTTGCTCAAATCAGGGATTTCCAAGCCTTTCCCCTATATGCAGAGAGCATCTTGTTTCAAAGGTTTCGATGCAAGTCGCTGTGTTTGTGACAAATCTCCCCTTTACACAGCGGCAGTGATGCCACACTTCTTTAGTGTCTCCCTTGCTGTGGTCACTTTGAGACCGACCCTACGCGACACCCCAAATTAGTACACACCATCTCGTAGATTCTACAGGGAAAGAACATCCTCAAAGAGGGTGTGGTAAAAACAGGGACTCGGTCTGAGGAGAAAGGAAAGGGGCAAACTCACCTGGCATCCAAATCATAGGCTTCCCATTTGGCGGCCTTTTCCACCCACCGCGAGCAACTTTCCAGTTGCTGTCTGTCGCCTCTCTCGCCGCCGGCATCGATCCATTCAATGACGGACATTTCATAGTGCGCCACGGGTAATGACCAGTTGTCTTTGTGACCACCTTTGAACTCATTCCAGTCGTGCTTCAGCACTGTCGTCTCGAGGATTCGTCTCGCGGTTGCCGTGTCGCCAAGCCATCTGGTTACTGTAGCTCGGAGTAAGGACAAAGTTGCTAGTTCGTCGACGGCGTTGTCGTGACAGGCGTTTTGTTCGCTCCAGGCCAGACGCTCTAGACTGTGCGTCAGGTGCTCTTTTCTCATTCTTTTGAATCCAGCCCAGAAGTAGATGATTTCCTCCACCGGAGCAATACCCACGGCATCGACGAAAGAGATGCTGCGGGCTTTTGAACGTTCCTCCCATTTGGCAATCTTTCGAGTCACAAAGGCGTCGAAGGGTAGCTGACGAGCCATGAATCGTTTCTTGCCTGCATGAATGGGCACTTTGCGCAAAAGTTCTGCGGCTCGGTCGGCGTATTTCTTTGCTCTGCCTGCGTCGACGGACTTGGCTTCGCGGTAGAGCTCAACGTAACATACACCAGCGATATAGTAGTACAGTCCATGGGACCAGTTGTTCAATTCCACACACTGTTGTAACATGTTAGCCGACCGAATCTACCAATAGGTCAGAAGAGAGAAACGAACCGTCAGAAATGAATGAGCACACTCTTCGTAACGGTGCAGATACATGCAGTTGAGACTCTTCTCGAACCACTGCAAGGCCTCAACCTGCTTGAGGGGAGACTTTTCTTCGGTACCGCACATGACCACAGCATCTTCCAAACGCTTATCAGCAGCCATCATTCTGGCTTCTTCGAGCCTCCAAAGACGAGACTGAGGATATCGTTTGCGCATCTGAAAGAGCAAAGCGGTCAAACGATCCTTAGGATAGGCGTCAGAGGTGAT
The DNA here is from genome assembly GCA_003992365.1 of Aureobasidium sp. P6. Lineage (NCBI taxonomy): Eukaryota > Fungi > Ascomycota > Dothideomycetes > Dothideales > Saccotheciaceae > Aureobasidium > Aureobasidium sp. P6. Next base: position 370,809 of record RZIQ01000006.1, on the reverse strand, counting down.
GATGTCGCAGAAGCCGACAGTGAGATTGTAGTAGCCGAGAGCGATCAAACCAGCCATGGCGCCGTTGATGTTGGAGTATTGTGTGGCTCGCCACAACATCTGAATGCCCAACTCACGATCACCCTTGAAGCCGATGATGTAGAGCAATTTCGAAAATGCAGGTGGAATCAAGGATAGCATGAGTTGCAAGAGACCGAAGCAGAGATTGGAGCCAGAGTGGATAAAGAGATCAACGGGGTGGTTGCTGAAATCGCTAAAGTCATCTTCTTCCACAACAGGGGCAGCAGGCATCTGGTTGGAGGATGTGTTAGGTCTGAGTGACATGCTCTCGAGCTTGGATTCCAGCTCCTTGGACTCGAGATGGCCCTGATAAGTTGTCGGGGTCGCAGGAGCAGCGATGCTCTCATCAGCATCAACAAAATCGTCATCGTCGTCATCGTCTGGAGCAACGAGTGTCTGACCCGAGATGGAAGGCGCATCCGGCGCAGAAGCAATGGAAGGAGCCGAACTGATGGTCGATCTTGTGCCTGCACTACCGACAGAAGTCGAGCTTCTCCCTTGAATGTATCTCTTTTCGGCATCTGCTATCTCTTGCAAGGCGACATACGCCTTCCTCAGTTTGTAGAAACCCTTGATACTCTCAGACAGACTTTCGTTCAAGACGGCAACGACAGCACTCATGAGTTGAGACTCGGCAAGGCAAAGGGCGTATTCGCTTCCAGCGGGGTATATCTTGGATCGGTAGGCATCCTTGTCGGCACGTCGCTGGTGATCGTATGCGGCAGATTCAGCCTGTCCCAGGCGTTCCGAGGCTTCTCGCATGATATCCTGCTCGAAACCGAGAGTCGCCCGTAAGAAGGCTACAACACCTTGACCCAACTACTTCAGACAATGCGGTGAGTTGTCTGTTGGACCGAATATGATGGTCGGAGGAGACGTACCTTGTGAAAAGGCGAATTGCCTTTGCTCAACTCGGCTTCTGCGGTGTCGACATCTGAACATGGATCAGTCTAGAGCGCTCGGAGGGTAAGGTCGAGTCGTGGTACAGTACCATCGTTGAGGATGTGTGACACAGCAGCCATAGCATTGTCGACTAAGCATGTTGATCAGTCCACGTGCTATGCAAGCTGAGTTTGCGATTTACATACGAGCCTGAGGCTCATCGAGGGCACTCAGCGAATGTGTCGAGCTCGAGGCACTGTGCTTTGCAGCTCCTAGCCATTTCTTCATCTTGGTGTATTATCGGGTGGGAGAAGAGATATCAAACATATGTCAGATCATCCAAAGATGGTGAGAACAGTTGTTTACTCGGTCAACTGCTCACTGATGGAGCCGCAACGATATATGGGTCTCCACACAAATGCACTGCCATGCCGCACCCACACACACGAGCAGTGAGATCATCGCTTCGTACGTCGTATCTGCTTTGCGGAGAAAAAGGTACTGTACTAACATCAGTGTCGGGAACGTCGGACTTTGGTGTTGTTTGCCCTGTTTGTTTCGATGATGCTCACAGCTCCGACCAGCCCTGATTGAGAGCAACCGCGCCATCACTATCGTATCAACACCACAAATCCATCCCTCGCCATTTACAAACACTGTCCACAAAGCACATACTTGACGACCGCCTCCCAACCTCTCACATACCCACACAAGTCGCAACCATGTCCGGCGCAGCACAAGGAGATGCCACCACCGCCAAAGCCATCGTCTCAGACAGCAAAGACAACTCACAACCGCTGGCTCCCCAGAAACAAGCCGCTCAGCTCGAAGAGGACGACGAATTTGAGGACTTTCCCGTAGAAGGTGCGTCCCTCATGCCTTATTCCAGGGCTTGGAGAGGCGAAAAGGAAGCAAACTCGCTAACTCTTGCTTGAACAGATTGGCCCGCAGAGGAAGAGCTCGGTTCATCTGGCGCTGGAGCCGGAACCACACATCTTTGGGAGGAGAGCTGGGATGACGATGACACAAGCGACGAGTTCTCCGTTCAGCTCCAGTACGTTTCTTCGACACTTGCAAACCCGCCTTTCGAACACCAGTCCTAACGCTATCCTTCAGGAACGAGCTCAACAAGATGGAAAAGCGCGGTTGAAAATCCCTTCTGCGACGAAACAAACCCAATTTGCCCGTGGTCTGCACATCGCAGAACACAGCGGCTCACAAAGAGGCATTTGACGCTTAAACGGATGGCATGGCACGGCGTCACGGAGTAAATGAATACACCATCGTCAGAAAGGGAGGAGAGGAAGCGTATACAAGCGAATCAAGCTCATTCACCACCGAACAAGAATCACGAGACAATTCAAAACGTAACATTATGCATTGCGGCATTTTATCTTAAAGACTCGCTTTGTTTGCCTTGCCCGTGGTATAAATCAGATCCGGATATCTCCCAAACTTGCAACTTAAAAAACTTGAAGATTTTTTCGTCTTTTACTTACTCGAGAGAGCAGTGACACCGGGGAGCTCCTTGCCCTCGAGCAGCTCGAGCGAGGCACCACCACCGGTCGAGACGTGGCTGAGCTTGTCCTCGACACCGTACTTGGCAGCGACAGTGGCGGTGTCACCACCACCAATGATGACGACCTTGCCGTTCTGAGCAGCGGCGACGGCGTTATCAAGAGTGGCCTTGGTGCCGTTGGCGAACTTCTCAAACTCGAAGACACCGGCGGGACCGTTCCAGAGGATGGTCTTGGCCTCATCGATGGTCTCCTTGAAGAGCTTGACGGACTCCTCGCCGCAGTCGAGACCCATCCAGCCGTCGGGGATGCCCTCCTTGTCGGTGGCCTTGCCAGTGTTGGCGTCCTTGTCGAACTTGTCGGCGGTGATGAAGTCAACGGGAAGGACGATCTTGACGTTGTTCTTCTTGGCCTTCTCAACGAGGTCCTTGACCGTCTTGCTGCCGGCCTCGTCGAAGAGCGAGTCACCGATCTTCATGTTCTCGAGGGTCTTCTTGAAGGTGAAGGCCATGCCACCGCAGACGATGAGGCTGTCAACCTTGCCGAGGAGGTTGTCGATGAGCTGGATCTTGTCGGAGACCTTGGCACCACCGAGGATGGCAAGGAAAGGACGCTGGGGCTTCTCAAGAGCCTGGGCGAAGTAGTCGAGCTCCTTCTTGACGAGGAAGCCCGAGGCCTTCTGGGGGAGGTCGACACCGACCATGGAGCTGTGAGCACGGTGGGCGGTACCGAAAGCGTCGTCTGAGAATGCACGTTAGCATGTACACAGAACGCCAACGCACAAATAGCCGCAACTCACTGATGTAGACGTCACCAAGAGCAGTGAGACCCTTGCGGAACTCCTCGACCTTGGCCTTGTCGGCCTTGACCTTCTTGCCCTCGGCATCCTTGCTGCTGCCCTCCTCCTCGGCATGGAAACGCAAGTTCTCAAGGAGAACAATGCCACCGTCAGTGGTGTCGTTGACAATCTTCTCGACCTCGGGGCCGACGCAGTCGTTAGTGAAGGTAACCTTCTTGCCGACGAGCTTCTCAAGTTCGCCGACGACGGGCTTCAGCGAGTACTTGGCGTTGACCTTGCCGTCGGGGCGGCCCAAGTGGGACATGAGGATAACAGCCTTGGCGCCATTGTCGACGGCGTATTTGATGGTGGGGACGGCACCGGCGATGCGCTGGTTGTTGGTGATGTTCTTGTCGGCGTCAAGGGGGACGTTGAAGTCAACCTGGATTGTGTCAGTATGCGAGCAAAGTTGTGGCTTTGTGCCCGAGGGAACCTACGCGGATCAAGACACGCTTGCCCTTGAGGTCGACGTCGGAGATGGAAAGCTTGTTGGAGAGCGACATTGTGACTTGAGATTGATTGTCAGACGACTGAATGCAAGGGGTAGCAGCAGCGAGACGCACAGAGTTATATGAAGCAGTGAACGATCAAGTGTTGTGGTGTGAGGGGCTTTGAATCTTCCCCCAACAGCTTTCGGTCGGCGGGACGAGGGGCAGCACACGGAGCTCTTCAAACTCTGCGTCATGTCAGGCCCCGATGTGCCTCCGATTCTCACCGGTCATTCTATCAATGAATGTCGCCCATTGACCATGAAGATGCCTCTCATGTTCTGCTACCATCACCTGCTACACCCCGTGTGGCCTGATTGTCTATTGTAGCTGTCTTGCAATGCCTTTGTATCGCTCTCGAAACACCTTGTATTAATCAATCACTGACTAACCGATCGGCCCGTAAAGTCGCCAGAACGCCAGCCCAACTCGCTTGATGCTTTCTAGATTATCAGACCATTCTCCCAGCTTGTCCACCATGCACCTTCTAAGCTTCGTCTGCCGAATTGGTCAAGGAGAGGTAAGCAGTCCATGCAATACCCACAGTAGACACAAATGGCTGTACAATGGTTAGCTTCGCGTCCATCCATTCAACTTGTAACAACTTACAATCTGGAATTGGCGAGGCATCAATCTGAAGTTGATCAACTGCACAGCGGGCCAGACCAAGTAGTTGGCCTTGAGAGAGGGAATATAGATATCCTGGAACTTCTTTTGAACCTCCTTGCGACCACCACCTTCGGCCACTGTCATGAATGTGAAGAAGGCTCCAAGACCGACAGGAGCGAAGAGGAGCTGGTCGAACGCGACTCTCTTGGCTGCTGCAGTAGTACCCGCAGTCTTGGTAAGAGGGAAGACGCGGCTGAGGAAGCCGAACCACTTATGCTGGATAGGGGCCATGATAAAACCGTATGCCATGAATCTTGTCAATCTGTCCAGCTCATCAGCACTTGCGATACAGTCTATGTGCTTTTGGTCTGCCGTACCTCTCGAAATCGAATGGTGGAGGGAGCAGTTTAGAGTCTGGAATGAGCTCTTCCTCGGGCCAATGTATTCTGCGGTCCACCTCATGAATCTGGATAGCGATCTGGTCATGCTGAGGATCGGGGCCGCCGGGTTTGCGCACGGCGCGTTCTCTGACTGCTGTAATGGATTGAGCAACAGTATCGGCTACACCACCAAGTACCTTGTGGTTGAGTCAGCAATGCGCGTGCGATTGGTTGCTCGAGTGAGCTTACGGCGTTGGTGACCATGGTCGTGAGCACTGGTCCTGGAATCAGCTCCTTTTCGCGAAAAGAAACGCATTTGTTCGGACATACCTGGCCTTGCGGCATAGTAGCTGTTGAACTTTGATACCAGAAAAGAGACCATGATTAACTCGGAGACGAATACCAAAGTGTGTAGGAGAGGCTGTCGTGCAAGCAAGCAAGTCAGCTTGGAAGGGCTCTGTGAGCAAAGTGACCATCGTGTGAAACCCACATAGCGTCCGTAGATATATCTCGAGTTCAAATTCCACAGGACCTGCCTGCGAATACTTTTGAAAGAAGGCATAACTTATTCAACAGAAGGGAAAAAGTAGAATGACGCCCGCACTCGCGCTCGAAGCCCCGGCCTGTGACGTCGCTCTTTTGAGAGTCTTCGATCGATTCGCGGTCAGCTGCAGTGGGGCTTGCGCGACTGCGATCAGGTCCTTATCGTGCAAGAGGTTCGGCCTATTGCTGGGCAATCCTATAAACAATTTTCTCGACAATAACGGAAAGGTCGGTGTTGAACGAACAACCAGCAACCGAGTTTGTTGAAGGAGGGGTCCTAGGTCTCAAATCGGGTATTGTAAGTCGCCATCGATCAGCATCGCCGCATCCCGTGTCTTTTTTGGCCGCCAGCCGTGAGACCCGAGGGGGTGGGTTGCCGCGAAACTCTCAAGTGCTTCACAGCTAGCCGCCGGGTTTAAGCCAAGTGAAATGCAAAAGGTTTCGTCGCCAGAGTCCGGCCATGATCATGGAACACGTTGGGCAACTTCATGTCACATCCGTATTGCAAGCACAAATGGTGAGATATTTGTCACTCTTCATTATTTAAATACTTCTGGGCCAATGCTAAGAATGGCTTCTTCGTATCTCTGAACTCCATATGGCATGCTTTCAGCGCGCTGTAATGCACAAAAAGGCAATAGCGAATGTAGCAACATAACTCCTGCTTGCCGACCCATGCTAAATTTTTGTCCTTTGGACCCGTTGTCGAATCATAACTCCTGCTGCAAAAAGAATGGCTTCAATCATCCAATGCTCCACGCGGATACTTTGTGGTATCACTTCATTCACAACGTTACGTGGTTTCGAAGTCATGCTGCTCGACTTCATCCACGAAATTCGTTTCATTGTCCTCTTTCCGACTATAGCCCTGTGCAGGGAGCTGGCTAGGTTGCCTTGTTAGCAGCTGCAATCTTCTCGTACAGCGTTCGGAGCTTCTGCCCCGATGTGCGTTTGTCGACGTTCTTAGCCTGTGGCCACCAGGTCTCGGCAAGATAGTCCCTGTACGTTATTAGCAAAAGATTTTTGAGGCAACTCATCGAGACTTACCATAACTTGTCCTCGACCGTCTTTCCTTTCTCGGCCGCCTTCTGCTTGAAGAACTTGCCAGCCGTCTGTAATGACTCTTTCAAGCTGTTTGCCCTTTCCTTGTCATCAGGGATATGGCTCTTTGTAGCCTTCCTGATGCGACCCAAGCAATCACGAATAGGCTCCACAATCCGCCTCATAGGATCCTCGGTTGTCGTGCGGTCGCCATTGGGAGCGGCCAAAGGTGAGCCAGCATGACGCGGCAGCTTTCTTGATTCCGAGTCGCGGTGATGTCTGTTTCTATCGCTACGATCGGCACCGGCGGGAGACGCTCTGTGTCCAACGTTGTTAGACGATTGGCGACGGTCAGACGAGCCTCGATGTTCGTTCGTCAGGCGTGAGCGGTGCCAAGAATCCTCGCGGTTCATCTTACGAGCCGCACCAGGAGCCGGGCTTGCAGACACGCTTGTGGGCCGACGATTGCTGGCTCCGAGCGCCTTCTTGTTGTTACGATGGTGATTTTCCAATGCTCGCTTGGCTGCGAGATTAGTACCGTTGCTCGTCTTATCCTTCAAGACACTGAGGAGGTAGTTCGCACGTCTGACAAGATGAACAGCACCTGGCGACTTGGCATTCTTCTCATCTGCCTTGGTTCTTTCTTCCTTGATACCAACACGATGCTCCTCGAGGTAGAACTTGTCACCCATGCCGAGATCTGGATCGTCACGGATGGCCACCCATGCGCCGTAACCGTGTTTGGCGATACCTATGCACAGCATACCGTCCTCTCGTGCTCCCCAAGGACAGGTGTAGTGAGCGGGTTTGGATGCTTCTGGTATGCGGAAGTTGCGCCAGTTGTCGCCGAGGGACTTCTCCACATCTCTGAGCATACGCATCTCTAGGGGACGCTCCGTCAGCGTCTCGGCGTTCAAGCGCTTGACGCCTTTGTAATCGAACAGAACGGCCTTCTTGTCCTTCTTGGTGATCGGCTTGTTAGTCTCTCGCTCAAGGGCCAAAACTCGATCCTGCTCGTCTTGAAGAAGTTTCTTGCTCATGCCTATGACGTCATCGAGTGTAGCCTTGAGAAGGTCGACATTACGGCCAACAAGTCTCGCTTCCTTGACAATTTCGTCCTGGCGCTCATCAATCGAGCCGTACTTTTCGTACGCGCGAATTAGGTTGCGGATGTCTTTTTCGCTCATCGGGCGCTGAGGATCCGCGCCGACGGTAGACTCGTTGTCAGACTCGATATCAGCAGCTGCTTCCGCTGCAAGATCGCGAGCCCTTTTCTTCGCAGCACGTATCTCTCGAGCGCCGTCTTCTCTGGACTTGCGCTTGGCGCCTCTTGGTTGGTTTTCTTCGATGACGGATTCCAAGTATTGTGCCTCATCCTTGGCTTTCTCTTCAGCCTTGAGGGCTTCAAGTTGATCTTTGGGGATAATGTCATCCCATTCGAGATCCAGCTTGACATCGGTGTACTCGAAACTCTTCAAGAAGTCTGCACCTCCGCTGGCTGTGATTCCACCACCTGCTTGTTCGGTTTGATGAATTTCGGCATTTTCGAGGACAGCATCAATATCGAGTTCTTCGAGCTTCTTCTGGTTGCCAGATTGCTCAAACATCTTCTGTCCGCGACGTTTGAGAATGCGAGAGATGTCGTCGTGTGCGACCGGCTCGGCAGTTGAAACACCTGCAGAATCCAGCTTGGCTCTGAGCGCTTTAGCCTCTTTTTCGGTCATGGCTTGATGAATAGTGATGTGCTCCAAGATGAGCTTATTGCGAGCACGCTCCAAGACCTCTTCTTCAACAGTGTCTTTCGACACAAAACGATAGATGGTGACGGGATTCTTTTGGCCAATACGGTGAGCACGTGCCATAGCTTGAAGATCTGCTTGAGGGTTCCAATCAGAGTCGAAGAGGATGACAGTGTCGGCTGTCATTAGGTTGATGCCCAGACCACCAGCACGGGTAGAGAGGATGAAACAAAAGTCCTTGCTGTCGGGTGCATTGAAGTGGTCGATAGCCTGACGTCTAGGGCCAGCTGCAATTGTACCATCAAGACGCTGATATTGATGTCCGCGAAGATGTAGGTAATCACCAATAATGTCAAGCATCTTGACCATTTGACTGAAGATAAGAACGCGGTGGCCGTCAGCCTTGAGTCTGGTCAAAAGACGGTCAAGAAGCATCATTTTTCCGCTGCTCGTAACAAGAGCCTTGAGCTGATCTTCTCTGCCAGTTTTGCCCTCGAGTATACGGTCCTCGGCATTAGGGAACATGAAGGGGTGGTTACTAGCTTTCTTGAGCTCCATCATGATATTCAGTAACGACTGCTTTTGTCCCTTCGTGCCGGAGTTAAGAGCTGCATAATTTCGGGTAAGGATGTTCTTGTAGTACTCCAACTGGACATCTGACAGTTCAACTCGAATAATCTTTTCAGTCTTGCCAGGAAGATCGCTTGTAACGTTCTCTTTGACACGTCGGATCATATACGGGGAGATGGCTTTCATCAGTTCATCAAGAGCTTGTCTGGTAGCTTCTGAGTCATCGATTGGGATATCGTCGTTAATGTTGATCAAGCCTGGCATGAGGAAGTCCATAAGGGCAGAAAGCTCTTTGAGCTCGTTCTGCAAAGGCGTACCGGTGATGAGGAGGCGACTGGGGGCGCCGAAATCCATCAACTTGACATACAGCTGAGATTCCCGGTTCTTCAACCGATGAGCCTCGTCAACTGCCATGAACTGCCACTTCATCTGAGACAAAAAGGCAGAATCAAGTAAGATGTATTCATACGTCGTGAGCATAACGTTGAACTTTGTCTTTCTTGGGTTGCCATCCACAAGAAGTTCGTGTTCGCGGAGGATTTTGCGAGCAGCTTCGTTGCCGTTGTAGACAACATAGTTGATGTCGGGTGTCCAGTTGTTAAAGGTATCAGCCCAGGCAGGCATGGTTGATAGCGGTACGACAACCAGGAAAGGGCCCTCTTGGCGACGGTCATGGATGAGCCAACTCATGAACGAGACAGACTGAACCGTCTTTCCCAGACCCATCTCATCCGCGAGGATGACGTTGTTACCTTTGCACCAGTTGTGTGCAAGGAAGTTGATACCCGCCATCTGGAAGTCTCTCAGCTTACCGAATTTGATGTAATCGGGTTGCGTGCGGAAAGGCTTGTAAGGTGAGCGGGTGGCAAGACTCGACTCGCGCTTGTCAGAGGTGGGCAGTCGAGAGGAGCGATCAAGGTAGCGATCAATCTCGTTCTGAGCTAATTCGCTGACAAGAGATTCTGGCTCCCACGTGCAGCAATCGTAGGCAAGAGACTTCCATTTGACCAAGTACTCTCTGCCGTCGTTGCCGATAGTTTCTCCGATAACTCTTTCGACCTTCATATAGTCATCCAAAGCGTCAAGATATGTCTCGCGATCGAGCGTGTACTTTTCGCGCTCTTCGGGAGCGACGTCGGGATCTTGAGCCAAGAATTGTTCGGCCTCGACGACCTTGCGATAGTAGTTCTCCAGACGACGAAAGCCACGAACCGAAGTGAGCTCAGTCCAAGGCTCCCATGTAGCATGATAATGTGCCTTGCCTTGCCATTTGATCTGAGATGGTGTCAGTAGAGGCAAACATTTCCTGGGTCGATGTACATACGAAAAACTCATAATCATGCTTTTCTGGGTACTCGGTGTCTGCAAACCGTATATGTCAGCACAAACTTCCTTGCAAAAGGGTATGCAGCAAGACCGACCTTTACCCTCAGCTACTCTGTGGTTGAGGACGATGTCTATCGCCGGAGAATCATCTTCAGCAGCGGCCCAGTAATTGGGTGTCAGGTTTTCCGTGTCTTCTTCACTGAAGTCATCGCCATCGTCTTCGTTATACGTCGTGACCTTGCCCGCTTGTCTGGTAGAGAAGCGGACCTCGCCCACAGGGCCCGAGGCAGAGCGAGATGAGGCTCCATGCAGCCTGCGACGACTCTTCTTGGTCGATTCGCGTCCACGTCGACCGCCGTAAGCATCACTGTCTGAAGCTGATTCAGAGTCGCTTTGACGAGCGGAGACTAGAAGAGAGCTCCCGTCAGTGACATGACTAGAGTGAGAAGGTCGAGTTATGTACCATTGCGAGAAGTGGCAGGCCGTAAGCGCTTACGGGCTCGGCCAGGGTTGACGTCTGAGCCAGAGTCGTTGTCATCTTGGTCCTCGTCACTGCTTTCGACCTAAAGGAACGGATTAGCGTTGCATGTGCTGTTGAGCGCATATCGAGACGCACGATTCGACGAGTTGGGCGGGCACGACCCTGGATTTGTGTCAGCGAGAGCCAAATAAGCGTGTCGAAAGCTTGACTCACACTTCGGCGGAGGCCATACAACTCGGGATTCTCTTGCATGTACTGTTCATCGTCTACATCAGGCTCGGCCTTGCGCTTGCGAGGCAGCGACGAGGCGTCGGAAGAGACGCTGCTACGACGAGAGTCGACGCTGGCTCTTGAGGGAGGAGACGGCGCGTCATAATCGGCATCATCAGAACCAGCGGCATCTTCGTCTTCATCCGAGCGCGGACTTGCGACATCTTGCATGAGGTGGTCTGTGGACTCGGGGACAGCTTGGTCAGGAATATCATTGACGTCGGAGAGTTCGCTCTCGCTACGGGAGGGTTTGGTGTCCAGAGTCGCGTGAGTCGGCTCATTACTGGGCGACAAGTGTCCGTTCTCAAAAGACATGGTGGAAGAAGGTGGAAGGGTAGGTAGCAGAGGTGTCTGGCCGGCTGGACAGAATGGGCAGTCAGCATGATTGCTCAAGGCACGATGAACGGACAGAGCTGTGGCTTTGAGGAGGCAGGCGCCTTAGTTAGGCGACCGGAATCCCGTCCAAAGCGGTGGTACAGGCGTCTTGAACGGTGTAGGAAATGCATCGAGATGAAATATTGATGGAATGGACCGAGGACGGACGCGAGTCTTGGGTGGTCGGAAGACGCGATGTGGGCGAGACAGGAGGTGGCAGAGCCGTTGCAGACGTGGTGTGAGGACGACAGAAGGCGGACAAAGTGGACCGAGGGCGATTCGAGCGATACAGGTGATGAGAAGACGGATTATCGAATGGTATAGGGCATGCGGGCTCCAGGTCAAGAAAGACGCCAAGACCAGTGCTCCAAGGCAGAGTGCAGAAAAGAGGATGAAAAGGAAAGAAGGAGCTTACCGGCCATGCAAGACCATGTCCAGACGGGCGATATGAGCCTTCAGTGGGAAGAGTCGGCGGGTGGGTGATGGCGGTCGAGAGGGCCTCTGCGACTTGGGTGCAGCGAAGAGATGCGGGACGAGCAACCGCGCGAGAGATGGACGGCGCCAAGCCCTCCAGCACGCCGCGCCCGCCAACCAATCACACGTCACATAGTAAGTTCTTCGCTTGCTGCACGCCGCTGCCCTTTGTTGCATCTCTTGCCTGTTCGACTTTGTTCCTTCCCGACAATCAGAAGTCTCTCCGACTGTTCGTCAGCTGTAGCGACGCAAACAACCGCCCAACATGTCGGACAAGTTGACTCGGTATGTCTCTGCCGTTAGCCCGCCGCTCGAGAGAAAATTCTGGTCGGTGAAATTGTTTCTGACCTGCTGTTTCCAGTATTGCCATTGTCAACAGCGACAAGGTGAGTCTACCGCTTGTTCTGAAAAATCTCATCAGCCTGCTGACAACTGCGACAGTGCAAGCCCAAGGTACGCCCAACTTGTCTTGAGAGCGCACGACGAGACACACAAGAACAACTTCTAACAAGCCCTGAAGAAATGTCGTCAGGAGTGCAAAAAGTCTTGCCCCGTCGTCCGTACCGGAAAGCTCTGCATTGAAGTCACCAACGAGTCCAAGATTGCCTTCATCTCCGAGCGTCTCTGTATCGGTTGCGGTATCTGCCCCAAGAAATGCCCTTTCGATGCCATCAACATCATCAACTTGCCCACCAACCTCGAGTCGCAAGTCACCCACCGCTACTCGGCCAACAGCTTCAAGCTCCACAGACTGCCCATGCCCAGACCCGGTCAAGTCCTGGGTCTTGTTGGTGGTAACGGTACCGGAAAGAGTACTGCCCTGAAGATTCTGAGCGGCAAGCTGAAGCCCAACCTCGGCCGCTACGACAACCCCCCCGACTGGGAGGAGATTCTCAAGTACTTCCGTGGTTCCGAGCTGCAAAACTACTTTACCAAGGTTCTCGAGGACAACCTCAAGGCTGTCGTCAAGCCTCAGTATGTCGACCAGATCCCCAGAGCCGTCAAGGGCGACAACAGGACTGTTGGCTTCCTTGTCAAGCAGCGCGCCGAGGTCGACGAGGCAAGAGTTGACGAGATTATCAAGACACTTGGTATGTGGCCAGCGAAATGGCCAAGCACAAGGACGCCAGACTAACGCAGCATGCAGAACTCGACGCCATTCTCGACCGCGACATCGACCTCCTCTCTGGTGGTGAGCTGCAACGTTTCGCCATTGCCATTGTCTGTGTCCAGAAAGCAGACGTCTACATGTTCGACGAGCCTTCGTCCTTCTTGGATGTCAAGCAGCGTCTGGCCGCCGGTCGTCTGATCCGCAGTCTGCTCAACCCTACCTCGTACGTCATTGTCGTCGAGCACGACTTGTCCATTCTGGACTATCTCTCCGATTTCATCTGTTTGCTTTACGGTAAGCCCGCCGTCTACGGTGTCGTCACTCTGCCTTCGTCCGTTCGTGAAGGTATCAACATCTTCCTCGACGGTCACATTCCCAGCGAGAACTTGCGCTTCAGAGAAGAGTCGCTGCAGTTCCGTATCGGTGAAGCTGGTGAGGAGTTCCTCGTCGACCAGTCCCGCCAGTACGGCTACCCGGCCATGACCAAGACCCAGCCCGCCTCCGGTTTCAAGCTCAAGATCGAGCCTGGTGAATTCACTGACTCGGAGATTCTCGTCATGATGGGTGAGAACGGTACCGGAAAGACCACTTTCTGTAGAATGCTTGCTGGCGCCGAGAAGCCTGACGGTACCAAGAGCGTTCCTCCCATGAACATCAGCATGAAGCCTCAGAAGATCACCCCCAAGTTCAAGGGTACCGTCCGTCAACTCTTCTTCAAGAAGATCAAGGCCGCCTTCTTGAACCCTCAATTCCAGACCGATGTATACAAGCCCCTGAAGATGGACGATTTCATCGACCAGGAAGTCCAGAACTTGTCTGGTGGTGAATTGCAGCGTGTCGCCATTGTCCTTGCTCTGGGTATCCCCGCCGACATCTACCTTATCGACGAGCCGAGTGCCTACCTTGATTCCGAGCAGCGTATTATTGCTGCCCGTGTCATCAAGCGTTTCATCATGCACTCAAAGAAGACTGCCTTCATCGTCGAGCACGATTTCATCATGGCCACCTATCTGGCCGACCGTGTCATTGTCTTCGACGGTGTTCCGTCCGTCGACGCCCGTGCTAACAAGCCTGAGTCTCTGTTGACCGGCTGCAACAAGTTCTTGAAGAACTTGGACGTCACCTTCAGACGTGATCCCAACTCCTACCGTCCCCGTATCAACAAGCTGGACTCTCAGCTCGACCAGGAGCAGAAGAACGGAGGAAACTACGTACGTCGCTTTTATCGCAGATATCAGATGTCATGTTCACTAACAACTCATCTAGTTCTTCATGGAAGAAGAGTCTTGAAAGGAGTTTTCCTGGACTCACAATACTGGCCCAGGTGCCCGGCCAAAGGTTCCTCACGCGCCGCCCTGCTCCGACGCAATCGCTCTTATCGCCACCGCCAGCGATGCTCGCGATCCGGAGCGGATGAGGAGATGAAAGAAAGTGGTTTGGGTGATCGGGACGAGGACGTGGATCGCCCAATGAGGCAGTCAACGGTGCTCTGGTCGATCGCGTACACCCAGTCGGAGCTAAGAACACCTTGGGCAAGCGAATTCGTTGAGCCGCACGATGTGCGGCTTGAACAAGAAGGTGTGGCACAAGGGGAACCATGGAGCACCATTGCATGACATTTTGATGAACTCAGCTACCGGACGAAGACATATAAAAGGAATCACAAAAGTTCTTAATCATTCAAGTTCGGTTCATTTTGATTTTTGTATGGTGAGACTAGTGTTAGGGTAAGAATGGTGTTGTACGAGACGCACCTGTCGCATAGCGGAAGAGAGAGAGAGAGAGTATAACGAACAGCCTCGGAAGATGTATCTGCCTTGGTACTAGTAGGTCATCCTTTGTGAAAGAAGAACGTACCGCAATGCCTTGGGTTTTTTCCAACTTGATCTCAAAATACGCCAGATGTGAAATCTAGACTTCTTCAATCTCACCCTCTTCGCTGCCAGACTGCAGCGCGGGCTCATCGTTTCCTGCAGCCGAGAGAGCGGGAGTAACAGAGCCACCATTACGGGAAGAAGTGTGCTCACCGACACGGGGGCGTTTGGCCTGCCTCTTTGCATCGCCGTCTCCAGCACCACCAGCTGCAGATCTCTTGGTGCCGTTGTTGCCGCCCGAAGTGCTCTCGGGCTTGGGACTGTCTCCGCCATCGCCATAGTCGAGTTCGCTGGCCTTGGTGCGTGGGTCGGCGCGACTAATGTACGATCTCTCACGTTCGGCCTCGCGTTCTCTTCTCTCGCGGTCGTAGATGGACAGACCTTCTCTTCTCGGGTCGCCGATGTCGCGCTCATAGCGGTCATCGCGAACTCTGGGGCGCTCACGGGGTGGAGGAGAAAGCCCGCTGATGCTCGAGTGGCGGTACTGGCGCTCACGTTCGGAGGCAGCGCGGCGGCGGTCGGCTTCGTAGGCATCCACCTCGCGAGAAGGAGGGGAGCGGCTACGACGACGATCGCGGTCTCGGCGTCTGTCGCGGTCTCGCTCGCGTTCTCTGTCATGGCGGCGCAGGCGGTCTCGCTCGGCGGCGTCTTCTTTGAGTCTGTTCATGAATTTGTCATAGGCGAGTTGGCGGTCCTCATCGCTGTTCACGGCCTTGTATTCTTCGCTGCGCTCGACACGCGGACGCACCTGCTCCCATGTGTCGCCAATTAGCACTGGCGGCTCCAGATGCTTGATGCGAGAACGCAACGCGTCCACGGCTTTGCGCTGCTGGCGTTTGGCATCGCGTTCAATGTCCTCTTCTCTGTCGAGAGCGTTCCGGTGCAATCTCTTGTATACCTCTTCCAGGAGATGGGGGTTCATGGACGAAATGCGTCGGTCGTGTCTGATGGCATGCAAGAAGTCTTCAAGGGTAGTCGAAGGCCCAAAGCGGAAATGCTCTTCCTTGAGGGTGGCTTCGACTGCAGGGCGAATGTCATGGACTTCTTTGTCAAAGTCGTCCAGGAAGTCGAAGAAGATATCCTGCGGCGTGGAACCGTCGGTGATGCGGTCCTTGTGGCCTAGATTATCCATCAATTTGGTGTAACGCGGCTCGCTCTCAATCAAAGGGTAAATCTCTTTCCACATAGTACCAGGCTTGATGGTCTCGGCTTCTCTGAGTTCAGCCAGCAAGGCAGCAAACCCCTCTCTGGCCTTGCGCTGTTCGCGAGCCTTGAGCTGGGCGGTGCGCTGCTTCTCATTGTGCGCGTCGTTCCATAGTCTGCGCATGTAGCGATCGAAGATTTGTAGGGGCTCGGAGGGCGAGAGGATCTTGTACTTGGGGTCCTGTTGGAAGTCGTTGTGAGAGTGCAGGCGTTCGCGTGTCTCGGTCCATTGCGATTTGGCATTGAGGTCGAGAGCTTGCAGAATGTCGGCGACACCAGTCATGGCAGCATCGTAGTCGCGTTGGCGCTTGTCATCGGCGGCTTTCTTGAGATCGATGAGGTACTCATGAAACAGGCGGCGCTTCTCGTCCTCGTCGTCAGTGGCACGGAAAATGGCCTCGTTCTCCAACATGGGACGAGCCGTCTTCCAGCGTGTGTAGTGCTTGATCTCAGGATGGGTCTGAAGCATGGAGCGGAAGTCGGAGCGCAGCTTCTTGATACGCTCCTTCTCGCGCTCCTGGTCTTCGCGCACAACATGGTCGAGGTATTTTTCGAAAGCGGCTTTTCTTTCGCTGGGCTCTTTGATTGCGCGATACTGAGGATCCTGGATTGTGGCACGCATAGCGCGCTCCCAAGACCAACCAGGCTGGACGCCAGACTTTCTCAGCAGCTTGGTGAAAGCCGCCTCGGCTTCCTCGCGAGATGCATATTCAGGGCCGGTGGCTGCGACGGCGATGGGGCCTCGGTAGTTGGACTCGTCGCGACGATCGTGGAAGGGCCGGCTCTCCCTGGGTGCTCTCTGTTCGCGAGCAGGAGGATGGGCCTGGAAACTAGACGAGACGAACTGCGGAGCTTCTTGTACGGGGGCAGCAGGAGTTTCCCAGCCTGGCGGAGGGGTCCACGATGTCTTTGTCTTGTCGTCCTTGCGGAAGAAGTACACTCTGCCTCCTTCGGCTGCAGTCTGCGCCCAGCCGGTCGCTCTCTGTTGATGAGATTGTCAGTCGTGTGGTCGTCGTGCACGACAAGACAACTCACCTGGGCCGGCGTCAAGAGATCATCGGGCACTGTGTAAGTGTTGATGTTGGCGGATCGATTGAAATAGTAGGGTTTGTTTGTCTTTTTGTCGAGCAGGATCTGCCATGCTGGATGGCTCTGGAGACCGCTCATGTTGTCGACGAGATGGTTGGATGCGTGTCGGCTTTGTTTCTTTCTTCGTCTCAGATTCGAGCCATGGACGTCTTGGCATTCCCCGGCCCTCACTTCCGACGACTCTTATTATTATTGCTCTGCATGTGATATTCTCGTGGGTGACAATCTCACCCTGCGGATCGCTTGATTATCAGAGGGGCTGTTGAGCTGTGCAGTGAGACATGATGCTCATGACATCCACCGCCGTGGCTGTATCACAGCAGTTTCCTGATGCTTCATCTCTTGATCTTCTAGTCCCAGATTCATCAGACTTTGATATCGAGTCTCATCTTAGAAGTAGTCCTCACCTTGTTTCTAGAGATACCCTTGTATTCGGTATGCTGCCATCATGCTCTTTTTGACGTTCGCGTCCTCCTGTGTTGACGTCTATTAGAGGAATTGCTGCCTGTGTATCTTGTCCTCCGCAGCTCTCTTGATTCCTTCGATCAAGTACTACAGGATATCGAGACACACATCACTGCATACGCAACTCAACCGTCCCCTCCTCCACGGCTGCAGTCAACCAATGCCCCAGCTCCTGCACAGCAACCCATAAAGTTGGCCTTGGACTCGGTTACAATCACACCCGAGACCAAACCAATATTGGTTGAACTTTTTGATGGAAAGTCATGCGCTGTTTGGAAAACCACTCTCTATCTCCGATACCCACCTCAGAAGCTTCATCGCCCATCAATCCATCTTACTGCATCAGCCGTCTCAAAAGCGAGTGCAGCACCACTAGTTTCCAAAGACAGCCCCCGAGATGAATACATGACCAGCGCACTTCCAACCTCCGAGAATCTACTGCAATCTATCCAATACACTTCACAACCAGCGTCAGGTCAACCATGCATTCCATCTTCTCGCATTCATAAAATGGCCCCTCGCGCGTCCCCTACCACCCAGGATGCTCGAATTCTCAGGACATCTTCAAGACTCTTCCCCGTTTTCTCTGCACTATCCGTCAATGTCCATATCACACCCGAGCAAGTTTCGGATATGCTTCTATGTCTGGATCTGGAATCAACGCGTTATGCCACTTACGGCGGAGTGCAGATTGAAGATATCAAGGTAGAAGGGAGTGGACTCGGTGTTGAAACTGTTTCTCCCGACACGTCCGCATTGGACCTGCCCGTAATGTTGCAAACAGGAGATAGAAGCACCTTCCTCTATAAGCTGGCACGAGACAAGGACACAGCTGAGGCGCCATCACACCATCCAACCCGACCTAGTAATGTCACATTCCAAATCCGTGCTGTTGCGCAAATCAGCGACACCTGTCATGCACAGATACAAGCTCGCTGGCACGGCAACGTGAACCTTCCTCGGTCGCAACCGACTACGAAGATGTCACTGAGACCACAGAGCGTAGCCTCAACTCTAGCACCTCAAGATCTGGCTTCTCGTCCACTGAGCAAGCGTCTAAGCACAACCATAGCTCGGCCCATGAGTGGCACAACCCAGATCGAATCCGCAGGCGTGACTTTCGCTTTCACTGCTCCGGAAAAGGTGAAGGAGGGAGAGACTTTCCATCTGGACGTCTTTGTCGTGAATCGCAGTGCTAGAAAGAAGAGGCTGGCCATCGTCTCCGTGCCAAAATCCGCTCGTGTGGCTCCATCGCATCACGCCTTGAAGTTTCCTAACATCACACGTCAAGATAGTCATCATACCGCTGAAGCGATCTTGGATGATCGCACGATATACAATATGCAGCATCAGCGTGAAGCTCGCATGGCGGAGGTCGTGTGCTTGAATGCAGATGTGCGAGTCGGGTGAGTGTGCCATTTCCCCCAACGAGTTCACGAGTTCGAGAGTCCAAGACTGACCATCCCCTTGTAGCCCTCTACCACCGGGAGCTTGCCATAATGTGCAGTTGGAATTCTTGACGCTGTCGACAGGGTTGGTTGGATTGGCTGCAGTCCATGTCGTGGATTTGGATACACGGGAGACCACTCAGATTACAGAGTTGCCTGACATCATGGTTGCGAAGCAGTAGTCTACATGGTCTTGTCTGGTTGTGACCGGTGCTGTCTGTTGTATATCAATCAGTTTGACGAACCTCGCAGGCACATGTTGAATGGTACAGTCGTGTGATTTGCACGGTGCTGCCGACTTTCGCTCAAGCCTCAAGGTATGAAAATCAAATATAGAGACAAAATACCACATAGACGAACAAGACAGCAACACAAATCGAACAGGTAGTAGAGACTACGCTGAAGAAGAGCTGACCATGGTTTGAGTTTGCAATTCTGAATGTGGACAACACAAGAGACAGATTGTTCTCAAAAAATGCTTGTTAGGGACGTCACCCTGTCTGAACAGACTCGTTATCAAAAGGCATTAGATCGTGCTTCTTCATCTAGACACTGCCGTTTTAATGGATTCATCAACATGGATCATGCATTTCTGTCTTTTGTCTTGTTCAACGACAAGCCTCCACCACATCACTCTTCTCTCCATCTGATCGACCAATCTCCCTTGGCATAAGATGGCTCAACAACGGCACCATGCATGACCGCTTCACACAATCTCCTCCCTTCCCTCTTGACCTCTGCATCCTCATCGTCCTTTCCCTTCTTGCCCTTTCTGCCTTCTCCACCAAGTACTCTGCTGCTCTCCAATCCAAACACTACAGCTCTTCTCGCAGCACACTTGACCATTTCCTTTTCCTCTGCCCTCCTCTGCCCCTCTCTTCGTTTCAGCAGCATCTCAGGGGTCTCCTCGATACGTTCCGCCCACCCCTTTTCTCCGCCTATCGAACCATTGACGTCGGCTTCTGACTGCGGAGGTCGCACGCGTCCCTTGAGTTTCACCACATCTGCATCTGCGTCACCGTTCCGAGCTTCAGACGACAACGACACACCTCCCTCTTTGGCGCTGCCCGTCTCAATCGACTCGTCGTCTGCAGACACAGTCTCTGCGGTTTCAGTATCATCGGTGTCTGAATCCACCATGTCAATACTCTTCCACACTTCCTCATCAGCAACACCTCTCCTCGCCCTGTTCTTCTTGCGTCCAAAAGTCTTTTCCGGGTCTTCGCGCGAGCCATATATCAACGTCTCGACTTCGCTACACGAGACAAGGACTCGTGGGTCGCCCTTGACTTTTTGCTGCTTCTTCTTGCTGTTGTTCTTGCTGTAGTCGTATTTATCGTGTGGTTTTTCTGCTTGGAGGTCCTGATTAGACGTGGTTTTGGCGATGGGTTCTCCAGAAGCAGAGCTAGATTCTCCTTGCACGGCGGCGAATTGCGATGCATCTTGGCCGTCCAGTAAAGCTGCAAATGCGGCCTCGATGCGTTTGTCTGCCGGGCGGAGTTTGTGTCTCTTGCATCTGTCGGAGCAAAACTTGACTTCTGTAGCTGCTGTTTTGGCCGAGTTTGACTTTCTGGAACCTTTTTTGTTGATTCCATGTCAGTTTTTGATCTATTCGAGGCAGAAGGTGCATCGTGCGTGCGTAATCGTGTGAGACTGGATTCCTATCCACCCTTGTGACATGGAGTGAGAGTGATGTGGAAAAGCGTAGAAACGAAAGAAAAACCTACCAATCACCCTGCCACAAGTGTGACAGTAACGCACTTGATCAGATGTCAGATAAAGCGGAGGAGGTGTAGCGGCATTCTTCTTCGGCCGTGACCCTGTTCGACAATCATCAGTATTCTGTGCCCCATCATGATTTAGGATGAACGAAACGAACACGAGTCCATCCAAGACATGATGAGTTGATGATCAGAGTATGTTGATCTTTGGATATGATACTATTGCGATGTGGAGGTTTGAGTGATGGTTGCATGAAAGGTGGTGGTCTGTTGTCCTGCGTCATCACGTCACCGATGCTCGCTCAGTGCTGGAAAAAGCAACATGAGCCGAGGGATAGATGCGACCTCAAGAACCACTGGTTGTTGATCTTTGAGAATTGGGTATCGCTGATTCTAACCAAGAAAATGTTTGAAGAAAATGCTATGTATACATCAAATGCAATTATGGAATTATCGGGGTCCAAACTCCTCCTCAATGTCGTCAGGATCCACAGTATTCACAAACGCTCGTTGAACGAATGTGTACCATGCTTTGTTCCCTCTTCGCGATTTCTTCTTATCGCCCTTCTTCTTCTTGTCCTTCTTCTTATGTCTCTTCTTTGCCATCTCCAGATAATCTTGATCGTTGTCAAGGCTAGAAGCTTCGTCCTCGTCCTCGGCAATCATATAAGAATCCTCCTGCTCGAGCCTGAATCCGGCTATGCGTTGTGCTAGACGGAGATAGCTTCTTGTCGTAAGATCTTTCAACCTATAGATCTTGTCGCTGCGAGTATCATACAAGACCTCGTAGGTGAAATTCTTTGGATGAGGCTTCTGATCATCATCAAAAGGCTTTTTACCATGATGCTTGCCGTCCTTCCATCCTTGTTGCTCTGTATCGTCTCCGAAGAAATCATTATTGATACGAGTCAGATTGGCGTAGTACTGTACAAATCCCAGAAGTGTTAGAGATTGAGGAGAATATGCCGGGCCAGGAGGTGCTGCTTTCGAAGGTGGCTTGGGCACTGTGAACCTGTGCTTCTTGGGTTTCTTGTTCTTCTTCTTCTTCTTGCGCTCGGCTTCAAAATCTTCGTCTCTACCCATTTCTTCTTCCTCCAAATCTTGTTCCTCAAGATGGTCAGATTCTTCTGTCAAGTCCAGTGTGTGCTGGTCGTGGAAATTCTCGCTGGAGAAAGGCAAGTTCTTGCCGAGGCCGGTGATGTTGTATTCATAGACACGAATCGTAGGGAAGTAGTTGGGCACAACACTAGGCGACACATGAGAAATACTGAATCTCTCAGCGTAGCGACCTCCAATCTCGGCATCATAATCGTCCGGATTATGAGGCTTCTTGTCTCTGTGCTTTCTACCCTTCTTGAGTACTTCTGCGTCTTGATGTAAGTATTCTTCAACCAGCTCTGCAATCTCCCAGTCAGGACGAGCCTCGTCACTCGATTCGCGAATGCTTTCGAACATGTCGGAGGTTTGGCGGGCTTTATGAGTAAAGGGTTTCGGCAACCTGGTCCAGCCGTCTCTCAAGTCCTTGAGGTAGCTGGTGGCTGACTGAATGCCGAATCTTGGTTCGTCAGCAGAGACAATGCCTCGCTGCGTGCTCTTGATGACTTCATAACCGTCGACAACGTCTTTGTCGACTTCTTCAAAGTCCTGCACGATGAAGTGATCGGTATTCATATGGCCGTAGAGAGTGCCAGCGATGACGTCTCTGTATTGGTGCATCCACAGAGTGTATTTTTGCCAGCAAGTCTCATCCCAATTGCGCTTGTTATCGGTACGAGCCGGGGGAACATGGCCGGTCAGAATAGCCTTCATGTTACGGTCTCGCAGGTATTGCAGCTGGATGCGGAGCCAGTCGAGTTGACGGTATCCGGGTTCTGATTTGGCAGCACAGCCATCGACGGCGGAGTTGGAGTTGAAGAAGTAACTTGAAGTACGGGTCAGCAAAAGCAGCAGTATGTCTGCAGAGGGCATGAAAAACGTACAGCGAGTTGAGTGAGACGACTGCGAGATGATTGGGAATTGCTTCGACATAGAACCAGCCGCCCTGAGCAAACGAATGCTTCTGAACTTCTGGAATGAAGGTTTGCCAAACGTCAAGATAGCGTCTTGTCCAAGTATTCGGACCTCTGTCGAAGATGTTGTGCGGCAAGATATCGTTGTTGCCAAAAGTGGGTATGACAGGCACGACAAGATCGTTGGTTGGGTCATCGTCAGGCTCGTCCTGGTCCTTGCCAAAGACGTCGTAGAACTTGTCGACGAGCAGCTGATTGAGCTGGACGACTTGCTGCACGTTTCGGGGAATCTTCTCGTCGTTGTCGTGGCGGGCGGAATCGCCAGTCCAGATGACAAAATCAATCTTGTCCTTGAGTTCGTCGCGGATCCAGTCAAAGGTGGCATTGATCAACGAGATGGGCGAGTCGCAGTCGGACGTTTCGGCACCGTAATAGCCAGCCGGGCCAGAGCCCCTGTGGCACGCGCCGTCTTCGGAGATGGACGAGTAGACCTTGTAGAAGGGGTCGGGATGGAAGTCTGCAGCACGACACCATGTCAATTGGTGACATTCCGGGTGGAGCTGCTGGATATTGACACTCACCCGTCACCTGCAGGAACCGCCCATGCAGTTGCCGTCTCTTTGTCGCAATTGATGCGCCATTGCCTTGTAGCGGCTCTTGTGTTGATGCTGCTTGAACCGACTCGAGGGCCGACAGAAGCAGCGCTGACAGGAGCGTCTCACGCCAGCAAATCATGGTGCAATGTCTCTTGTTACACACAAAACCACTCGACCAGGTCGACGAAATTGCTGCAATCCACCGCGCCTGCCGATCTCTACGTCACTTGAGAGCCCCAAAATCCGGGGGTGCAACTCCCAAGTCGGACAGGGTTACGCGAGACGGCTGCGATCGCAGACGAGAAAAACTTCTTCTGTTGATTCAAGCAGATGCGAGAGTACGTGGCTATGTGCTCGAAAGCCTCTATACGATTCTTGTGCTGTGTGATCTATTTGCAGCCATCAAGGTAGACCAAATTGATCTCGTCCTATCAGACGACGCAGCCTGCCCCCGTGCGTCTTTTTGATCACCTCCTCAAAGGTCTGCTGTTCTGTCCTCGCTATCCTTGATCCATCTGTCCAATTGCTGCCTGTTGCGAACGCGGAGTCCGACTTTGAAAGGCTTCGGTTCCATCTGAAAACATCATCAGTCTTGGCTGTCGCATAAACGATAACATCAACTTACCGTCAGACTAGTAGGGAGAGCATTCGCACCCAGTGCATCAAGAACAGGCTTGTCTCTGGCGTCTTTCGGTGCCACGAACTGGAATGCCGTGATAAGTCTCAGGAAGGCCGTGTACAGCTCGCGGTTGCCCAAGTGACTACCAGCACACATTCGACTGCCTGCTCCGTATCCGAAATGCTCAATTCCTGACATTTCCTTGTCCAGATATCTTTCAGGCTCGAATTTGGTGGGGTTCGAGAAGTGAGACTCGTCATAGTTGGCTGCGTACGCGTTCATGTAGAATGTGGTCCCAGCAGGAATCACAGCGCCTTGCCACTCGATGTCCTTGATGCTGACTCGTGGCAGACAAATTGGGATGACTGACCAGAAGCGTAGTGTTTCCTTGACCAGCGCCGTGATGTACGGAACCTTTTCTTCGACCAAACACTTCTCCCAGGCATCGCCATTTGGATAAACCTTGTTGATTTCGTCAAGAGCTCTCTTTTGGATTCGTTGGCCATCCTCAGATGATAGATATGCCAAACACATGACCAGATTACCCGGTACGGTATCCAGACCTGCGCTGACCATGGTAAGGCAGATAGACATGATTTCGGCATCATTCAGCTTAGCTTCAGGGTCTTTGAGAATATTGCCCGTGATGCATGGTCTGTCTGTCCCGGCCTTGATTTTCTCTTTGAGTATGTTCAGCAGCTTCGTCATGTACGCCGTTCTACGTTGCTTGTACTCCAGAGGCTTTTTGCTGTTGGATGGCCAGATGCGCATAAGTGGGATGTAGTCCTGCCAGTTGTTCGATGTGGATCTGAAGTTACTGATCTCGCGCTCGACGTGGGTGATTTCTTTGAGCATCTCGTTGTCAATGCTGCCTTCAATCTTGATGCCATAGTTGAGGGTGAGACTCGTGCTCAAGGCGTATCGCTGGAAGTACGGATTGGGGTCAATATCAATGGTACCGTCTTTAGCGTCAGCGAGCATCTCCTTGATGGACCTTGTCGCTTCAAAGTCAATGAAAGGCATGTAGCTTTGCACTGCTGGACGGTTGAGTGCCGTAGCTGCTGCCTTTCTTCGCTCCTTGCAGCTCGGATCCCATGGAGAAGTGCCGATCGTGAATCCACTCGACGATGATACAACAGTGTGGAAGGTGTGCAAGGTAGGTCGAGAGATCAAAGCCGATTGGTTCGTAACCCACAAGTGCTTTACAGAGTCAAATGTATTGGCAAACACGATGCGCTGGGACGAGCTTTAGCGTTTTGACTTCCAGAGTCTTCGCTTCATAGATGCTTACCCTGTTTCCAAGACGCGTTTGAAATACAGGTCCATACTGTTTCGCCCACTTCTGAGCAACAAGAGCATGGTCAGTACCCAGTTGCAAGAGATTACCGAAGAGAGGAACTCCTGGGATCTCAGGGAGATTCTTGATCTTTGGAACATCAGATGAATTGAGGTATCGAACAATGAAGAAGACGACAAGAGCAGCAACCCCAAGGACTACCGGCGAGGCCATAGTGGTAAGAACAAATACTGCTAGGTTGAGATGCTCGAAATGGGATGGCCGGTTTACGCTCTTCTTACCAAGTCTTATACTCCTACTGGCTAAGTAAGGACCAAGCTCCTCACGCCCCGCTTCCTGGAGTGCAACGTCAAAAGCCACTTGCCTTGTGATCACTAGTTCCTCTACAAGGTCGTACTACTCGTGATGGGATCCCCCGCCTTTGTCTTGGTATGGAAAGTGTGCTTCGGATGTCGTGCCGGACGGAATGTGTCCCGCACCATCGCGGAACCACAAGATCAGATCTTTTTGACATCCTCTGTCCTAAAGTGGTCGATGCTGGATCATTCTGAGCATACACAAAGAGTATTCTTCATAATAAGCCATAGAGTCTGATATTCACGAAGAAGCTTCTATTGTCAACTCTAGATTGCAGCCAAACTCAGCATAGCTTTTGGTCGATGAGAAGAATATAGCCCAGCATTGATTATGATTACGGAAAGACCGTATGAAGCTCTTCAGCGTTTGATTGCTTGATACCTTGGCATTCACAGCTGTACAGCAGGAATGATTTTGCCTCTGCATTCTCCAAAACCGACCCTTGATCCGTCTTCGCCCAAGCATAAACCTCTAATAGTAATCTCATCACCATCTTCCAGGAATACACGCTCCTCTCCACCTTCTAGTTTGATACTTGTTTTGCTGTTCCTGTTCTGTTCGAGCAGACTGCCACGCTCGGAAGCCTCTTTACCTGAGATAGTGCCAGATCCTAGCATGTCTCCTACACGCATGGGACAACCAGTGATGGAGTGGTGAGTGAGCATCTGATTGAAAGAAAACAAGAGATTCTTCCCCGAAGTCCGAGAAAGTATAGTAGTGTTGCCTGAAGGGGCTGCAGATGTGTGTCGTTAGCACAGATACTGATCTAGCGTCATGATATATATCTCCACTCACTCGTAAGCTCAACTTCCAACTTGATGTCATACACATTCTTTTCGTTCTTTTCCTTGAGATAATCCAAGATTTCGACGTCATTCTCCAAACCCGCGGCGCGATACGGCTCAAGGGCATCGCTCAAGACAATCCAAGGGCTGATGGAAGATGCAAAGTTCTTAGCAGTGAATGGACCTAGAGGCACATACTCCCAAGCTTGAATATCACGCGCAGACCAATCATTTAGCAAGACAACACCAAAAACATAGTCGTCAGCCTCGTCGATGGAGATTGGTGTGCCCATGCTGTTGTTTTTGCAGATGAATGCACCGAGTTCGAGCTCAATGTCAAGTTTCCGGCAAGCAGACAGGATGGGCTTCTTGACCTCAGCAGTAGGGTTCTCGAGAATTTGACCAAGCGGTCGACGAACAGGTGTTCCAGAAACGACGACGCTCGAGGCTCGCCCATGATACCCAACTGGTAGGTGCTTGTAGTTGGGCTGCAGAGCGTTTGCTGCTCCTCTGAACAATTCTCCGACGGTGAAGGCATGATTCAAGCCAGCATAGAAATCTGTGTAATCTCCGATTTGCATCGGAAGGTGACTTTGGATATCTTTCAGAGGAATTAAGCAAGCTTCTTGGACCGATGTGTTGTCCTTTAGGACCTCAGGGAAAGGAGTTGCTTCTAGAAAGATAGACTGCAAATACTTTCGTACAGCCGAGTGCATAGGTCTACCTAATCCTGCAAATGCATTCAGTGTGGTACTGGAGAAGACATGTTGATGTGGCTGTATCATTGATAGAGCTGAGAATCCATTATGCGATGTGAAGACGGCGAGGTCCAGAGCATAGTCTCCGATGGCGATAGCAGGCCGTGGCGTAGGCTTTGCTTGGGTACTGATGATTCCGAAGGGGATGTTTGCCAACGAGAAATGGCAGTCGGCTGTAATGGAAATCCAGCTCTTGAGAGACATTTCTTGTACAGGTTCCGATACGGTAACGCAGAAGTTGTCAATTCAACCTGACTACAACCATGAAATAAAGCTGGGCAACTTGAAGTAAAGAGTCTTGCGTCAGCAGCGGAATGTGTCTCGATCACTCGCCAGCCTTGGAAATCTGTGGTAGGAAGTGATGGTGCTTGTTGATGCCGCGGACCAAATTCCGCAGTCGCTCGACCCCTCCAACCCCCTCGTAGCTACCCCTCACCACGGCGCGCCGCTTCCGTGTGGAGCCAGAGCATCGTGCTACAGTAGGGCGCGGATTACAATACGCAGAGAATCCGTGAATGCCATTGATCTGTGATCAAGTCAGTCCACAATATTTAACTCCAGACTCTGTCACGAAGCACTTGGGTTCGCCAGAGCATATCATTTCACAATGCCGACAACACAATTCAGTGTCCACGAGAAGTATCGATACCAAAATGGCTTCAATAGCTATCACGAGTAAGACAGGTCGACCCACCTTGAAGCACCATCATGCTGACACTACTCAAGAAGTGAAGCCGTGGAGGGTGCGTTGCCTGTAGGCACGAACTCGCCTCAAAAGCCACCATATGGACTTTATGCCGAGAAACTGTCAGGAACAGCCTTCACCGCACCGAGGCATGAGAACCAGCAGACTTGGTTATACAGAATATTACCGGCATCGGCTCATTCTAATTTCGAGCCACGAGAGCATGCGACTTTCAACACAAACCCTGAAACCAAACCCGGCCAGAAGATCCATCAGATCCCCAACCAGCTCAGATGGGACCCCTTCGACCTAGATGAGACGGTTGACTGGATTCACGGCCTCCATCTAGTCGCTGGCGCTGGTGACCCAAGCATGAAGACGGGTATCGGGATTTACATCTTCGCAGCCGGAAAGGACATGGACGCTCATGAGGCTTTCTACAGTGCAGATGGCGATTTCCTCATCGTTCCTCAGCACGGTGTACTCGATATTAGAACCGAGCTTGGCCGGCTTCTCGTGCGACCCAACGAGATTTGTGTCATACCACGAGGAATCAGATATCGCGTGGAGCTCCCCGAAGGTCCTGTTCGAGGCTACATCCTAGAACTGTATCAAGGACACTTTACGCTCCCAGAACTGGGCCCAATCGGCAGCAACTGTCTCGCTAATGCGAGAGATTTCCAAGCACCTGTGGCGGACTTTGATGAGGATGTGGACTCGACATGGACGTTGACTGCCAAGTTTGCCGGCCATTTGTTCGCTGCCAAACAGAACCACACACCATTTGATGTGGTTGCATGGCACGGTCTGTACTATCCCTACAAGTACGACTTGGGACGGTTCTCTACCATCGGCTCGGTCAGCTTCGACCATCCGGATCCATCCATCTATACGGTTTTGACAGCACAAAGCGATCATCCAGGTACAGCGGTGGCTGACTTTGTCATATTCCCACCGCGATGGCTGGTGCAGGAGGTAAGAGAGAGTTCAGAGACAAGGGGTGCAGCTTGCTAACACGATGCAGGATACATTCAGACCTCCGTGGTACCACCGCAACACAATGAGCGAATTCATGGGATTGATCCACGGACAGTATGATGCAAAGACCGGAGGTGGCTTCCAACCAGCAGGAGCATCACTTCACAACGTCATGTCAGCCCATGGGCCAGATGCCAGCACCCACGAGAAGGCATCGAATGCCGAGCTCAAGCCAATGAAGGTAGGAGAAGGGTCAATGGCGTTCATGTTCGAGAGCTGCTTCATGGTCGGGGTGACGGAATGGGGCCTCAAGAAGTGTGCCAAGGTGCAAGAGGACTACAACGAGGAGAGCTGGACTTCTCTCAAAGCACATTTCAAGCGACCCCAGAACAAGGTTGGAGAAATCAAGAACAGAAGCGAGAGTGGTGGTGAGGGAGCGATGGGAAGTGTGAAGCAGGTGCCGCACTGGACATAGGTCTGGCATGTGGTTCCAAATGCAAACGGAAGAGGAATGAGAAGCGACCGGGTGACGGCGCCAAGCCGAAGTGGACCAAGCTCCATGTTTTGAGTGGAGGCTCCCGC
This sequence comes from Aureobasidium sp. P6, assembly GCA_003992365.1. NCBI lineage: Eukaryota > Fungi > Ascomycota > Dothideomycetes > Dothideales > Saccotheciaceae > Aureobasidium > Aureobasidium sp. P6. Next base: position 341,639 of record RZIQ01000006.1, on the reverse strand, counting down.
CGGTTCCAAGGGCAAGGGCCGGCGGCAGGGTAGCAGCTTCTCCAGCATTACCAAGTAGAGATAAAAGAAAGCACTCTGTCCCGCATTTGTCGCGTCCAGCTTTCCCCTTTGCCGGTATCCATCACTCGAGACACACTCGCCGCCGCCTCCACCACGTCGCCGCCACCTCCAGCATCCGTCATCGGCAGTCCCACATCGCTGCCTTGCACCAAGACAGACCGGCAATTGGCCATCCCACTACACGAGAAGCACCTAACAAGACGCGCCATGCCCGTGGCCTAAACCCTTCCTCTACCAATGCGCATCACAACTCCCGAGAACCTGCACTATCCCATCACCGTCACCAGGCTGCTCCGAAAGCCCCAAGACCAGATCGACTACAATGCGCCTCTGTTCACCTACCAATACAAGACAAAGGTTCTCGAAGGCGATGAAGAGACACGCGAGGCCAAGCTGGTCGAGCGCATGTGGCCCTCGACCTTTGAGAGCACTGCTGAGGGCACCTTGACCGAGTGGCACATTGCCCAGGGACGCGTCATAAGCAGGCCTGGGTGAGCCCTTGTCCGCTGCCTACACATAATTCCGTCTAATCCTCCGAGTAGCGCTCCCATCGCCGACGTCGAAGAAGCGTGCAAACACGAAGTCCAGTTCGGCAATCTGTGCGCCGATTGCGGCAAGGACATGACCACCGTCACCTACAACACCGTCACACGCGACACTGCTAGAGCCACCGTCAACGCCATCCACGGCCACACCTCGTTGCTAGTCTCGCGCGCAGAGGCCTCCAAGTCAGACGAAGAGGCCAAGCGCCGCCTTCTTTCATCGCGCAAACTCTCGCTAGTCGTAGATCTTGATCAGACCATTATCCAGGCAACTGTCGACCCCACTGTCGCAGAATGGCAGAAAGATCCCCAGAACCCCAACTATCCCGCCGTCAAGGACGTTCGCGCCTTCCAGCTCATAGACGACGGCCCCGGTGCAAGAGGATGTTGGTACTACATCAAGCTGAGACCTGGCCTGGAGGAGTTTCTGGCCACCATCTCCAAGTACTATGAACTACACATTTACACTATGGGTACTCGCACTTATGCCCAGAACATCGCCAAAATCGTGGATCCCGATCGTAAAATCTTTGCCGATCGCATTCTCAGCAGAGATGAAAGTGGCAGCTTGACCGTCAAGAATCTCAAGCGTCTCTTTCCGGTCGATACCAAAATGGTCGTCATCATTGACGATAGAGGTGATGTATGGCACTGGTGTCACAACCTTGTCAAGGTCACTCCCTACGATTTTTTTGTAGGAATTGGTGACATCAACTCAAGTTTCCTGCCTAAACGCCCCGAGCTAGAGGCAAGGCCTTCAAAATCTGGGCCCCCACCGCCTGCGCCCGATGCTCAGCCATTCGAAAGCCCTCAGAATGACTCGACACCAAGCAAAGTATCGGCCATTGATCAGCTAGTCTCCATGGGTGGTGGTAACGACCCTACCAAACTCAAAGAACAGACTTCAGAGCAAGGCGAAGCTATAGCTGCTCAGCTCACGGACCGCCCTTTGCTTCAGAAGCAGAAAATCTTAGATGCTGCAGATGAAGGCAGCAATGCCATAGCCGAACCATCACCCACCAGCGATGCAGCTTCTACGTCCAATACGCCAGCAGATATGCATAGCAAGTATCGCCACAATCTTCTGCAAGACACCGATACAGAGCTCCACTACCTTCAGCGTAGCCTTCAATCTGTTCACTCCGCTTTCTTCGAAGAGTATGACAAGAGAAGTTCTGGTCCTTCCGACAATCGTGTTGCCCAGCTCCGCACAGGCTCTGATACAACCCGTTCAACGGAAAGCCTCAACAGCATTCCTGATGTAACGAGTATCATGGCAGATATGAAGTCGAAGATTCTCAAAGGCGTTAACATAGTCTTCTCCGGAGTGATGCCACTGGGAGTCCAGGTTCAGAAGTAAGTGCGATCATTGGATGCTAAACAAGAAAATACTAACAGCATTTTGCAGTCACGACTTCGCTGTTTGGGCAAAGAGCTTCGGGGCTACTGTAGCAGAAAATATTACAAAGCGTACTTCACACGTAGTCACTGTGGCACACCGTAAGACAGCCAAAGTCAGACAGGCTGCCAAAAGGCCTGACAAGATCAAAATTGTCTCTCAGGATTGGTTGTTTGCGTGTCTTTCGCAATGGTCTAAAATTGACGAGGCTCCTTACCGGATACACACTGATTTGGAGTATGAAGAAGCCGAACAAACGGCCAATGGCCAAGGTTCACCATTCGACAATCCCGAACAGAATGCTCAATTATCCTCATCAGACGAAGAGGCTGCTATCACTGAAGAGGAAGATTCTACCGAAACACCAGCCACTGAGACTAACACTGATGCTCAAGAGCAAGCCGAGCTCGAGCAATATATGCCTAGTTTACCTCGGGAGGCAAGCTCGATAGAGAGCGACGATCTAGAGGACTGGGACGCTGAGTTGAAAGAGTTCTGTGGTGATATTGATCTCAGTGAAAGTGAAGCAGAGGATTCTACTCACTCCGACACTGAATCAATTCCGTCAAGTGCCAGAAAGAGGAAGAGGGGGGAGAATGGGCAATCGGCAGATGATGGGGAGGACAGCGATTCAAGCATGAGCTCTAGTAGACTCGAGCGAAGAAAGAGAAAGGCGCTAGCCAGAACGACAAGTCTTATCAGTGTCTCCGCAGTCGACGACTCCGAGAGGACCGAGGCTGAAAACCAGGCCAATGCTCCGCAAACTACTGCTACTGGGAACAACAACGATGATGATGAGGATGATTTGGACTTAGAGGCTCAAATGGAGGCAGAAATGGCTAGACAGGCAGAAGAGGAAGGTTACGCATGAGCGAGATCTGGAACTGCTTGAGGACGATAAGAGCAGGGCATAGCAAGGCGTTTATGATGGAATGCATCAGGAAGGAGCTCGGCGCTTGTACCAATGTCGTGGTAGAATCTGATTCTTGCATACACAACTGTGCTTATGAGATTATTTGGTCAGCAGACAGGTAGAGAAGCCCTCATCGTCTACCATCTGTTCCTCTTCTATACATGATCACACACTGGACAAGTTCAGATAGAGACCTCCTACTTTGGGAAAAGGTCAGCCTGTTCCCCACACGCAATGAATCTCAAAGTGATGATAAGATCAATCTGCAACTAGCTACTTATCTTGGGCTGCTCGACGCAGTCCCTACCTTTCTTAGCAATTTTGCCAGTCTCGACCGCCTGGCTCTTCGTGACCAGCAAGATCGGCTCGCAGGTATACCAATTTGGTGGTACTGTTTCAAGGCCTACTTGAATCGCCTCTCCCATCGATTCTAGACCATGTCATCGTCCTCATCTTCGTCCAAATAGCTCACATAGTCCCTAATGGGCATCTTTGGTCGTCTGCTGAGCTCAAAGTCCAAAACATCGCTCCTGGGCTCGACGTACTGCCTTGTGACCCAACTGACCGGCACAGCCGTAGGTTCTTCCTTGTCGTCTGCATCACGTAGAGTAGAACGAAGGAATATGAGCTGGTTGTTGCTGTCTTGACGACTGACGACCTTTTCAGACACACCAAAGGCAATGATCTTGAGATGCTGTGTTTCTGCAAAAGGACTGTAAGAGAACATCTGGCTGGCTTGCCAGCGGAGCAGCTCGGTGTACATGTTTCTGTCCAGGTTGGTTTTGAGCGGCGAGCAGCTCGGGAATGTGGACATGTGCAGTGTTATGAGAAATGGCAGCATGCGGATGTTGAAGGAATAGCTATCCCAAGAGGGAGCGTGCGCTTTCAGAATACTCGTTTGTGGCCATGCGCAGCTAAGTTGGCGCAAATGGTTTGCACTCGTGCAGAGACGTTGGAAGTCGTCACTGGGCCAGACCAATTCGTCACCCAGGTTTTCGGAAGCGTGCACGAGAAGCACGTCTAAAGTCTTGCCGTGCTTGATTATTCCGTCGACGTTGGGCATCGTCTTTACGCTTGTGAGGTCAAGGTACAGGTCCTCGATGCCTTCGACGAGACACAAGAAGTCATCGACAGCTGTCAGAGTATCTTGGTCTGAGTTGTCGTTGTGCTGCAGCTCTAGACAGCGTAGCCTGCGAGGTAGATGGGCACTTTTGCACAACAATGACAGCAACGCATCGGCGCCGGGACATTTGACAATGCGCAAAGTCTCGATTCGCGTGAAGTCGACGAAGCGGCCATAGGACTCTGCACAGTGTCGAAGGCCGATATCTACCAAACGTAGAGACTGCAGATGATTGAAGGGATGGCTAGTAATTTTGTCGAACGGCAACAGGTGGCCGAAAAGTGTTCTGTTGACCAAACCTGGCCCCGTAGGTCCATCATTGAGTTCTCTTGGACCGTGGTGAATAGGACTATTGCCAAAATTGGTGTGTACAATGAGCTCAGTCAAGATGGGGATCTTGGATAGAAGGTATTGACCGAGTTGCAAGGTTGTCAACGAGTCCGGATAGATGGCGAGTTTTTGACAGTTCTTGTAAAGATCTGCATATTCATCCGCCTTTGATTCCAGTTTCTCGATGATTCCCATCCCGTCGAGTCCGAATGCGTTCAGCCATTGCATCCGCTTCTGGCGATCAAGGAGAATTAGGAAGGTTTCTTGATCAAAAGCCAACCAGGGAGACCACTCAAAGTCCTCGAGAATGTTCTCAGGCAGAAAGTCAATGAGCATTCGAACAATAGTTTGTGCGCGCGAGTTGTCTGCATCAGTCACGTCGCCATTCCTAGCAGGTTCAAACTGGATCCGAAGTATTCTGATGTACTTGAGCCCGGCATTGCCAGCGTTGAGCATCGCGCTCAGCCTAATGTCTGTTCGTTTGCCAATCTCAAGATTGACTGTATGGTAAAGCTCCCTGATGGCGACATTGTATAGTCGCTTGGAAGTCAGACATAGCGATTTGAGATCTGATGGACGACAAATCTGCGTTTTGTTAGAGATTTGGCTCCACAGATTGTAAAGCTCGTGGCAGACTTACGTGTTTGACGATGTTGGCTTGGATCTCTGTATACAGATCGTTCAGATTGCGCGGGTGATTGTTCTCAGGTCCTGAGTGCGAGTAAGCATCTTGGAGAAGTGACTTGACAACTTCAGATTCTGGGATCAGCCTGAGTGCCGCGTACTGACCGCTCATGGTGTCCATAGCCGACGCGCTTTTCAGTGCGCGTCAACTTTCGAGGCGACTAGAGCAGGTTAGAAGAGGATGATCTGTAAACAAGGTCGAAAAGCTGTCGAAAGAGGTTGCGGAATCGAAGACTGAAGCGCGCGCTTTGATTACTTTGGTGGTTGGATTGCCACAGCCTTGTGTATGCATGAAGCGCTGGCTGCATGAGGTCGATCAATCACATTTCACTGTGCCTTATAACAGGAACCAAAACGACGTCTGGCCGGGTTGGAGATGAATAGCAACCCGTGAAACACGATTTTCGCGATTTCGCTTCCGAGCCAATTATACATCTATTCTGATCACTTCTCAGGATCTTGCTCTACTTTCGCAGATGTTCTAGACCCAATAACTTGATAATCCTTGAGAATGAATCCCACACTGAGCGCAATGCCCAGTCCAGCAAGCCCGATGGCTAAGTACCAAGCACCGCGATAACCCTTGAGTTCATCCTCGGGCGTTCGTCCGCCGTCATTTACTTGAGCCTCCACAGTTCCGGCAAAGCCCAAGGATAGAGAAATCGAGTAATTGACTACCGTGTTGACTAAACTGGCTGCGATGCCTTGATGCTCCTTGCTGACGGAGTTTGACAGAATCAAAGTAGCTGCTGGGAAAGACATGTCCATGCCGAATGGAATAACAAGCGTGCAGACGAACAGCTGAGCCCAGTAGATCTGTCCGACAGGTGCAGTGGCAATCAAAATCGTTCCCACGGTGAACGCTGTCATTGCTATCGCCATGACGACAGATGGCTTTATACGACTCAAAAGGAATCCAGTGGAAATGGACGCTATCGCACCAGACACTGCGACAGGGCAGATCCATGCAGAGGCCAACAACGGTGAGGCACCTCTCAGTAACTCAACAAAATTCCAGGTGTAGTATATCCAGATGCCGAAACATCCCCAGCCGCAGGCGATGCAGCCCAAAACAAACGCAACATCGGTACTCAAGGCCTCGAAAGGGATTAATGGCGACGAAGCAACTCGCAACTCGATATAAAAGAAGACCGGAACAAGGAGTATACCAAGGATCAGACAGATGTAGACGTAAGGCTCCTGCCAACCAACCACACCCGAGTGGTTCCAAGAGAAGTTGATAAGGACCAGAGCAGTGACTCCGGACAGTCCGCCGAGTGGGTCAAGCTCAAAAAAGATGTCTTTCAATGACTGTTTTCCGCAATCAAGCTTGGTTGGAGGATCTGGAATGACAAAGTATCCGAGCACAGCAATACCGGCTAATGCAATGGCGAAGCTCCAGAAGGTCCAAGGCCTTTTAGCTCGTCAGAGGAATTGAACTGTGCTTTCGAACAGTGTCACTTACCACCATGCCAGGGAGAAGAGACCCGCAAATGTTGCGCCCACGATGCTGCCGCCTGGGGCAGTGGCTCCAAAAAGCGCAAAAACCATGTCTTTTCTCTTTCCAGGTGAATATGCAGCTCCTAGCAAGGCCAAGCCATTGGTGAGACAGAAAGCAGGACCTATGCCCTGGAGTACGCGAGCAAAGACAAACAGCACATGGTTCGAATACACACTCAGACCAGCGACCATTGACCACAAGGAGAACCAGCAGAACCCAAGGAGCAACATACGCTTGTAGCCGAACATGTCGCCAAATCGACCTGCGACCAGAATAAAAGTACCCACAGTCAAGGAGTATCCGGCGATAAGCCAGCTAAGATCGCCAGGGTTGGTGAGGCCAAATGAGTCCCCAATGACATGGAGGATGCTAAGCGTCTGTCCAAGAGCAGCCTGCGTCATGAATTGAGACAAGCACACAACAGAGACAAACAGGAACTCTTGCAAGGGCGGCATCCGCTCTGCGATTGATGCATTACTTCTCGATCGGCTGAGATCCGAGGTCTCATCATCGGGTATGCTGTGATCACTGTCATCCTTAGAGTGTGGTGTCCAGTCCTCTGTCTCTTCTTGTTGAATGTTGGGCTGTGGTATTGAGGTCTCGAGGTCTGCGTCAAACACAGCTGACTGACTTTGACTCTGGGAGAGGTCCATGATGACTGAATTCTCTGTTCGCAAGTTGAGCGGCTGCAAGAAAGGCACAAAAAGATCGTTGACAGATAAGTGACGTAGGTGTTCACTATCGGTATAGGCACAACACTATCTGCTTGTGCTGATCGAACAGATCTTGCTGAGGATCAATGCAGAAGAAGCCATGATGGTTTGCTCTCCTTCTGAAAGATCACAGTGCACACTGAGGCTTGCTATCGCAATGACGATGGTGTAAAAAGGCTTCAACGACAGAAATCGATTCTGGAGCCAGAGGGAAACGCTCCGACTGGCTGTAAATCCGAGAGCTCCGAGCTGATCGGACGCGCTAGGAGAGGACATGACCTTTGACTGTTTCGTCGTGCGCACCTTTCTCTTCTTCTTTCTTCGTACATTCGCTAACATGTCGAGAGGATAGCAGGCAGGTAGGTCTCTTGGTGTGGTGCTGCCAAAGTCGTTAGGCCAAGAGGCTTCAGAATATTAGGATCAGAGGCACGAATGCGCCACCCCGCCTTGGGTCGTTTCATGCTTCCATAGGCTCAAAGCAAACGCAGCGCCCCTGTGACAGCGCGTCGGTGTGTGAGACTGGCTGGCCTATGAGACGAGTCAATTGGCGCTGTGGTTTCAACCAGGGGGGAAATTAGACCCGTAGGTGCAATTTAAGTACCTCACCTACTGGTCGTGTTTAACGGTATCGAAAACGGCTGGATACATGCACAAGGGCAAGTCACACTGCGTGAGAGCCAAACAGGTACAGGTCTATTTTCATCTTGGTTTCGTTTCATTCAATTCGCTTTTGCTCATATACCCCGGGTTTGCTGCGTTTGCGATTCTCTCGGCGGCTTCTCTTTACCATTCGGTCTTCCCTCCCTTGCATTCACGATACCTTAATTCTCTCTAATTCTCGCAAACTCTCTCATACGCGTTTCGCTTCTCACACTCTTTCTACATCCTATACACTCATCATCATGCTCTCCACCATCAAGATTGCTGCCATTGCCGTGCTGGCCACTGCAGTTGCCGCTCAGTCCGACACCACCCCTGTCACTGGCAAGCTGGGCAACGCTACCGTCCAGAGCAACAACCCTCAGGGTGTCGCATACATCGCAACTCTTTCCGCCAACTCCAAGAGCAACATCTCTGGCAATGTCCTCGCTCTCACCAGCGCTGATAGAGTCGGTGTCAACTTCCAGATTGCTCTGACTGGTCTGCCTTCTGAGGGTGGTCCTTTCCGTGAGTTTCTTGTTCTGCGCACAACCACAGCTTTGCATTGCTGACCATTTTCCCCCAGTGTACCACATCCACGACTACCCCGTGCCTGCTGATGGCAACTGCACCGCTACTGGCGCTCACGTCGACCCCTTCCTTCGCGGCGAGACTCCCGTCTGTGATCCCTCTCTTCCTCAGACCTGCCAGGTCGGTGATCTGGCTGGCAAGCACGGCAAGCCCACCAACGAGACCTTCTCGGCCAAGTAAGTCACCGGAACAAGCAATTGGCTTCCCCACAGTCTGCTGACACAACACTGAACAGCTACGTCGACAACTTTGTCTCCACCATTCCCGGCGATGGCGCTTTCATGGGCAACCGCAGTATCGTAATCCATTACGCCAACAAGACCAGAATCGCTTGCGCCAACTTCCAGAGCTATTCCAACGCCACTGCCTCGACCAACTCATCCAGCTCGGCCAATTCTTCTTCGGCCACTGGCTCTTCCACTCACTCCAGCGCCTCTCACACCGGTTCTGCCACCTCTGGCAGTGGCGCCAGCAGCTCCAGCGGCTCCAAGAGTGCTTCTTCTAGCGCTGCCGTTTCCACTGGCGCTGCTACTCAAGTCTTCGCTGACAGCGCTCTCGTCGCCCTTGTCGGTGGCCTGGCTCTCTTCGCCATCTAGTACGCTCTCTCCGAAGCCCCTCAGGTGCAGTCAGTGAAGGCTGCTGTGCCCTATCTGTACTTTTATTTGATAATGGCCCGGTTCGCTAGCTTTTGAGGTTTCACAAGAATGATGAATTGCTTCACTCATTTGATGTCATGTGCCTTGGTTTTCACATTTGATGTCACGTGCCTTGGTTTTCACATGCTTTGTTCCACATGCCCATTCATACCGTCTTCTATGAGCGTTTATCTTCGTTGTTAGATTTCACATGTGATGTAGTGAGTGCTCACGAATGTCAACAATCACGAATGTCAACAATGTGAGTTTTGGCAGAAGAGGCTTTTTGCAGACCTCTCGTTCTGCTCACTTCTCGTTCACAATCATTTGTCACCTCAAATTGATTAGCGCTTCACGGATGCACGTGATTAGCTAGTCACGTGCTGTAGTCGGACGAAGCATTTGCAATAGTGGTCAACAATTGCTATCCCTATCGACCATCTGCTGTTGAGGTATGCTATCGCAAAGCACAGTGATTTTGCATCTTGTAGGACTATCCAAGGAGAGTGGGCAGGTGACAGGCTCTCACTGGATACGTTTCGGCACATTGAAAAGCACTTTGGTATACGACAGTATCATTTCACACGAGAGTGAGACTCGTGGGATCGTTGATGTTGCTTGTTTGCATATGCATGGACCTCAAAGTATGTATATATCCTTCTATACCACATTCTCAACCTTCCACACCTTGACCGCTGCATCAGCTCCCGAGCTGACGACCCTCGAATCCTCGGTCCAAGCAATACCGCCTACGCCGTCCTTGTGTGCGTTCATGGCCTTGACGCGCTTGCCCGGGTCTGCAAGACTCCATACGAAGATGTTGGTGTCGAGACCACCACTGGCCGCTTTTTCGCCGTCGGGTGACCAAGTGATGCATGTGACGCGGGCAGTATGTGCGGACCAGCGGTTGGTTGTCAGTTTCCATTCTGACGGCGATGATGAAGTGTAGACGTAGATCTTGCCGTTGCTGAGACCAACGGCGAGACGTGTTGTCGAGGCGGATGAGAATGAGAGCGTGGAGATTGCAGCCGTAGCATCTTTGAGTTCGGCCACAGGAGACAAGGAGTTGCCTGATAGAGTGAAAATGCGGACGATCTTATCTTCTGCACCGACGGCGACGATATCACCCTTAGCAGCGATGCTGGTTGGTGTAAATGAGACTGCCTGAGATCCGAGCTTTTCGCCATCGCTGTAGAGTGTAATAGCAGAGTTGGTAGCTACCAGAGTCACAGGCTCTGAACCTGGAGTAGCAACTGCCACACTTCTTGGCTGACCATCGGTCTTGCCAGAAGAGCCCGTGAAAGAGTGGGTTGAGGCATCGATGGTTCGCAGAGTGTCGTCCCAAGAGACCGAGTAGATACGACCATCTGTCTCTGAAGACGCGAAAGCGCTGACATAATTCTTTGGAGATTCACCATCGACGTTCTTGGCTTCGGCGGTCGAAAGGTCCCAGGCACGTACACGACCGTCGTAACTTCCAGTCCACAATGTCTTGTCTTTGGCAGTGTATCCAGCGGCAGTGATGGCCTTCTGATGGCCGTGAACAACGCGGGCAGGCTTGTCGTTGCCTTCTTGCAGATAGTTGAGATTGCCATCCAGATCAACGCTGATGATAAGCCCGTCGCTACGACCACTGGGCCAAGTGACACCGACCTGCTGGTTAGGGATGCTGACAGAGCCCTCCTCGCCCATGCGCCACGTCTGGACACATTTGGCAGCTTCCACATCCCAGATCTTGACAGTCTGATCGGCACTGGCAGTAACGAGCTTCTTCGAGTCCTTGGCCCATGAAACGCCAAAAATGCTACCCTTGTGCTCGCCTTCACCAATCTGGTTCCTGGCCTCTCCAGTCTTGCCGTCGTAGAGCCAGATTCTTCTGTCACTGCCAACACTGACAAGTGAGGAGCCATCAGGGCTGAAGGCGGTACCGTAGATGAATTTATCGTGCTTGCCTCGTAGACTGGTGTTGAACTTGAACGGAGCACCGTGATAGAAGACCAGGCTGGTGTCATCGGAGCCAGTAGCAGCACGCAGGGGTCGCTGCTGGCGGATAGAAACCGAGTTGATCTGAGAGCTGTGACCGGAGATCTCACCCACGCTGTTGCCGCTGTCTGCCGTGATGCAGTGGCCGAAGCGCTCCTTGCCGTCACCTACAGCAATGATGCGCTGAGAGTCACCATCCCAAGCAATGTCGTTGATACGGCCAGCAATAATGTGATATTCTCCCTTGGTGGCTCCTTCGCCCTTGCAGTCCCACACACGTACGGTACCCGAGACGTCACCGCTGGCTACGTAGAAGCCACTTGGCGAGAAGCGAGCGACGGTCGTTTGTGTGACATGATCCGTGTACTGCCTTGAGATACTAGGGTTGTCGATGTTGCGGACGAAGATAGACTTGTTGGCAGCGTAGGCTATGGACTGACCGTCGGAGCTTGAGCTGAGTGGAGTGGATTGGCCTCGAGTCGTCGAGGGTGAGGCCGCCCAGATGCCGTCTGTTGACTTGTTCGTCAGCCCTCGCTCTTGCAAGGAATCTGTATGCTATCGCACTCACCTGCTACAATCGACATGCTGTCTGTCTTTCAAGATAAGCTTGTGTCTTGGTAAGGAACTTCGATCTGTTTACACATGAGAGCTTATTGCTCGCTCACCGTCATCGCTTGGCATCGTCTCATCCTCCCTCCGGAGGTCGTGGGTTGTGGGGTAACTAATACTTGTAGCCACTCGTGCTTTGTTTGGGCTTCAAACTCGAGATGAAACTTCTCTACAGAAAGTGGTTACGGATAAGAGATGTGATTGATGATGAAACTAATGGTTTCTGTTCGGAAGATCAGGCATTATCTTTGTGGTAGGCAATCCATAATTCAAGCCGAAAACGCGTTCATAATCTGTTTATCTCAATGTTTTCCTCCACTGACCATGGAAGACTTCAGCACAATGCCTGTCAAACTGCGCAAGCTCCGCCATGAAGTGAAGTCTTATTGGGTTTAGTATGTTCTCCTAGCACTGACAGGATCCAGTGAGCGCTATCAAGTGACGAGCTGCTCTACAGAATATGTAAACTGCTTGCCCACGCGACCAAGTGTGCGCATTCAATGCGACAGGGTCATACGAGAAACAGCTGGCTTGGCAAACAAGAAGAACACCAGAAGAGAACAGAGAATGCTCATGCATGGATCTGCTTATCTCTTTCTGAAGCGAGAGAAGCTGCTATGCCTCTTCGCATTCATGGTTTTAAGCAGCGATGTCGTGTGCAGCTGATCGAGGACTCCCTCGAGCTCAATCTGTGTTGTAATTACTGGACAACGAAAAAGCCATGCGTCAACGAGTGGCAAAAGCAGGTACCTGGACGCCCGCCCCGACGGGAGTTCACCCGCGACCCACCCGGCGCCGCCGTCGACGTCAAACCCCCATCGAGAAGCTCCGCCGTCCCCAACAAGTGCTTGTGGAGGAGCCGCAGGGGGACACGCGTCGAACCTCCTTGCCCAGACCTCAGCTCGAATTTTGTTCCTGGCTGCCATGTTGTCACTAGCGCGTTTCGTCCGTTTGTATGCACGAGGTGATTGGAGCAGTGTCTCATTGCATTGCCAGAACGGGTCTGGTATTGTTGATCCGACCACGAGTAACGGGATCTTTTTTCGTTGTGCGTGGATGTAAAGATCGGTGGGAAAAGTATTCGAAGGATCGCTCCTTCTCGTCGCGCAGCAACATCCAAATATATACAAGACTTTAACGTCTCTCACGATCTTTTCTCTCATTTCATCCTATCCCTCTCGCAAAACCCTCACAACTTTCGACTCCAGTCAAAATGCAGTTCAAGTCCCTCGCTTTCTTCGCTCTCTCTGCTGGAGCCCTTGCTGCTCCCGAGAAGAGACAGGCTACTGACGCCAATGCGTAAGCACAAGTCACTGCCCTGCAAATGTCTCTACGGGTGTGCTGATAGCCTTCGTAGCGCTTCTTACCTTCAGGTTCTCCAGACCGCCGTCCCTACTTCGATCGCTCTCGAGTTCCTGACCAACTCTGCTGGTGTCTACTCCTCCGTCGCAGCCCAGTTGGCCGCCAGCTCAACCCCTTCATGGATTGCCGCTCTCCCCACCGACGTTCAGTCTTACCTCGTCGGTCTTGCCCAGACCCCTTCTGCTGCTAGCTCTGCCATCGCAAATGCCACCTCCGCCGTTGCTGGTGGTGCCATCACCTCAGCTCCAACTGTGAGCAACACCACCGCTTTGAGCAACACCACCGCCATCATCAACGGCACTACTCCCGCTGTCATCTCGAACGGTACTGCCATCGTGAACGGCACCAGCCTTGTCAATGGAACTGCTATCCTCAACGGCACCACCCCCGCTGTCATCTCCAACGGTACTGCTGTCGTCAACGGAACTGCTCTCGCAACCCACTCATCAACCCGCTCAGGCTCTGCTGGATCCTCCTTAGCATCTGCCACCCGCAGCTCTGGCTCTGGCTCCGGCTCCGGCTCTGGCGCTGGCGCTTCTGGCTCCGGTGCCTCTGCCACCTCTACTGGCGGTGCCTCTCTTCCCACCGCACTTGGCATGGGTCTTGCTGGTGCTGTCGGTCTTGTCGGAGTCCTTGTCCTTTAAATCAATCACCTTTGTTGAAAGCGGAGCATATCATTCGCACGGCCCCGTTAATGGCGAAAGACAGTCGATGTTGACCAGGACCTTCGCACGGGAGACTGTATCATAAAGTTTAGAAGATATGGCTATGAACTAGGCCTCTTGTAATGTCACGTATCAACTTTACCACACTTATGTTGTGTTTTTCTCCATTGCTCTGTGACTCCGATTTGTTGAGCCGATATTTCGTCAAAGTGAATCTGGCCGCGAAAGAGTCAGTCACACAGCTTGAGACCATCCTAGAAACGTCTTAAGGCCACATTTCTTGCGTAGTTTTGCACGAAAAAGTCGACCTCATGATGTGCAGCCAAAGATGTTTCGTATGCACCATGTTACCCGAGGTCTGGAAAGTTGACGTCACCATCAACCTGATCATCCACCTTGAGGACCTTGATGAATCCATCTCTTCTTTTCGCACCGCCAATCACCATCAAATAGACCAAGCCAACATGATGTCGAAACTCCCCAAGAGCGCCTCAGTTGCCACCTCGCGCCTAGCGCAGGTATCACAGCAATTCTCATCCCAAGCCCCGCTCAGGCAACAGCAAGCAAGAATGGCCCACAGAGCTACAATGCACAAGCTGAATACCGGGTAAGTGGATTAGCAGTGCCATTGATGCGTTGTTCAGGATTCCGAACTGGTCGTTATCTGCTTTCTTAACGGCTCGACATTCCTGCCATCAGTTGATTCTGAAGAATGTCCATGTAGGGGGTCTAGCAAGCCGAATAAGCGATTGAGTTGTGCGAGATATTTTAGCCAACAGAATAATAGCTGACAACATCGTAGAGCAGATATCCCAGCTCTTGGCTTCGGCACATGGCAAGATAAAGATGCGCAGGAAGCAGCAGTAACTGCTGCTCTGCAAGCGGGTGTGAGACACATCGACACCGCAGCTGTGTATGGAACCGAACCTGCTGTTGGGTCCGCCATCAAGAAGTCAGGTATCCCAAGATCTTCCTTGTTCCTGGTGACCAAGCTGTGGAACAATATGCATGCTCCTGAAGATGTCGAGGCTGCACTCAACGCATCTCTCGAGAATCTTGGAACCGACTATGTCGATCTCTGGCTCATGCATTGGCCGTCTGCCTTTGCCAGCGGTACATCTCTTTTCCCGAAGGATGCAAACGGAAAGGTCAAGCCTGGAAACAGCGACTTTGTTGAAACTTACAAGGCCATGGAGAAGCTGTACAGATCCGGCAAGGCTAAGGCCATTGGTGTCTCGAACTTCAGCAAAGCGGAGATGGAGAAGTTGATCAAGGAAGCCAGTGTGGTTCCAGCGGCTCACCAGATCGAGTGTCACCCGTACTTGGCCCAGCACGAGTTTACGGAGTGGCACAAATCTCAGAACATTCATGTTACTCAATACTCGCCTTTTGGAAACAGTAACGAAGTTGTAAGTCGCCTCCAAGACGGTGCGCATGAATGTGGACCCCAACTGATTGAATCGCTCTATTAGTACTCCAAGGGCCAAAGCCTAAACAAATTGATCGAGGATCCAACTCTGGTCGAAGTAGGCAAGAAGTACAACAAAACCGGAGCCCAAGTCGCCCTCGCTTGGGGAATTGCTCATGGCCGCAGTGTCATTCCAAAGTCCAAGACTCCAGATAGAATCAGACAGAACCTTGAAGGAGATTTCGAGCTCTCGGCCGAGGACGTCAAGAAGATTGATGCAGTTGACAGAAAGCTTCGATTCAACGACCCAAGTGCAAACTTCGGTTGGAACTTCTACCAGGATCTTGAGGGCAAGGAAGCTTAGAGAACCAGAAGGTGGTCGGTAAAGGAGACTTTCGCTTGCTATGGGCAGATCAGGACAGTATATTGCGATTGACAAGAATGCATCGCTTCCGAGTCGTGCAGATATGCTCGGTAGACATTGGAATGAAGCTCATATTACATGTTCAACGTGGCTGCTGCGAACCGCTCGGAGCGAGTAATGAAGTGCATATTGAAACGCTGTTTTATCTTTGGTGTCTATAGCAAGAATGCACCGCGCTGCATAGCTTATTGCAAGGGCAAATGCGAACAATAGTTTGCACCCGCTGTCAGATGAAAACAGTGTATCGTCGATGGACCATTTCTAGAAGAATAGACGTTCCTGCCAGGACCAAACGTTCGGACGCGTTGTTCGTGATTATTCGGGCTGGAGAAGTGTGGCGGTCTCGAAGGTCTGCTAGTCAGGGGTAGCACGAGCGCCAGCCAATGACGGAAAGCGTCCCTTTGCGGGCCGTGAAATTCAAAGCGGCTCCATCGTGGATCATGGTTGCATGGGTGGTTGCGCTCATGTTGGGGATTTTGCGGTGCAGCGCTCCATGTCGGATCGCCAGCGCCAATTGGCGCCGGAGAGAGGGTATGGACAGGGTCAAGACAGAAAAGAAAATCCATCTTCTCGTCAGAGTAGAAAAGCCGTACACGGTGAGCGGTGCATCTTTCTGGTCAATCAACTTCTTCCAACCTCCCCACGCCCTTGCCGAACCTAAAATCACATTTACCCCTGGAACCGTTGGCGACACGTTCTTAGAGCAGAGGCTCGTATTTTCTCGCCAGCCAATTTACAGGCTTTCTGGGTCCCTTGCGGTGCGATCCAATTGAGCACACAATAATCATGGCAGATGATGGTTGGCATTCCCCAGACGGCGCGGATGAGACACGGCAATCTCACAGTCGGTCAAAGTCCGTCAGCGTGCCCTCCTTTTCCTCATTCAAGAAGCGAACCTCGCAGATCCCGCTCTCGATATCTTCAGGGAGACTGCCCGTGCTGGACAAGCCTTCGTCTAGAGCCGTTTCCTTTTCATGTATACCCTCGCCATCCCAGCCGCATGATGCAGCTTCACGAACAAGGCCTTCCTCTGTAGACGCATCGTTGCTGCTGTGCGAAACGGCTTTAACGGACGTTACCGCGCCTCCTCGCGCGTCAGAACAACACAGCGACCAAGCTTCCCTCGTGCCAAAGTATGTTGCCTGCCGTTAGATAGGGGATAGCACCTGCCTTTATGTCTGACATTGTTGTTAAAGGGATACCACCAGTCCTGCACATCTCCCTCACTCTCCCTCTGGTGCCCAACGTCGCAGCATAATCGACTCTCGAATACCGGTACCGTTTAGATATGATAACACAACCGCTGCCGGCCACCACAGAAATTCTACCCTGTCGAGTCAGACGTCAGTGCCAGCCTCTTCAAACAGAGGTCGCTCTTCTACAATGAGTGTCCCACTCCACGCTCCTGCCATGACCGTGCAGCTCGACGGCATCCCCAGATCATTCACAGACGAGTCCACCGAGTCCTTCGCCTCGTCGTCATCCCCGAGGAGGTCCAAGTCTCCCGGCCGCAAACTCGGTTCCTTCTTTGGTTGGAAGTCATCATCCCCCAACCTCGAATCACATTCACCAGCGACATCCTTTTCCGACGTCTCTGCATCGCCAGCCCACTCTCGCAACGCCAGTCACTTCGATGCCACACCCACAAACATGGGCCTCACACCACCTGCACTAGACTTCCACCACAGTGCTGATTCTCAATCACATTACTTTGATGTTCCTGTCGCTCACCCCATCTCGAGCTCGTCAACCATCAATGCTCACGTCGAAGAGCTGGAACGCGAGCTTAAGCAGGTGAGCTCTGAGCTCGCCGGCTCCATCCGCCGCGAAATGGAACTCGAAGATGAAATCGATCGCTTCCGTAGTGAGATGCCTACTGGCTCGAGCGAGATTGGTCGAAGAACAAGCGATTATTTCTCGGATTCTGGTACCACCTCGCTCAGGTACCCTCTGGTCGATAGTGAAGCCAAGATCGATGAGCTCGAGCGTCTCAAGAGGAAAGCAGAACAAGAAAAGGCACAGATGCAAGTCGACTATGCTCAAAAGCTATCAGAAGAGCTGAAATTACGGAAGAGCTTGGAAGCACAAATACAACAGCTTGAAGAGCAGTTGCACCTCAGCAAAGGGAGCGCCCCTGTTGAAGAGGGCCAAAAAGACGACCGAGTTCGTGAGCTCGAAGTCTTCCTCGACGAGACACGGCGTCGCCTCAGTCAGGAGCGCCAGTCGAAGGACAACTTCGAGGACCTTCTAGCCGCTCTCAAGGATGAAAGCGAGAAGCATCGCAACGAACGTGACAACCTTCGCGACGAGGTGGTCCCAGAGCTCAAGGCCCGCGTTGAAGGCCTCGAAGCCGAAGCTGCCGAGATGCAATCGCTCCGCTACGAGAACACTGCTATGCAACAACAGCTGCAAGCCCTTCGCGCTGAAGTTCAAATGCTTCAAGAAGCACAAGACAACACGAACCATGCGTTTGACGAGGACATCTTTGCACCACCTCGTTGGCCCAAAACAGGCTTGTCCAGATCAAATTCCTTGGCTAGAGCTTCTTCCAACGGTAACCTTCGCCGAAGTAATTCTCTGGCAAGATCTGGCTCCGTCAGAGAGCGCAGTGAGACCCGCCAACGGTCTGATTCAATCTCTGGCGACCGTCACAAGGATATCGAAGACCAACGCGATGCATTGCACCAGGCTCTCAAGAATCTCTTGTGCAGATACGAAGGCGAGAAGCGCGAGCACGCAAAGACGATGCGCAAGCTGACTGCCGATCGCGATCGTGCAAGAAAGGAGACCACCGGTCGAACTCCCTATACCCGCGAAGTCAACCTCGTCCGCTACGAAATCGGAGAGCTTAGAAAGCGCGCCGATGATGCTCTTGAGCAGAAATGGCAATGCGAAAGCAACATTGGCGGTGTCAAGATGGCACTTGACCGAGCACAACAAGAGACACAGTCCATGCGTGCGTATCTCAATGGACGGACTATGAGTGGATCTCCTCGCAAATCGACCTTTGATGGGCTCGGCATCGAAATCGCCGATGAGAACGTCGAGCTCGGTGAGGAGGATCGCAAGACCATGATCAAAGTCCTCAGACAAAGTATCGCTTTGGCTGAGACGGAGCGTGATGCTGCCCTTCGTGAAGCAGAAGCATATCGTCAAAAGGCATACATGCTTCAACAATCAGAGGACGAGCACATCGACACACAGAACAACCTTGCTCACCAATTGCTTGAAGCCGCGACTCGCATGGAAAAACTAGCATCACAAGTCCAAGAACACTTGCAGGCTAACATGGAATTGCGCGAACGACTTAGTCACGCAGTCGGAAAAGGAGAGCAATCACAAAGCGAATCGACTGCTCTCATTGTGGGTATGCAGTCTCGTCTTAAGATGATGGAAGACAACGTGGTCGCTGCGCAACAACTATCTGAATTAGCTCTCGTCAACCACGAAGAGGAAGCGAAACAGATTGACGATGCCAACAGCCCGAAATTGCAGCGTCTGAATGTGACAAACAAGACCACAGCGTCGTCTCTGCAGGCATCGCCTCTGTTTGGTGTCAAGAGCCCAAAGATTGGCACGAGCGGCAATAGCATGGCCGAAAACCTATTCGAAGCCAGCAAGACAGCCACACTTGAGCGCAGAGTAAAGGAGCTGGAAGCAGCCCTTGTCGATGCAGACTCGCAGATGCAGTCTGTGGTTCAGAGGATCAACAGTTCCCAATTCGAGATCGCCGAACTTCAAGGCGAAAGGTACGTACCGATGACAGTGAAAAACCAATCACAGACTAATTATATCATAGGGACGAGGCACAGCGCCAGATGCGCCGCCTGCAGGCATCGATCTCGGACGAGAAGCAGAAGGCCCAGGCACTGTTGATGGCATAGAGAGCCATCAAGACGACTTTACATTCTCACAGGTGTTGTGACACCGCATCTCGTTATTCATGCACTTGGTACCAGACTAGATTTTTGGCATAACCCTTTTGATTGGTTTGTGTTTGTTTCTTTCTCTATATTATTTATACCCGTTGGATTGTAGTATGCATAGCGTAGCATTCTAGACAGCGACAATGGAACCCTTGACCCCTTTGTAGCACTCGTATCAGGTGATGCGTGGAGATGCAGGTGTGCAAGTGTGTGGAATGAACAAGTTGTGTAGCGTGGGTACAACGTGGTCGATAGGTGTTTCATGGCTCCCCAGACTCTGGCGCGGCTCCGAACAGCAGCCGCGAACGAGTCACGAAGATAGTCATTGGGAAAGGCGAAATTGTAACAGAATTGACCGTGTTCTCTGCGTGATAGTGTTATCAAGATATCGCACCTGGTGGATCAAAGGCTCGAGGTTGAGGAAGCGGCGATGACAGAGCAGGTAGATGATGGCCTCGATTGCTAGGAGCAGCTAGCTCAACCCCTGTCTGTCGCAAGTTTGTGGGGGCGGCGGATTGGGCTTTCTGAGGGCATGAATGTCGTGAAAGGGCCAGGTTTTCGCAACAAGGCATTACTCAAGCTGACATTACTGTACAAGAACTACGGAGGCTGTGTTTGCATTGATCGACCGCTCTCGGCACTTTGTGGACGTGCGTGCTTCGATCTTTCATCTACATACCACACCGACTCGGACTCTGTTTTGCAGCCTCACGCTTCACATCCTCTGCCGTCCCCTTAGCACCCACAGGCCGCTCATTGTCACTCACTTTCCAAGCCCGCGTGAGGGACCTCTGCCGCTGAGCAGTCTACAGTGCGTTTGATCCTCAGCTCCTTGTGCTCGCACAGCTCTTGACCAAGACTGACACATGGGTGCCAGCAGCAACAGCAAGCATGAACCCCAACAACCAGCAGTCGAATCGACTGCAACTCAACTTTGGATTCCAAGGAGCTCAGAACTTTGGCGGTGCTGAACAGGGTCGCGCCTATCCCACAACCCCGTCGACCTTCCCTCAGCCTTTCCCCAACACCCACGGACAGCAAGAGGTCTGGGGCACCGCCCAACCTGGCATGAACTCTGGTTTTGGCAACCAAGGATACTTTGCAAACAACCCCTATACATCCGCCGTCCAGCAGCAACAAGCGAACCTACACGCCCAGCAAGGCTACCGACCCCAGCCTCAGCAGGTACAGCAGCAGCAACAGCAGCAACAACAACAACAACAGCAAGCACAGCAGCAATACCACGACACTGCCACCAACGGCTTGGTGCACCAGTTCTCCAACCAGAACCTTGGCGGTCCGCCTCGTGCTCAGAGCCCATACGCCCGTCAAGTGTCACCCAACCCCAACCGTCCACGCACCGCCAATTCGACCCATCAACAGCAACAACAACAACATTACGCCAGCCCATCTCTGTCAGACGATGAGCCGCCACCAAAGAATCCGGAGCGCTTCTCGACCAGCATTGGCAACCGGGCTAAGCTGCAGACCGAGCTGGTCAGCACTTTCTTCCGCGATAGCGTGGAGCGCGCTCGTGACCGCAATGCACGGTACGCCTGCCTATCTCTGTCCCTGACGTGTTCAGATCTGACATGTCTTTAGTGCCCAAGAGCTCGAGACGATTATGAAGGACCCCACCGTATCAGACTCCCGCAAACAGCAGAAGACGACCAGCATGCGCCGCTCCGAAGCAAACTTCCTCCGCTTCCTCCGCACCAGCGAGAGACCTCAGAACTACACGACGCTCAAGATCATCGGAAAGGGAGCGTTCGGTGAGGTCAAGCTCGTGCAGCGCAAGCACGACGGCAAGATTTACGCCCTCAAGTCGCTGGTCAAGGCTGAGATGGTACGTTTTGACCTGCCAATGGCTTGTAACATTGCTGACACGAATGCCACAGTTCAAAAAGGACCAACTTGCCCATGTCCGCGCTGAGCGTGACATCCTCGCCAATGCTGACAGTCCATGGCTCGTCAAGCTTCACACTTCGTTCCAAGATTCAACCTTCCTCTACATGCTCATGGAGTTCTTGCCGGGTGGTGACTTGATGACCATGTTGATCAAGTATGAGATCTTCTCCGAAGACATTACACGTTTCTACATGGCCGAAATCACACTTGCCCTGGAAGCTGTGCACAAGCTGGGCTTCATCCATCGGTAGGTTTTTGTCAAGAGTTGCCAATCGTATAGACAGCTAACAAGGGAATAGCGACATCAAGCCCGACAACATTCTCCTCGACCGTGGCGGCCACATCAAGCTTACAGATTTCGGTCTTTCAACCGGCTTCCACAAGGAACACAATGCCTCGTACTACCAGCAACTCATGTCAAATGCTCGCTCACGTGCGACGGCGGCAAACCGCCAGTCAGTTTCGCTCGACCAGATTCAATTGACTGTCAGCAACCGCCACCAAGTCAACACCTGGCGCAAATCTCGTCGCCAGCTCGCTTACTCGACCGTCGGTACTCCCGACTACATTGCTCCCGAAATCTTCAGCGGCAAGGGATACGATTACCGTTGCGACTGGTGGAGTGTTGGTACAATCATGTTCGAATGTCTGATCGGATGGCCCCCATTCTGTGCAGAGGAGCCTCACGACACATACCGCAAGATTGTCGACTGGCCCAGAAACCTGCATTTCCCACCCGACCAGCAAATTGGTGCCGAGGCAGAGCACTTCATCCGCAGGTGAGTACAGTTTGGTGATGATGGTCTTTTGCAAACACTGACACGATACAGCTTGATTTGTGACGCCGACAACCGTCTTGGTCGGCTTGGTGGTGGCAGCGAGATCAAGCAGCATCCATTCTTCCGTGGGGTTGTGTGGGATCAACTCCGCCGTATCCGTGCTCCGTTCGAGCCCAAGCTCTCGTCTGCCATTGACACACAGAACTTCCCCATTGACGAAATCCCACAGACAGACAACAGCGCTGCTCTGCGTGCTCAGAACGAGGCCATGGGAGGAGAGGAAGCCAGCATGAGCCTGCCTTTCATCGGTTACACGTACAAGCGCTTCGATGCATTCCGTGGAAGCTGAGAAGGTTGCGCTTCCATTGCACATTTGTTACAGCATCTGTCATGAGCAGCAAGACAGTCGGAGAGCGAAGAGCAGAAGGGCAGATGAGGGGATGGGTTCATTCTACAGCATTGATTGCGATGTGATGTCGTGTTGAAGGTCATGGCCGTCATTCATATGCAGGCGAAGGGAAATGGTCAGGCGTTTTATTTGCATTTTCGAGGGACAAGAAAGAGATGTTTGGCGCTGGAAACCGCAAGACGGCCGCAGCCAAGGTTGTCAAAGATGCTTCAGCAGTATACAAATCAGGAAGTGAAGCAAGTTGAAAAGACCAAAAACAGCAGTACTCGGCATCGGAAGTGTCAGAATGAAAGTCGAATGTGATTGGTCAGGAGGGTTCAACTTGTCGGGCCAGGGCGTCCGGCAAGCGTCTCGTAATCATGGCAAGACGAGTCGATTGTATTCTTGGTCATTCTGTTGCCTGGCAGACGGGACCATCGAGATGCCGCCGATACTGTTGATGAAGCGGACGCTGGATGACCTGGACGATTTGGACGACCTGGACGACTTTGATCAAAGCGAAGACGAGCTAGAGCATCACGAGCCTCCATCAAAACGCCGACGAGACGACGCGCCTACCATCATAGAGAAAGGACCAATCAAACAAGAAACGCCAGAGCCAGAGCAACATGGCCACAGCGACGAAAAGACAAGCGCCGAGAGGGTCGTCGAACTCGTTGTACCACGTCTCGAAGCACAAATCCACCAGCACGTCAATGCAGCCGCCATGCGCATGCTAGACGTCCTCGCCCAGAAACTCGCCAGACTCGAATCGCGCATCGACCAAATGCACAAAGAGTGGAAGGAGAGCACCCAATCCACCTCTCAAGCTGCACATCAACGAGAACCAACTGCTCTCCAGCAATCGCATCATGGAAGAAACCGCCATCAAACCGCAGTACAGCAATATTACGGACGCACCCAGGCACCACCCACAGCTTCCACACAGCAGCAACAGCAACAGCAACAGCAGCAGCAGCAGCAGCACCAACAACAACATCAACCCAATGCCTCCTCACCCCTTCCACACGACCCACTGCACACTTTCTTCCAAGAAGCCGCCCAAGCAGCAGACAACCCGGCAATCATACCGCCCACCAACAACCGCCGTGCCCCTTTCATGGCCCGAAGGACCAGGCCCCTTCCAGCCCCCGAGTTTCTCCCCAGCATCCAAGCCAGCCGCGGCAACAACACCAACAGCGGCACACCCGACCCAGCACCAGACCATGTACCGCAATACCGCCTGCAACGCGGCTCTGGAAGCGTCGTGGAACTCTGGCACGAATTCTTCGTTGGCTCGGCAGACAAACCCGCAATCAACGAATTGGATGCGAAATACGGCAGTGCATGGCGCTGGAAAGACAGCAAAGAAGGCGTCTACTACAGCATGCGTCGCGTCGTCATTGACGAACTCCAGGCCCGCGTCGAGGCACGCTGTCCCAATGCTTCGGGCGCCACGGGCGACATCTGGCTTGCCGTGTGTGACGAAATGGATGCCGAGAGGACATCACGACGACTCTCGCTCAATCAATGGATCTTCGAGCTCAAACGCCGCGACCGCATCGCGCCTACCCCTGCGCTCAAGACTTATTCCCCCACCGACCCTCACCCGCCTCCTGCACCGGTACTGTGCCGCACCACTCCTTCGGTCCAAAAACTCTGGAAAGAGTGGTTCGTCGGCAAGTCGAATTACAACGGCTATGTCTCTTTCCCCTCCATCATCGCTCTCAACCGTCAATTCGGAAACACATGGCGCCAATTCGCCACGTCAGAGTACACCATCTACCTCAAACGCCGCTGCATCATCGACATTGCACTCCGTCGCATCGTCGAATCCGGCGGAGACAAGGCCGAAACCACAAAACGAGTCCTCAAAGCCATGGATGCCGAAAGGGTCGCTCACAATCTCAGTCTGTTGCAGTATCATGCTTGGGCGCGGGAAAAATATGGCTATCACGCTTCCACGCGCACGCACCTGCAGAAACATCTTGCAGATTTGGGCGAGGCGCCCGAGGAAGCGATTGAACTCGAGGCGAGGACGAGAGTGCAGCAGGATGATGAAGATGGTATGTTTAGAGAGGAGAGCGCAGAGATCAATGCCGCCATCTCGGACTACGAGCAGAAAAGCGAAAGCGCCGGACATGTCGTGACGAACGGTCAAGACCAGAAAGGCTCTGTTCCACCGTCGCCTGCATCCCTCGGCTAGACAATGCCAGAAATGCGTGCAGAAATGCCTTGGTTTGGTCAAGATGCCTACTCTGCATTATGCTAGATCTCCAAAGCTGCGCTCAAGCGGCTCCACCTCCCATGATATTCTTGCCCTTGATGCTCTTCCACTCGACGAACAAACTGACTATAAACGCAATACCACTAGTCGCAATCGGCACAATAAAAGCCGTCGTGACGGCGTTACTGTACGCTGCCAACACACCTGGTAATTGTGCCGACGACACCACATCCCTCACATGCGTGGCACCGGCAGCGACGACATGAAGTGGATTCACGCCAGGTGCGTTCTTCACAATGTCTTTGACCAGCGTGTTGGCAAAGATGTTTTGAGCGATGGAGATGGACACTGCACCTCCCAAGCTGTTGAAGAAGATGGCAATGGCGTTGCCCGTGGGCATATCTTTCTCGTTCAGAACCACCTGGACGGCTATAAATGGGATCTGGATTGCGGAACCGGCACCAATGCCAGCCAAAAGTTGGTAGCCGATCCAATGGCTCGCCGGAGAGTGCACCTCGAGGGTGGACAGCATACCAGCGCCAACTGTAAAGACCGCAGCTCCGAACCACATGAAAGGTGTATAGTAGCCAAGAACCGTGATTGTGCCGCCGACGACAATCGAGGCGATCGTGTTGGATACGAGATACGCGATGCATCGAATTCCCGATCCCTCTGCCGTGGTGTTTTTGACTGCCTGGAAGTAAAAAGGCAGGTAGAAAATGTGGCTATGATACTTTTAGTATGGCACTGTCGTCTGGTAACCATAAGCTCCGAGTACTTACGTATACAGTCCCATGGACAGGAAGGTCGAGAAAGCTGCAGAGGTCAATACCGTACGTTGTCTGACCAAAATACGCGGAGGCAATGTAGCGCGGTCCCCTAGCTTGATCTGAAGGGCGATAAAGATTGATATGAGCAGTCCAAAACCAAGCAGACATCCCCACACTTTGGAATTGCTCCAAGGGTATGTCGTGCCTCCCCACTGCAAGGCCAGAAGAAGGCACACGATGGCGCAGATCAAGAGGAAGGCTCCCAGAATATCAATCTCCTTGATCTTCTCCTTGGTGGTCATGTTGGTGTGTTGTCTTTCCGGGTTGGAGAAAAAGAAAAAGACGGCAACTAATCCTACACCACCGAAAGGGAGATTGATCCAGAAGCACTACGGGTTTGTTAGTATGTCACTGTGAAGGTTTGTATGTCACACACCCATCTCCATGTTGCTGCAAAGCATTAGCTCTAGAATTTCTGGTACACATTGAAAAGCAGAGACATACCATGATCAGTGAACACCCCTCCAAGAAGAGGTCCAACCACACTAGCAATTCCAAACATACTCGACAACGCTGCAATATAGATGGCGCGCTTACGCAGAGGAGCAATGAAACCAATAATGGTCATGCCTCCAGAAAACAGAGCAGCAGCTCCAATTCCAGCAACCGCTCGTCCCACGATGAGCATTGTCGAGCTAGTGGCCGCAGCACATATGACCGAGCCCACCTCGAAGATGATCAGGGCAGAGAGATAGGTCCATTTGACGTCAAAGTAGGTGTAGACTTTGCCAAAGGACGGTTGGAGAGAGGTGGTGGTCAAGAGGTAGGACGATCCGATCCAGCCGACATCGTTCAGCGCGTCAGGCCATTCGGTCGTGATTTTGGGTACTGTTCAGCGTGAGACTTTCAAAGGCTCGAGATTGGATGTGAATAGATACGTACTGGCTGTTGCGATGACTAGAAAAAGAAAAAGACAAGTTGTTAGCACGATGATAGCAGGACATGCACTCATTAGATATCTGGATTTGAAGCTTGTCGGTGATATAGTAGAGGAGAAAAAGATATACGTACTCGAATTGTCCAAAGCAACCACCCAGATGGCAAGACAGAGACCGAGGACAAGCAGCCAGAGTTTTGGTCCAGTAGGATATTTCGACTCGTCTTCAGCCACTGCAGCTGTATTGGTCTCTGTCTTTGAAAGCACTTCCTTGTCAACAGAAGCTTCCCTCACATCCGTCACAGCCTCCGCCTTTGCCTCTATGGCTGCTTCCCCGCTTTCGTGTTGCTGTTGTGCGACAGTGGTCGCTTCCGGAATCGTAGCTGTCGTAGTAGTCTTGCGAGAGCGAAAGAACCCCATGGCCGTCAAAGTCGCTGCTTCCGTCGCAACGCAACACAAATGTAACGATTCTTTCGAGTCAAAAACGGAAGCTGTGTACCCGTCATTATATGTAGGGCTTCTCGGCTCCTCATTTTATTTCTTTCTTCTCTGTGCAAGAAGGATATCCACCGGTCAACGTCTTGGTTCGCCCGGGAAGTTCTCGATCCCCCCTCTTCGAGAGCCAATCGCTATACACGCAACGGTACTATACGGTGTACGGAAGTATATATTGCTCTAAGCGAGCCACTTGTAACTACAAGGTTGCGCCTGCAATCTCCATCGCCTGGAGGGAATACGAAGAATGTGGTATCAGCTGTATGTATTTTTTGAACGGTCAGGTGGCACGAGTATATCTGTGTGCCAAGTGAGATGGATTTTATCCCACGAATGTTGAAGGATCTCAACAGAGATGATCTGTTATACTCTGAAAGACCAGTAGCGATAAGGTTTGCGGTTTGCGTCTCGACCATGTTCGCATCCTCACACCTCGACGATCATCGTTGGTATCGCTCATGGAATATTGTGGAATGACGATGTGTCTTGCAATCAAAATCGTCGTGTAGAGAGAAAGTATTTCCGTTAGACAACTTCACTGGGTTTTCGCGTTAGCATCATGAGAAGAGAGAAGCGCGATGATGTGTTGAAGATGATTAGAATTGAATTAAAGTCGCTAGGCTGGTAAGTCAAGTCCGACAGGAAGACCACTAACACAAACAACAAAATGTTAAGAAAATGAAAATTTAACAAGAAAGGCTTTGTATCAGACTCAAGCTCTCATGCCTGCTTCTCAAGGTCTCCCGGAGCACTGGAGCTCTCATGAGACGTAGGTTCGTCGTCAGGATTGGCCGAAGCTTTGTTGGCCATAGGAAAAGTGGGCGCAAATTGGCTCTTGCCTCTGATCTGAGCACCCTTGAGGTAGAAGATGATGGGCAAGGGAACCAGCAGGAAAGCGAAGCAGCCAAGCAGGAGACCAGCCCACTGGATACCCATACCCTCGATCATGTATGTTGCGAAAAGTGGGAATCCAGCGCCACAGAGTGATCTGAGGAACGTGTTTGCGGCGATCGCACTTGCAGCGAACATGAGATAAGAGTCGATCAGGTAGTTGAGACACTGCAGGAAGATTGACATGATACCTGAAAGCAGAATTTGTTAGTTGTTATGTGACAATGTGCGGATACCAATTCTCAACTCACCAAATCCTGTGAACAACCCACTCAAGGTAGGTGCGATCCAAGGAATACTCTTGGTGTAGCCAGTGAATCCAAACCAGATCAGACCAATACCGAAAAGAACACCACCAATGATGACCGGAGGGAGACGCCACTCAGGAATGGGAATGTTGTTGTTGGCCTTCAGCTTGCGGTTGTACGACGGAACATCGATAACGATGTACACACCAGCGCAGACTTCACCCAAAATCATACCGAAGTATGGCAAACCACCAACGCCGGGTGACATTCCGTGAACTTGTTGGAATACGATTGGGTAGAACGTGAGGAACAAGTAGAGCAGACCATAGACGAAAGCCATGTAGATGCTCAGAAGCAACACGATAGGCTCGGTGAACAGCATACGCATGGGTCTGCCCAAGTTCTTCTCGACCAGCTCACGCAGATCGACCTCAATTTCTTCTTGCTTAGCGTGAATGCCCCAGTTCTTGGTTCTTCTTCTGAGCTCGGCAGCCTTGTTGACCAAAATGACGGGAGGATATGTCTCTTCAAGGAGGAATATCAGTAATGCCAGACCAGTGAAACCCATGATTGCTGTAATGTATTCGGTCCAGCGCCACCCCAGGTAGGAAGTGGTGATGAAGCCTCCGATGAATGGTGCTAGAAGCGGACCCGAAAATACTGCAATCGAGAATACGGTGACGGCGACACCTCTTTGCGCATTGTTGAACATATCGGCAAATACGGCTCCTACGACGGTCAAAGGACAAGCCCCCATGAAACCACCGAAGAATCTGCAAATGAGAATGGTCTGAAGGTCTTTGCCAACAGCGACGGCGATACAGAAGATAGAGAAACCAAAGGAGCTGATGAGTAGAGGAAGACGTCGGCCGTACTGAAAACTGGTTAGTATCCTTTTAGTCTTGAAAGAGACTGGGCCATCTTACCAATTCACTCATGGGCGCCCACAAGCTGAGTTTCATGTCAGCAACATCACAAGACGTCATGGCAATCAAAGGACTTACATAGGACCGGTAGCAAATCCAAGAACGTAGAGGGAGATACCAAGAATACCGACTTCTCTCGAGACGCCGTATTCCATGGCAACAGAACCAGTTGCAGATGAGAAGATAGAAGAACCAAAAGCAGCAGTCAGTGTTACGAAACCTAGCGAAGCAGCAACCGGAAGCCTATGGCATAGGTCAATATACACACTCGCATCAGCAAACTCATGAGAAACTCACTTCTTCTTGAATGGCCAGTTTTGAGCGTGCATTGGGTCATTAGGACCATCGAATTCTACTACGTATTCTTCTCTTTCCGGCAATGGTGGAGGATAAGGCTTACCACCACCAAATGCAGGTAGGGGTCTCGTAGCCTTGGAAGACCTCGTACGGAATACACCAAGCCCCGAGCTGTCTGTGCCGGTTGCTCCCACTGTAGCACTGTGTTGACTCCTGCCAGTCTGGATTCTGCTTAACGCAGTAGGATGTCTTTCAAGATCCGCCTCATTCTCGTACTGCGTTTCAACTCTCGAAATGTTTCTGCCCATCTCTTGCAACCTGACCGAACTTCCAGAATGTGAGGAGGCGGAAGAGCGTCTTGTAACTATAGGCGATTCATGCGATTCATGGCGTTCGATAACATTTGGGCCAAATCTCTCGGGCGAAGCATCGCGCTCGTTGTTGGCCATTACCCTGTCCTGGGCATTCATTGTGGCGTAAAACCTGGACTCGGCACTCCAGATAGAAATAGGTGTATGAGAAGATAGGGAGAAACAGGAATGGCCACCAGGCTGGCGACGTCCAGATCAATAAATGAGATGAAATGCTTGAGCACGGGGCAAGGTGCAAAAAGTGGACCCGAAAACGTTCGAAGAAGCGGCTGTCACGGCAATCCTTGACTGCCTGGACCTCCTAGAAATCTCTTGTAAACACGAAGACCTCGTCAAAATTTTACTATTCTGTAATTGATCGAATGAGCTCGAAAGGTCTGCAAGCATTCACTGCTTATTGTCGCTTCTTGACGTAGGTTGAAGCTTTGGTTGAAGTGTCTGACGAGGGGTTGACAGCTCATCATCACATTGTTTATGTCTCGATGAGCAACCACCTACGTCAAACTTTCTATGGCGAGAGCTCCCTTTCTGCGCCGACGCCCTAGCACTCGTGGAAAGCTAAATGAGCCAAATTTCGACGCCCTCTTCCGATAGCTTTTTTTTGCTGCTGTACTTCGGCAGTTGACGCGAGTCTTTTCGGACCCGTATCGAGCATGTCTGCCTCCTTATCGAAACTCACTCGCAATCCAGAATATTGGTCCTCGTAATGAAACACACCATGACGAAGGCCACAGCAGAAAAAGAACACAAGCTTCGCTGAAGGAACGAACCGATCAATCAACAAGCTTTTCTTCTTCTTGCAGCAGAATCCTGGGGTAAGGTCAGACTGAGTCAGCACTTCAGCCTTGCCAATCTAGTCATTGTCAATGATGGTGTTGTCATGTAAAAGGAATGCAGATGGATAGTAAAGTGCCAGCGCATTGGGTTATGGAATTGTCTCGTTTTCCATCTAGTGAGAAAGAGCAACGATGCTCATAGTCGCCGAAAGAAGAATGTTCGAAGACGATAGAACGAAGCACAACACCACGTGCTTCGATTCTGTTGCACCGCCACACTAAACAATCTAACGCCACTTTCATGACGTTGGTCACAAGGCATCACATAAAGTCAAACCAAGGCAACCACCTTCGATACCATCCACACTTCATATCACTCACCACGTTATCAACTTACAGCAACCCCAAAGACTCCTCACAAACATCAATACAGCATGGGTCTCCCTCAACAAACAACTACTCCCATCGAGAAGCCCTCGACTTCCGAGACCGCAGAGCAACAGACAGACTCCACTCCCGCCGCCGAAATCAGCACGCAAAGTAGCTCCATCGGCGCCACTGACGCTTCAGAGTTGGCTCGAGGTGCCATTGGTGGTTCAGAAGGAGATGCTGAGAGAGCAGCCGAGAAGCTCTATGAGGAGAGAATGGAGGTGAGTGGATGCAAGCATCCTCTATTGAGCGGAACGGAGCTGACTTGATTATTCAAGGAGGAATACGCCAAGCGCGAGGGAGGTGCTTGAGTTACACGCAGTTTGATACGAAAATTGCAAGACAGCCCTCGAGGATCGAGGACTTTACTATCACAGAGCTTGTACAAGACAGAAACTAGTTGTTAATGTATCACCACTCTACAATTTGATCCAGCTGCTGCATAATGTGTGAAAGTGGACAAGACTTTCGCCTCTAAATTTATTACCTAAGCTCTAGAACTATCTACTAGCCATAAGCACTCGCTCGAGCGCAGCCAGAATCTTTCTGTTACCGTAGCGTCTGTCGCCAGCCACTCCAACCGCCTTGACCAATAGCGGGTAGAGCAATTCCAAGTGTGCTTTCTGACCCTGACTACTGGTACCACCCATATCATCTGTGGTTTCTGGAGAGCAACGCAGCTTTTCCATTCTATCCAAGCAAAAAAGTAGTTCTTCAACCTGTGACAATGGCTGCGGCATCGAGCCACGGAGAGGTTGGTCAACGATGTACGCTTTGAGAGGTAGAACGAACCGCAACACTAGGTGAGGTGCTGCAGCTTGTGCCAGTTTGGACCTCTTCTCATCAGATTGAGCGAGGAAAATGAGCTCGTTGAAGCACAGATATGCCATGTCTTCTCTCAAGCTTGGTTCCGGATCACGAACTCGGCCCATGCGCAAGACGTGCAAATTGTGTAAGCGATCCTCTTCTGGGACAATGTCACCACGCTCGACGGCATGGATAAGCGATGCGTCGAAGAGCGATGATGTGTACGATTTTCGAAGCTCGTCGGAAACATCCAGAGAACCAAGACTCGGTGTGATCATAACTTTGAACTGGATCATGCTCTCACAGTCGAACAATTCGTCCTTCTCGATAGCCTCGAGCGTAGGCTGCGGTGAGGCTTCCTCAATATCTGCATGCATGATGGCATGTCCAATGTCGACGATGGCTTTCCAGATACGATCCTTCGTATCTTTCGCAACGTCAAGCTCTTCCATCTGATTCAAAGTCTTTCCAATGATAGCCAACGATGCAGATGTGGCTTTTTGCCAAGGTGGTGGCGATTTGCCAGGCTGTGTCCAACGATATTGGAGTTTCATCGGAGTTCCCAATACCTCCAAAGCATTTGCAACTGCTCCTGAGTGAAACATGTCTGGTCTGACTAGAGGTGTAGTAATCAACTCAACCATCCATTCCATACTTGATTTACACATCGCGACAAATGTCAAGCTCGTTTTGGCCTTTTGTTGCGACGCCTCAAAGGGTAAAGACACAAGCCTGGAGGCCGCGTTCACCAGTGTCGAGGAGACGAGATCGATGTTTCCGTGTAAGGACCGGAGATGGTCCAAGATCTTCTTCTGGAGTGTGGTAGGCATATTGACGTCAGAGCTGTACGCTGCGCCAGTCGATGATTCGACACAATCAATCATATTGTGGACCAGTCTAGCGAGGCGCTCAGCTGTAGTATTATTCTCCACTAAAGAGTAGATATTTCTGCCGCAATCGACGTATGCAACAAATTGATCTTGCTCTGCATCTCGAGCCTTGGCATCTGAGGTGCTTTTGGGTATTCCAGATGACCATAAAGATTCTGTACATGCAACTGCCTTGACGAATTTCTGATTATTGGACCCAAATGCATTGAGCAAAGTACTGAGCCCGTTGAAGACAGCTGCATTGATGACCGAGGATTGGAAGGACAAAAGCGTTTCGAACACCTCCATGAGATCTGACCACAATCTGTCGAATGACTCCAATGAGGCCATCTGATCGAATTGTCCAACAAGAAGAGTCGTAATGTCGTTGATGACCTCCCTTGAGGTAAGATCGAAGCTGGTGATGATCTCGGTTGATGCTTTGCTAGAGCGAAGGCTTTGTTGCTTCTCGGCGTTCTCGCGAAGAATCTTGAACAACAGAGTCTCGATCGTGAGTTGCCAGGCTGGGTTTGAGAACTCGGCACTATGATTCCTGAGAATTCTCAACAGTGTCTGGAAAGCCGTGCTCCTGACCTCTGAGCGCCCGTCGGTAACGACATCCGTAAGTCGGTACATTAACAGAACCCATTGAGCAGGGCGAGACTCTTTGCTTCTCGTTACTATGCGCTCGTGGCCGAGCACCAAGCGCTCTTCCGCTACACCACTAGTGAGTTCGTTGAGCCCATTGACTACGTTTTGCTTCACAAGGAAGTCTGAGATGTCCCAGAAGAGAGTGATGGCCTGGGGAATTGTCAATATTTCATTCAGTGAACTTCGCAAATTTGACTCACGGTTAGTGAAATGTTCAAATCAGAATCTTGGGAAGCAAAGTGGAAGAGTATCTCGACCAATGGGCTGAGGCAGATTTGGGGCAGTGGTGCCAGGAAGTCTGAGCAGACCAATTGCATCACGCCAAATGCCGATCGACCCAGATAGGATGCGATGAATCGGCTTGACAGCTGCAGCCATCCCTCTTTGTCAGAGTTCTTGTCACTCTCATCACCTTCAGTGTTGTCAGAGTCAAAGACACTACCGATGATGGCAAGAATAATTTCCCATCCAGCACTGAGGGCTTCTCCAGACTTTTCAAGTACAGCTCTGACGGAATCTAAAACTCTGTTATGAATCTCGATGTCAATGCTCGTAAGACCGTCGCTTTGCTCGTAAAGTTGTTGAACGAGAGAGTTCAAGGATGAGAGAACCATCTTCTGTGCCGACGCTGCGTCTTCTAGATCTTCAGACGTGCTTGCTTCGGCAACTGCAATTGAGCTCTGTGTAAGAATATCGGCTGCGAGTCGGCGAGCATCATCGGGAATGCTTGAAGAAATACTCAACCCTACGACACGATCAACCAACACCGACCATCCACTCTCTGAGGATGCATAGCTTGCGAATCGAGTGATGTTTTGCTGCGCAAGATCCTTTATCCTTGTCAAGACGAAAAGATAATCTTGTGTGGACAATGCAATGTCTGTTGTGATTCCAGGCAAGGTTGAGATTCTACGTGCTATTTGCGGAGACGCTGTCTGAACAGGAGAGGATGGCGAATTCTCAGTTTTGCAGTTGAGAAGCTTACACAATGTTGTTAGTACGTGCAGAAATGCATCGTTCGGATAGTCTGCTGTACTCTCTAGAAGACGCAATACAGCGCCTTCTACAGCTGCAACCTCCGAACCAACTCCACTAGATTTTGCTTGAGATGCATTGAGAACAACACTAGCTTGGAGAAGAGTTTCGAAGACAATGTTGAAAGAATTCTCAAGGGTTGGTCCAATCGCGATAGCCACGTTCAATAATGCTCTCAAGCAAAGAAGGTTGCGTGTCGTTAGAGTAGGCTTTGATGCTGGATCGTACGATGCTCGCCTGGATCTGTCATTACCTGACACTTGTGTCGCGAAACTATCCACACTCAGAAGGCCTTTGCCATTGGAGTAGACACCATGAACTTCGCTTGTTGGAGAGGATACAGCGGATATGCTGGAGGTTACAAGACTTGGAGGTACTGCAGCTTTACCGAGGGTAGTCAAGAAAGCGTCTCGGGCCGTCGACAATCGAAGCAAACCAGAAACCTGCAAGAATCTTTGATATGACCTGATCAAGGTTCGGTAGTAATCATTATCCAGAGAAGCATTGAGAAAAGTCGAATACGTTGCAAGCAGAGCAGGCCAGCACTCTTCGACGAGTTTCGCGATAGCTCTGATACGCACGGCTTCCACACCCTCATCTTTGGAAAGAGGATTCAATGGCACAGTACGTGATCTGTAGGACTGTGATCTCTTTTTCCTATTTCGACTTTTCAGTGGACCCGTGGCTTGTGCTTCGCTGCCATCAACTTCGTCATCCAAATTTTGCTCTGGGTCGGTCTTGTATCTCGATGCATCATGCTGGACTGTCAGAGGGAGTACGATTTTAGCCAAGTTGTCAGAAAGACCGTTCAAGCACTCGAGAACAAGGCTGTAAATGTAGGTGTCTGGCAGAGCAGGCGCGTCTGTCTTGTCAAGCTGATCCATGCACTGGGTTTTGGGTAAACTCCAGTGCGTACTGATACCTGGTACACTGGTCTCTCCGAAAGTTGGAGTTGGAGCAATGACTCCAGCGACGCCTCCGGCAGCTTCCATGGCGACTTGCTCTGCAATAGTGTCCCTTGCTTGATCGTTTGGGACAGTCGAGTGTTGACCCAATCCTATCACAGCAGGTTTTTCTGTGGAGATCTTGACGAAGCAGGCGATGTTGTCTTGAACGATTGACCGCTTGCCCTCTTTCGCGTCGTATTGCAGGTATATCTGCACAGCCAGACCAGGTTCAGTATAGATGAGACGGAACACTTCCATGCACAGGGCACGTTTCCACGAGGTCGCCTCAGCATCAATCATATGCGCCAGAAGGCCTAGTACGACTTCGCACTCATCAGGCATGGCTTGAAGATGGCGACGAATAATGAACGAAGCAACTCGGATAGCACGAAGAGTGACACCGAAGGCTTGCCTTTCCGAGATGACACGAATGAGATGTGGCATAACCACTGTCCGGAGAATATTCGTTTGCTCAGGGTGGGAGGCGAATATCCTGGGATGACTTCCGAGACATGCACCCATGAGCTCTAAACCCGAAGCTGGCGAGAGAGTGGGGAATCGCACAAATCTGGTATTCTGACTCTCGGTGGCAAAGCAGATATCCAGGAATACACGATAGGCATCATAAGCTGCTTCTCTCAAGGCGATTGGACCATCCGGGCCTGATATGCGAGTGACAGTCGGGAACTTGTCTCCACCTTCATCTTCGGCAGCGACTCTGTCAAAGACCGAGACGACGAGTTGCTGAAGAGTAGCAGCAGCTACACCACTGACGGTGGCAGCTTTGACGTTCTGCAGGGCTGCACAGACTTGCAATGCAGCAGCAAGATGATCTCCTTTTAGGTCATCTGCATAGTTTTGAGCAAGAGCCGGAAGTGCCTGGAGGATTTTGAGCTGAATATCAAGACTGAGTGAAGCACAGGCATGAAAGGCATCCAGAACGTCCTTTAGGCGCGACTTTGGTAGACCACGGATGATTACGAGTCGTTGGAGACAGACAGTTGCACTGGCGGCATATTTGGCGTTTTGGATGTTGCAAGCGAGTAGAAACGGGTCGATGAAAGTTGGTCGTCGACTTAGATCTCTTGTCTGTTAGCATGATATGGAAATCGTGTCACGCGAACATATCTCACCAGCAGCCAATTGTTGTTCTGACGTTGATGGAAGGGATTTGAGATCTTGCAATGATTTCTCTGCAGCCTAGAATACAATCAGACTCAATAACAGATAGACATGATGCAAATGGCGTACAATGCGTATCTCTGGATTCTTTCTTTTAGCCTCTTGAGCGAGGCTCGTCAACTCGGCCTGGAGAGCCTGTCCGCTCATAACTCTCTACACGTTCAAACAAGAACGAGCATTCTAGTCCTTGAAATTTCCAGTATGTGGACAGTCACAAACAAAGACACAACAACAATCAAAAACGTGGTCAGAGACAAATGCCAACTGACCAAAGGGGAAACGGAGGACACGATGGCCGAGGGGAGTGTGGTTTGCCAAGAGGACAAACATGTGGCATGCGACGTTGAAGACCGTCACGGTCGTGTTTACTCTATGCTGTGCTCATCTTTCTGACTTTCAACTTTCAATCTTGTACAACATCTGAGCTTGCCTCTCTCATCACTCCGAATTGCCAACACACATCGAGTGAGCCAAACACAGAATGGCCAAAGTACCCCGCAACTTCCGTCTGTTGGAAGAGCTCGAGAAGGGCGAGAAAGGCCTCGGTGCAGGTAAGGGCAACTTCAAGTGGAGCATGCAGCCATGGTGGACTGACCATCTCGCAGAGGCATGCTCTTACGGTCTCGACGATGGCGACGATCTCCTCATGACCAACTGGAACGGCACCATCCTCGGCCCTCCTCATGTACATCCCTCCTCACTCACCAGCCTGGCACCGAGTTGGCATTGACCCAGAGTCCTACAGAGCGTGCACGAGAACCGCATCTACAGTCTGAGCATTCGATGTGGAGAAAACTACCCCGACGTCCCTCCTGAGGTCACCTTCATCTCCAAAGTCAACCTGCCCTGTGTCGATCAGAGAAACGGCAAGGTACCAACCGTCAGAGCCCAGAATCACGACACCCCCTTGCTGAAGCATGTTTGTGACAGGTCGACCTCTCCAAGCTCCCCAGTCTGAGCCAGTGGAAGCGCGACTTTACCATGGAAACCATCTTGATCGAGATCAGAAGGTGAGTCTCGCCTGCTGCACGCTGTCGCATTCGAGTTACTAACTCTGCTCGCAGGTTCATGGCCGCTCCCGCACACAAGAAGCTGCCTCAGCCTCCGGAGGGCACAAACTTCTAGATGGCCACTACGCGCTTTGTGTTCCGCAGCATCTGACGAAATGAACAAACATACCCAAATCAACGACATGACGCTCAACATGAACCTCTTCTCCTCCCCCGGCATAGCATTGGCGCCTGACGCATAATCAAGAAAAATGGGCTCGACAGCTCTGAATATACAAAATCGACTCGATATTTACAAATGCCTCTATGTGGATAGATGCTCCCAATGTCCTGTAATCTGTTCCTGAACTCCAAGCCTCCATGATCTGTATTACGTAGTCGTAGATGGCGTCATTTACTCGTCGCTAGAGTACAGTCTAGCCATGTTCTTCGCACCTCTGGGCTCGATGAACAGGGCCTCAGCCTCGACCAGATGCTCGCCCTCTTCAACGCCGTCGCCCAGCAACTCAATCCAACCCTTGACCCATGCCTTTCTGCCGTCAACCTTTGTTGTCTCGGCTCTGAGCACAACGAAGCTGTTCGCCGGGCATGGCGCCTTGTAGGTGATGTTCAAGCTTGCCGTGACCCCAACCTTGTTCGGCAGAGCAGGGAAACAAGCGCGTGCCAGACCCTCGTCCAGAAGGGTTGCCAGCAGACCTCCGTGAATGATTGTGGGATGACCGCACAACTTCTCGCCGAGATGAGCAATCTGAACAATAGCAGGCAACTCTGCCTTTGTTTTGGCAAAAGTAAGAGGGGGAGATGCGATCTTGTCGTCTCCTTGCAGAGTACCCGCCGTCAAGTTGTGTGCTCTCATGTTCTCGGGAATCTTCATGTGCGGCCTGGACTCGATCCATTCCGGGTTTGCGCGCAGAGACTCGGCGAGGGCGTTTGAGGTGATGCATTTGTTGATTTCCTCGGCCTCTGCGCTGGCAGGCACGAACAGAGAGAGAGTCTCTGCGTTGGTAGGTGGTTGGAGGAAGCCATTGGCTGTCTCGATTGCAGGAGCGACAGACATTGCGAGACCGGCGGCTGTTGCGACTACGAAGATGGCTGTGGCACCGAGGATGCGGGAGGTTCGGGAACGAGGAGGTGTGGGGTTTGAAGGTTCGGTGAGCGGAGGTATGGTAGAGGGTGCTTTGGCAGGAGTGTCAGTGAAAAGGAAGAAGAAGGAGAAGAAGAAACACAGGGACAAGCACCCACCGGATTGAATGGTCTGGAAACGCTTCTGGATTGCGGGCTGCTGCCGGACTCTATATATGCAACGACTCCGGACGCCAGAAAGACTGTTCCGAACTAGAGCCGCTCCTGAAACCGCGGCCATTGAATCAACTCTTTTTTTTTTGCTTGTGACGACTGTCAGCAAGGTCTTGGAAACAACAGTTATCCTTTGAGAAGTCGCTTATTCTTCTGGATTTGTTCGAGGCCAAGGCCAGACATCCGAGGTTCAACGCTCCAGCGCCGTCTGCGATGCCGAAACTGAACTCGCCGGACCTCCGACATTTCCTGTTCGAGTAATGTTTGCGAGGCAAACGAGATGAGCGAGATGGAACTTCTCCTGACATTGTACCATCTTGAACTTTACATGCATTCATGACACATCTCTGTAGGCAGCAACATTGTAGCGCTGGTCTTGTATTGACTGTGTCTTGGTGCACACTTTACAGGGTTGGCGTCCCAACAGCCCTTCAAGATCGTGATTGACCGCCGAGGAATGTGTCCTCTCAATGGGTGTAGCTTTTGCAACCCCTTTGCGCTCTGTGGTAGGCGAAATAAGATGTTTGTCTTTGGAGAATCACACGGCCCTATGGGCGTATGAAAGAGCAAGCAGCATAGAAGATGGAGTTTGGTCTAGAAGACAGAAAACATCTCCCCGCACAATTTCTCTCCACTCGTCCCGCGACACAACACATCAAACAGCTGTCAAATCAAGAAAACAACGAACCACTTCTGCTTCTTGGTCTCACAGTGTGCTACAGGCTTGCAAACAAAAACTCACTTTCTGGTTCCTTTTTGATGATTTCCAGGTCCAACGTTTTGGGCTTGCCCTATCAATGCAGGTCGGCAGTGAAAAAGTGAGATCATATCTACGTAGCACCAGCACGTGTGCTCTCAGAATAAGAACAGCGCATTTTTTGCAGGCGCCAAGGGTCACAATGCGGTGAGCCTGACGGTGAAGCTCCACAAGAAAACGAAACTGCCTTTGATAGGGGGTGCGAATGTAGAATGCCTTATATGGGCGATCCCCCAGAGCCTCAATTCTAGCAGCCTATCAATGTGGAAGCATACTCGTCAACAACCATCCCCAATTGCTGCTCCATACCTCGAACCACCTTCCACTGTGATCGCTTTCGCCGTCTCCGATCTCTGAGCCCAGGAAATATGGATCTGCTAAAGAGTTTCAATCACAATCCAGAGGGGTTTCTCAGCAAAATGGCCCTGTCATATACCCATCTCGCAGCCATCACTATCCTAATCCCGACCCTACGACATCTCTACATCGATTATCATAACTTCATCGCACTGGGTCCTGGAGGAACGCCCAAGACAATCTTGGGCTACTGCAAGGTCAAGTCACTGAGCATGTTTGCTCTTCGAGATCCGTATGCACCACCCAAGATTCCGTGGTCAATGACACGAAAGGACGGCTGCCTGTCAACGCTGCCCCAAAGAAAAGGCCATCGTCCGTCGACTCTTGGAATTGCGCCTCACCGCCAGACCAACCAAAAGCCAGCGCCAGAACTTTATGACAAACTGGCTGATGCTCTCCACGCAATCGCAAACGACAACGTGCACTTCCTCGAAGGAACATCATGCTTTGAAAAGCACGGCACTGGCCTTTTCACCGACAATCCCCAAAGACGAACTTGTGGAGGAGAAATCTGTCATGCGCATCCATCGGATGGATCAATGCATCTAACACTTCATCCTGCCGACGCCAAAATCATGCTGGAAGCTGGCTGGGGTGAGAGACATCCTTTGGCAAGAGGCGGATGGTTAGAAAGGTTCGTTCCTGGCGGGTTCGTCATGATCTATGCTCCTAGAGATGACAATGAGCTCAAGGTTGTCCTCGAGATTGTGCGAGCTGCAGCATGGTTTGTTGCAGGCGAGGAGATCAAGAGCGAGAGTGATAAGCGGCGTGATAGTGGCCAGGAAGGCGTGGAATGCTGAAAAGATGATTGACGGTCGAATGCGGAGTTACAACCGGAGCAGACGTCGGGATCGGCCGAAAGACCGAAGTACTGAAGAACGGATTTACAGCGACGGGATCAATCAGGGCAGGAACATGGACACGAACACGCCGCCAGACGGCTTGACCTAAGATACAGCGGTAGCGAGGCGAAAGGAGTTTTGTAAGCCCTTCTTCCACATATTTTCTTTTTACTTTACGGGCTTGGTATGGACGTGCCTGATGGTGATGTTGATCGAATCCTTACGCACACAACTTGGTGAGGTCCTCGGGATGACATCAAACTGCCTGCTGTATCTACGGAACACCGTACCCCGAGCACGTATATATCCACGAAACCACGACCAATATCTTCAGGCAATATTTGAGTCAACGGTCCAGGCAATCAGACGGTGAGATCAACCTGCAGGGCAAAGCCGGGTTGTGGGCATGGTGCGCGGCCAACATCTCCAACCAATCTGGAGATTGCGTGCTTATTTGGTCCCACTATTTGTTTTTCTATGACTGATTGCAGTCGTAGTGAACCTCATTGATCTCTTTCATGCTCGAATATTGAGAAGATCCATAAATACATCAGGCACTGGAGCTCTGGTGCAATCATACACGCTACTTGATTATTATAAAGACGTTGTTATGGAAGTTAACGAACTCATTGTAGGCGAATAGAGTTCAAAGTTGGAAGGCGTTGGAGATGGCTTGGTGGCGTCTGTTCTTGCGGGAGCGCCACATCTCGGCATACGACATGAGAAATGCTTCAACACAGTTCTTCCTTTTCACAACCTTTGCCTTAGCCGCGTCCACATTGCTTACTCGATCGCCGTGCCGTCTTGTCCAGAGGATTAAGCTCTGATCCTTCCTGGCCCACGCCTCGTCATTTATAAACTGCTCTTGAGCCGCGTCTCGTACAAAGTCTTCTTTGCTCAGTTTTTGTGAACAATACATCGACTCGACTATCTATTAGTTGACCCAAACCTGGTGGTTAATGCTGCCTGAATTTAACCGACGCGACCTTTTCACATACTTCACGCTCATCCGGAGCATTCGATCAATAAAATGGCGTTAGGCAATCTCTTCAAATCGAAGCCTACCATCGTCGCCGACGCTCCTCCTCTCCCAAATGCGCCCGAACTAGAAAAGCCCATGTATGGCGACGAAGGATATGGCGACCAGTCCGCTGGATATGACCCCGAACGCGGTCCCAAGGGCATGAAGATGAACAGAATCGACGGTCCTATTACCAAGTCCATCATCCAACAGGGCGACCTCACCGACGACAGCTCCGGCATGTCGGTGGGTAAGCAAATGGAACTGGAGGCTGGAAATGCCATCAAGTACAGGACCTGCAGTTGGCCAAAGGTGTGACCCTATTGCGTGTCTTTTGTTTTGCCGTCTACCTCTCAACATGGACTTGAGCCGATCCTCTGCCAATGCGACAAGCCCTTGCCCTCTCTGTTTTTCCCACGCAACAAACCCTTGCACTTCTCCTTCCCCACCCTTTGATCTTTCGCCTCTGCGTTGAGCGTGCAAGAACAGACCTAATCAGATATCCAGACTGCTGCACTGCTATTCTCCGAGTACATCTGCTTGGCCATCATGTCATTCCCGTACTCCTACGCCACACTGGGTCTCGTCCCTGGTTTGATCTTGACTGTGGTGGTTGCAGGATTGGTCCTCTATACATCCCTGGTTCTCTGGTACGTCTCACAAGTGATCCTTCTGGTAATCTCTTCTAACAAGTTGCAGGGAGTTTTGCTTGCGCCATCCCGAAGTCAAGGATGTGTGTGACATTGGTCAAATGCTTTTCTGGGGTCAAAGATGGGCATGGTGGGCTACTGCCTTCATGTTCATCTTGAACAACACCTTTATTCAGGGTCTTCACTGTCTGACTGGTGCTAAATATCTCAACACCATGACTGGTCACGGACTTTGCACCATTGCATTCAGTGCCATCGTGGCGGTTGTCTCCTTCTTCGCATCGCTGCCACGTACTTTCAACACCCTTGCGCTTTTGGGCACTGCGTCTGCATTCTTCACCTTCATCTCGGTCATCCTGGCCACTATCTTCTCTGGCATCGAAGATCACCCCGCTGGATATCCCAA
Organism: Aureobasidium sp. P6; assembly: GCA_003992365.1. Classification (NCBI taxonomy): domain Eukaryota; kingdom Fungi; phylum Ascomycota; class Dothideomycetes; order Dothideales; family Saccotheciaceae; genus Aureobasidium; species Aureobasidium sp. P6. The sequence continues at coordinate 298,860 of RZIQ01000006.1, read as the reverse complement.
GTTTGGAGAGCCTCGCGTGCTCGCAATTCCCGAAAAGGGCACCACTTTCGTCGCTGGAATGTCCGCATTCATGAATATCAGTTACACCTTCATCGGACAAATCACTCTGCCGTCGTTCATTGCCGAGATGAAGAACCCTCGCGACTTCCCCAAAGCTTTGTGGGCTGTCACCATCGCTGAGGTCATTCTTTTCTCCCTCGTTGGTGCTATCATCTACGCCTACACCGGTACCCAGTACTACACTGCACCGGCATTTGGATCTCTCAGCAATGAAGTGTACAAGAAGGTCAGCTTCTCTTTCATGATCCCAACCATCATTTTCCTCGGTGTCTTATATGCCTCGGTGTCTGCTCGATTCGTCTTCTTCAGAATCTTTGCAGGAACCAGACATCTTGGAAGCCACACTGTTGTTGGATGGGCCAGTTGGGCTGCCATTTTGGCTTGTACTTGGGTACTGGCCTTCATTATCGCCGAGGTCATTCCCTTCTTCAGTGACTTGCTTTCCTTGATGAGTTCGCTGTTTGACAGCTTCTTCGGATTTATCTTCTGGGGCATGGCATACCTTCGCATGCGCAGAGTCGATTACGGACCGGACTACTGGCGAAACAGAGGCCTCAGAGGAACCCTCGGTTTCGTCTTTAACCTGATTCTCATCGCCATCGGGCTCTTGTTCCTCAGTGGAGGCACTTATGCATCCGTCCAAAGTATCGTTGATGGTTACAACGCATCGACATACGGTACGGCCTTCTCTTGTGCCGACAATGGTCTCTAAGAAGACTGCAAAACACCCAAATGTTCGAGTATGATGTACTGATATACGGGACGACTGATGTAATGATCTCAAAATGTATCGGCAACGGATGAGACATGCTTTCGCAAATTAAATTGAATAGCTGCTTTTAATTGAAATTTTATTGATTTCCAGAACCAATGCGAGTCTGATGTTCGCTCATCCTCAAACATCATGCTCCTTTGATCCATCTCATAGAGTTCAACCGGGGAGAGGTGCTGAGTGCAAATGATTTGCATGTGACAGCAACACTGCCAAGAGCAATGACGACGGAATTTATCCGGCGGGCTCCTGCCATGTGTTCTTCCAGCTCTCTGCAACTTGTTTTCGTTTGACAACATTCACAAGTGGAAAATCCTCTGCAAGAAGCTTTCAGTTCATCATGTCTTCCATCTCTGATTATGTCGACCTTGGACAGCCTATCTTTTGGCGTAAGTCGTGAAATGCCAGATCCTTCTAAACAAAGACCCCACCCCACCTACACGTCGTGATGATCGTATGACTGCTGATTCGAAGTGTATTGTAGTGTCTGCCGCTAGCATCGTCTTCAATCCTACATTTTGGAAGTAAGCATTTTCTGACTGAGATCCTTTTCGAGATGATCCACTGACAGGTTTCATCTAGCACGGCTGCAAGATCAGGTAAGGTTCTTCGCATCCAGACTGCAAAAAAGCCAGCAAAACAGAAGATACAGTCCCAGAAACAGGCAGAAAGAGAATTTGAACAAGAAATTGACCCTGATGACCATTCTTCAGAATACCACAACAAGACCATCACCAAGCTGTTTGGTGGCAACTCGCTTTACGGCTGCTATGCCCTTGCTGTGACAATCTTCACCCTTGGAATCGTTCGCGACAGCATGTACGCACCGTTTTTTTTTATATTTCTGATGAAGAAGCAACCACCCATTATGCGCCAATTTTCTTCTGACATGTATACCACAAGCACCAAACATCCAAAAGCGACACCCGCGGCACCCGAACCTCCTGACCATTGCATCATGCTAACACAATCTTAAAAAGCTACGAGCGCGCCCTCCGTTCCCAACCTACCCATCCCTTACTCGTCGGCCCCGTCAGCAACGCCCTGGCCATCGGCCTGTTCGCCTCAGGCAACGTCCTCGTCTTGACCTCCATGTACGCCCTCGGCATCACCGGCACGTATCTCGGCGACTACTTCGGTATCCTGATGGACGAGATGGTCACTGGCTTCCCATTCAACGTATGCTCGGCACCCATGTACTATGGCTCTACGCTTAGTTTCTTGGGATCGGCACTGTGGTTTGGTAAGCCTGCTGGGATTGTGTTGACTGCACTGGTGTTTGTGGTGTACAAGATTGCTTTGACATTTGAAGATCCGTTTACTGGCGGTATCTATGCTGAGAGGGAGAGAAAAGAGAAGGCCGAGGGCAAGAAGGTTCGTTGAAGATGATGGACCGCGTCAAACCGGAAGAAGTGGAACAGAGGTACGAATGCAGAGAAGATTCAACATGGACGAAATGGAAAAGGCGGAAAGGGAAGGAGCGGAAGAGAGCGAGAGAATAAGAGAAGAGCAGACATGATTCAACAAGCAGGGCATGCATGAGATGTAGATATTATACAAAAGTACAAACTAATCCTCTAAGTGAGTCGTATATTCAAGGTCCGCTCCAACATGGCAACATCGCGATCAAACGTATCATAAGCATCATTCCTAAACTTCATATCCTTTTTCTCACGCTTCCTGCTCTTGGCCATCAGACACTTCCTTCTTACCTTGTTTCCCACACGACCAAACAGGACTCAAGAGAACAAACTTACAGCTGAGTAGGGATATCCCTATGCCTGCAACCCCAAACATGCAACAGATTTCTCACAATCTTTTGCTCGTTTCCCGTGTAATTTGCAGCGTTCTGGAGGAAAACCAAAGTATTCGATATCCGTTGGTTGTCGAACGCTGATGTGGGGTTATTGCGGAAAGAGCAGCGGAGGTGATTGACGAGCGTGAAACGGGCGGGTTTTGCATGGCGGATCGCGAGGAGAGAGTGCCTGAGTAAATCGCGATATGCGTGGATGATTTGTTGTGACATATCTCTTCTGTTTGTGGAAGGTGTGGCTGGTAATGGGAGGATAGGATGGTGGAGAGGGAGATACCTTTCGTGGATGAAAGGGAAAGAGTGGTGGTTTGCTTTGTTTGTCTTTGGGGAGCTTTCGATTTAGTGCTGGTGGATGCCCTTTTCTTCTCGTTGTGTAGAACATTTCGAACCACTATTTTGATTCTAAAGCAGAGCATGACGGTGGTTGAGTGGTGGAGTCAAGCCGTGGTCATCAGTCTAGTAGCTATTGGAATCGCAGGTGTAACGATGGGCTTCTTCTCGTCCAAGCAGCATTTCCCCGTCGATGGAAGAGTGAGTGGACGCAAAGCATGAGACGGTGATGGTATGCTGAATGTAGAGGCAGACGGTATTGATCACCGGAGGCTCCAGTGGAATGGGCAAAGCATTGGCCAAAAAGCTAGCTCGACAAGGCGCCAATGTCTGCATCGTTGCGAGGAACCAGGCCAAGCTGCAAGAAGCAATCGAGTACATCAAGGTGCCTGACCTCGTCTTCACCCTCCCTCTACACTCTGCCACCTACTGAACCAACCTACGTCTAGTCGCATGCCAAACGCCCCTCCCAACGCTTCCTAGCCATCAGCGCAGACTGCACCTCCCCCGAAGAAAACACCCGCATCCTGCACGAAACAAGCCAATGGAACAACTCCCAGTCGCCCGACATCATCTGGGCCAATGCCGGCGCCAGCACCCCGGGCCTCTTCATCGACACACCCATCTCAGCCCACCGCAAGCAAATGGACATGAACTACTGGTCTTGTTTCTACCTCGCCCACGCCGCTCTAAACCTCTGGCTGGCACCCACCGACGACAAGCAAACATCGGAACGCAAATCGAGACATTTCATCATCACGTCGAGCAGTGTGGCTTTTGTGGGCGTGGCGGGCTACTCGCCCTACGCGCCTGCAAAAGCCGCTCTGAAATCGCTGGCGGATTCTCTGCGCATGGAGTTGAATATGTACAATGGCAGTAGAGAGTCTAAAACCCACCCTTCTCCTGCTGCTCATACCCAAATCCATCTCGTATGTCCCGGTACTATTCTGAGTCCTGGCTACGAAGCGGAGAATGCCACAAAACACCCCGTGACCAAGATTTTGGAATCGGGGGATCCGAAACAGACCGAAGACGAAGTCGCAGAGGCTGCGTTGAAGGGCCTGCAAAGAGGCGATTATGTTATTACCACACAGTGGTTGGGTCATGCCATGAGGGTTTCTGCCCTTGGTGGCTCGCCGAGAAACGGTTGGGGTCTTGTTGATGTCCTGTTCAGCTGGGTCACGGCCATTGCGTGGTTGTTCATTGCCCCTGACATGGAGAGCAAAGTCTGGAAATGGGGAAAGGAACATGGTTGTGCGTGAAAACAGAAGTCGTCTTTGTTTGCTAATTTTTTTCTTTCATTAAATGATACCCCTACCAAATGAATTTCTACAAGAATGACATTTCCCTCGTTATCATCAGCCTTGGAATCTGCGAACGCTGTCTTTCATCACACGCTCGACTGTCTGCACACTGCTGACATCCACCCACTCGTCTTTTCCATGCAGTCCTACTCCCACGGGCCCAAACACCAAACTGGGAATACCCGCTTCACTCAACAGTGCGGCATCAGTCCAGAATTTGGCCGCTGTAGGTGTAATCTCTTCTCCTCGTCCGATCCCAGCATCCTTCATAGCTTCCATGGTCGCTTCTACCAAAGGATGCGAGATTTGAAGCGGAAGTAGTGGTGCACGCTCAAACAACACTTTCGGCTCTTCGTATCGGAATTTTTCATCCGCAACGGCAAGGGCAGCAAGTACAGCAACAACATCCTTCGTGATAGACGCGGACGATTGAGTGGTATCATTCACAGTCCTGAATTCAAAAGTGGCGGTGCAGGAAGCGGCGTAACTGCTATTCTCTTCTCCGCCTTTGATCGTTCCGCAGTGCATTGTGCCTTGTCCCAGCACGTCATCTGTAGGTAGAGATGCCGCGTAGCGCTCCATGGCTTTTAGGAATGTTGCGGTCGACATGATGGCATCTACGCCTTTCTCGGGATCAGAGCCGTGGCCCGCAACGCCCAATATGGTGGTCTCAATCCAGACGAAGCCTTTGTGTGCGTGGTGTAATTGAAGGTTGGTGGGTTCGGGGATTAGAGCTCCATCTGCTTTCCATCCTGCTGCGAGTACGGCAGAGGTGCCGATGCTTTTGTCTTCTTCGTCTGCTACTGCGGCTAGAATCACACTGCCCTTGCTGCCATGGATAGAAGCGTCAAGTAATGTGGTCATGCAAGCCGCAAGACCGGCTTTCATGTCCAAGACTCCACGACCGAAGATTTTGCCGTCGGTAATGGTGCCGCTAAGGGGAGAATCGCCGTAGGTGGACAGAGCTACTGTGTCCATATGTCCGTTCAGCATGACTGATTTTGCGTTCGCATCGGTGCCTTGAACTACACCGACGACGGAAGGGCGGCCTGGCACTGAATCAACCATGTGTGTCTCTATGCCGCGATGACACAACCATTGAGCAACGAATGCTGCAATTTTTGCTTCTCCCGGTGCAACCTTCTCGCCGTCCGAAGCGCATAGTGATGGGTTCGAGCTGTCGATTTGGACGAGTTGTTGAGTCAAGGTTACCACATCGTCCTTGCTGACGTCCAAGGGTATGTCATAAGGTCTGGTCGCTTCGGTGTTAATCAGAATCACCGATGAACCCTTGGCAATGCGTCCTTCGGCAACCAGTCGTTTCAAGGCAGCGAGTCCAGATGCACCACAAGGACCTGCACTAACATTGTAGCGATGCAAGTCTTGAACCGCGACGTGAGTCTCATAGTCTGAGACTGTGGTGCTTAGGTCGACGTAGTCGCGCATGTATGGCCAAGAGATCGAACTAACAGTACCACAGTTACAACCAGCGTTTATCGTGCTGGAAGTAGTGATTGACGTCGGCTTGCCAGTGGTCAAAGCAAAATGCAAGCAAGCTGCTGTATCTGGCTCCACGGTCACTGTCGTCAGGTTTTTTTTGCCTTTGGCGTATGTGATGACGGCCTGGGCTAGAGAGCCGACACCTACTGGTGTGATGATAGTGGTCGGCACTATAGACTGTTCCTGCAATTGCTCTTCCATCTCAGCAAACATGGTCGCATACCCGTCAATAATCCAAGAGGGGATCTCTTCGTATCCCTTGAAAGCAGTGTCTTGTACAAAAACGTTGTGCTTGGTACCAGCAGCAGCAGCAGAGGCAGCAGTTGCGACAGCGAAATCGTAGTCGCCAGCTACGACAACCACCTCCGCACCTTCCGCAGCTATCAGGCGCAAGAAGTCTGGGTGAAGGTCCTGAGGAACATAGATGGAAGATCTAATGCCGAGAGAACGGGCCATCCAAGCAACAGCTCTGCCATGGTTGCCGTCCGTAGCAGCAAGCAATCTACAGTCCGTTCCTGCAGCGGCGGATGCTACTGTCTCCAGAGTGGAAGAAGCAAGATCTAACGACAGATGGGCTACCAGAGCACGGAAACATCCCCAAGACGCTCCCAAGGCCTTGAAAGAAGGTAGACCGAAGCGTGAAGATTCGTCTTTGATGTGAAGGTCCTTGAGACCCAATTCACCAGCAAGCGCATCCAATGGGAGAAGAAGTGTAGGTTCGTAGCCAAGAAGTGCTCTGTGGAAGTTGAGTTGAGGAGAATTGTCTGTTGTCTGGATAGGAGGACTTGAAGATGCTTGGCGGACCCATGTAGGTCTTCTGGAGGAGACCGAGTCCGATGAGTCGAATCTGATTGGCATTTTGGCGGTTGATGGCACAGAGTGCTGAGTATATGCGGAATGAAAAAGAATATACAATAGCAAGATAGCAAGGCAATCGCCAGCGACACCGTGGTTTATACATTGGACACAGTCCGTCAAGTCCGCGGCTGTACGCGGATTTCCGCGGATTCCCGCTGGAGGCTGTTGCTCTGGATCCTGGCGGAATGACGGTTTTTGACAAACTGGCTCAAATCCCCACCGAATCTTGAGAGATTGTCTCGAACGTAGCTCTGATAACACACGGCGGATAATTGGGAACTGGGGAAACAGAGTTCTGATTTTTCGAACTTTTTCGGAATTGCGCGTAATTCCACGGGGTTTAGAGTCTGAAAATACTACGAGTTCTTGTCAGCATTAGTCCGAGATGCACAAGTAAAGAGCTAGTGGCTCTATGCGAGTGGCTCCGATTTGCCTTTTGTTGCAATCATGACCCGCCTCGTGCCTTACCCATAGACTCAGAATGGGTAAAGGATTAGGACACGAGGATTGGTTGGGAATCATGAGTATCTGTTTTTGTCTTTGGTGTCTTCATTGCCATGATAAAGTCGAAAAGATGTGCGAGAACAGGGATTAAGACTTACAAAAAATCTCATGTCACCATATCACGCCCGACGAAGACAAAGTATATCACAGCAGACTTTCAACCGTGAAATACTCGCCAAAGATATCGAAACCAGCGAGGGCATCAAAATCACCCAAAGCCATAGCTTGAGACGTCAACGAGGTTTCTGCAGCCTGGTCGCTGCCCCCATTTCCATTAGCTCCGCCACTTGGTCCAGCATGACCTGATCTCTCTAGTGCGCGTTGTACGATACAACCGTGCTTGAAAGCAATGTGCGATTCCCCACAAGCGACTTTGAAGAGATAGGCACGAAGATTATCCACTAAATGGTGGTCCATGGCGCTTTCACAAAGGACCAGCGCAGCGTATGAAGCAATAAAGAAGGAAAAGTCGGGCAGATCAGGAGCGTATAAATAGTCATGGCGAACGAACTGTGAGACAATGTTTGCGCTTTGTCGCCAGGCCGGAATGTTCTTTTCAGAAGTATGATTTTGGTTGGAGGTTGCACTGCGGCGATGCAGCAGTAGATGACCAAACCAATAGGACAATTCCAGAGTTGTCGGTGGGCCTGAGCTGGCAAGAAGACGGCTCCATGAAAGGTTCCAATGTGCAAAAGCGGATTCGGGGGTTGCACTAGGGTTTTGTAGAGCTGTGTGAAGGCAGACGTAAAATTGAAGCTCAGCAATGAGCGGCGTATCGGATGGAATGATTCCAGGCACATCAAGCAGACGCCGACATCCGTCTACCAGCCGTATAGAGATACATAGGGGTCGACCGCTCCCGATGGAATATCTGTGTCGTTAGGTGACTGTGATGGTGAAAACTCAAGTAAACTCACTGTATATGAGTCAGGCACAAACCACTCCACACGCGTAACTGCTCTATCGTACTTTCTTCCGTAGCTCCTGATTGTTTGATATTGCTCGGGCCGAAAGCAACTACGGCGTGATTTGCGGTGCTAGCACTGAGATGCCAACTATCCAGTGGCTTTTCTGTCTGGACTGCTGGACTGAACAAACAGAGCAACGTGAGTGCCTGGACAACACTGCTTGCCACAGGAGGAGTCTCTATTACGGCTTCTGCTACCAGATGCTTGATATGCTTGCACATGTCTTGCACTGTCTGCGGGGAGATTCCGGGGTGGTAGCGGGTTGCTAGTAAGCAGAGTACATTCATCAAGAGGGGTGAGTCGCGTGGAAAAGTCCACGATTTGTTATCGACAAACCCAATCACATCGGCAAGAGAAATCCATCTGCTGTACCGATCAATGGATCTGACGTGGCTGTTAGATTTAGAGCATCAGCAAGGCAGTCTTGAACTCACGTCCGCAAAAGCTTGGTCGCAGTCTCGGAAGATAGTATTCCCATTGCAACAACATCAAGTGCATGTGTCTGTTCGGCAGAAGATGCACCGGTTCGATTATACAGCTCAGATTGCAAGTCCTGCAAGATCTCCACAGGTTTTGGATAATTGTGAACGATGACCGGTTCGACGGTATCTCTGTTATGATGAGTGTCGGGGCTGGCCGCAGTATGAGGAGTCTCGTTTGACACGGGATTGTCCTGGGGAAATACTGCTGCGCATAGGCGTGCGATAATCTGCTCCACCTTCTTCAGGCGGTCTTCCACATCATTGTTACCATTCGTCGGAATGGAGAATCCTTGGCCCTCAGCTCGAGCATAAGATCGCTGTGGCAATTCACATTCTAGACTTCAATCGGTGTGAGAAATAAAAAAACAATATGATAGCAGGGTCAAAGCAACGAACCCCAGTATCTGACATCGATGGCATATGGTGGAGTTCGGATTGACCTCACACCGTGCTTTTGATGTACGACATGACTTGCATGCCTTGCCGATACGCTGTCGCTTGGCTGGACGGTTTTGCTCAGCCTCCATGTTGGCGCGATGCCTCCTCCCCGTGGTGGCTGCACGCCATGGAGGTTTTCGGTTCAGTTTAGTATTTGTACGAAAGAGCAGAAGACTGTCGGAATCGTGTCGGAAACTTCGCCGATGAGCCGCCGGGTGTTGGCGGGAAAGACCCATCAACCAACATGCTCTCAAACACGCCATCACGACATCAAAGAATTGGATACACGATCAGATTCTTGTCCCAATGGCGAAGTGGGTCGTCGGAGAAGACAAAAAGCAGACCGCAGAATCAAAGTTTCCACCATGTCTCATACTACAACAGCAGATATGGACACACACAACGAGACAGTAAAGCACGTATCAGCTCGACTGAAGGAACTTTACTCTCGGAAAGAACAATTTCGAATCTTTCATGGGTCAACCAATTCAACACGAAGCTACTCAGTCGATCGCAACAAAATGATTGACACGAGCTCTCTAGATCGTGTTTTGAGCGTGGACAAATCAACAAGGACAGCCCTGGTCGAACCAAACGTTCCAATGGACAAACTGGTCGAAGCAACACTACCATTTGGCTTGGTACCTCCTGTAGTAATGGAGTTCAAGGGTATCACAGCTGGCGGTGGTTTTAGTGGTACCGGCGGCGAGAGTTCAAGCTTCAAGCACGGATCATTTGACTGCACTGTCAATTGGATTGAGATTGTACTGGCAGATGGAGAGATTATGAAAGCATCGCCAAAGATGAACACAGATTTATACTATGGTGCTACCAGCTCATTGGCTACCTTGGGTGTGGTGACCCTCATGGAGATCCAGCTCATTAACGCAGAGAGATATGTTGAGACAACATATACTTCTTGTCAATCTCTCGAGGAGACACTGGAAATGGTAAAGCTTGCCAGCGCAGATACTACAAACGACTACGTGGATGGTTTCCTCATGTCGCTGCACAGAGGCATTGTCGTCACTGGTCGTCTCACCTCATCCATACCTCGCGAGACACGGATCCAAAGGTTTCAGGGTGCTCGCGATCCATGGTTCTACATGCATGCCGACAGAAAGACACAAAAAGCCAATGGACCAGTCACAGAAGCTGTACCTTTGGCAGATTACCTCTTCCGCTACGATCGCGGTGCTTTCTGGATGGGCAAGTATGCCTTCAAATACTTTATGGTTCCCTTCAATCGCATCACGCGGTGGGCATTGGATGACTTCATGCAGACGAGCACGATGTACCATGCTTTACATGCCAGTGGCCATATGCAGCAGTACATCATCCAGGATTTGGCCATTCCAGCTACAAATGTCCAGGACTTTATCCTCGGAGTAGATCAGAGTTTTGAATTCTATCCTCTTTGGCTTTGTCCTATGAAGCCATGGACACAACAGTCGTCATTTCACCCGCACACTATTCCTGGTGAACTGCTGATTAATGTTGGTGTCTGGGGTCCTAATGGAGCGAATAGTTCCGAGCAAGCCTTAGAGAGAAATCGTATGCTGGAGCGTCTAGTTCGAGAAAACGGAGGCAGAAAGTGGCTGTATGCTCAAGCCTTCTATACCGAGTCGGAGTTCTGGGAGATTTACGACAAAGAACCATATACAGAGTTGAGGAAGAAGTACAAGGCCGATCATTTGGCCAGTGCTTTCGACAAGGCCTGTATAAATGGCACGAGTAAAAGCTCAAGCGGTCGACAAGGATGGAGCGAATGGGCCGCCCAAAAAGCGTGGAGCGTATGGCCAATCTCCGGAGTATACGGAGTATTGCGGACTATGGTTAGCAAGGAATATCTCCTCAAAAAGTGATAGGGATATAATGGTCACATGTACTGCTAAGAAGGTCGAATAATTCTATTTCCCTGAAAGCTCACTAGATCTGACGATATGCTTGTATCAGTGAGTGAGGTCACGAAATATGATACAAGATGTACGGTATGAAAACACAGACAAATCATACAAGGTCATTTGATCAAGTTGCAATCAGCCTATCTTCGCTGCTTCGATCATGTTGCTGAGAGGTGAAGCTAAGCACAGCTCTACGTCATCGGCCGTTTGGTGGCAGGGAATCCAAGGCAACCACCTTTGTGGCTTCTTCACCTGCCCCTCTTTGCTCTGCTCTTTTAAATCACTACAACTCCTAAGCCAACGATACTTTCTGAACACTAGAAGACAATTTACCAGACCCAAGACAAAACAACATCAACATGCCTCTCGTAATCCCCGGAATGCAATCCAGTGGCGGCGATGACAAGACCTCCAAATGGATGGATCAGCTCATGGGCAAGAAGATTGGTGACAGCAGCGACAATGTCGTATGTCCGGCCTCTCCTGTTGATTCGATCATAACTGACATTCTGACCTAGACATTTGCAAAGAAGGATCTTCCTCAGCAGCACCGCATCGTTAAGGGTGACTCAATGATGACCATGGATCACAACCCCGATCGGTAGGTTGAATCTGGAAGAAACACGCAAGGATCTGTGCTAACTTGAGAACAGCCTGAACATTCACGTCGGCGATGACGGCACTGTACACAAGGTTACTCACGGTTAAAGTGCCGGATGTGCTGCATTCCCAAGTTGAGGGTCAATCACTCATGAAGAAACGAAACATCATAACACGACAATAGCATGCAGGGACTGTAACTAGGCAGGAAATACAGACGATGACAGTAATTGACGAATAAGAAACACATCACTTTACCCTGCTTCACCAATGCTGCATTGATGTTGAAAACTGGTTCTCGAGGTGTCTCTGCTCTGATCGACAGACCGAATACGAGCAGATATGTGTGATAGCGACAGAGACGGCCATGCACATGTTGCTCGTTGCATCTTTGCACACCGCTGGGTGCAACCGTCTAGGCTTCAAGAGATGCCGAGATGTACTGTACATGCAGGGTCTCGCTCGTGCGTGCATTGCTGCGGATAAACCTGCAGTGGTTTTGCACCCCTTCGCCATTTGAGTTGTGAGGCTCAAACAGAGATATAGGTGCAACAGAGTTGTTCAGCGACGCAAGAGCTTTCAATTGGTATCAAAGACGCAGAGCCTGTCGAGACAGGCACTACAGGAGTCGCTGCCGCTCTTGGGGTGCGGGTTTGGAGAACCCCCACACACTCCCGGACTCTTCGCACCGTCAAACTTGCGGTGAGGTCGGCTCTTTTCTGCAACTTTGCAAACCAGATGGTTGCAGCCGCCCCTCTTCATGCAGTGGGGCGAGCGGCAGCAATAGCGCATAACATGCGAACAAAAGTTGACGAGCTACAATGTGATTGATCTGTAGGTGGCCGTACAACAAGAAGAGTTTTGTTGTCCTTTGTCTTCTTGTTCTTGAGTGCAAAGGCTGGACGGCAAGGGGAACGACAGAACTGCTTGATTGGTAGTCGACACGACACACAGCACGGGAGATACAAAGCCCTTCAACAAGGTGTGTATCACATCGTCCTTGGGTCTTGTGACTTTTGATCCGGCCGGCAGCGAATCACCAGCTTCCCTGGTTGGGGAGGTCTTTTGATTGCACCTTTCCCAGCCGCCGCAATTATTTCCTTGCTCGAACGTGGGTAGAGTCGACACCATTGTTCTGCACTCTTGCAATTCCCGTGTCGCATACTTACAAGCATCCAAAGTCTCTTCCACCGTCCACTCCTCGCGAGAATCATACAAATACTAAGAAGGATTTGATGAAGAAGTCATATTAAATTGGCAGCATGGCGGTTTCTGTCGCGCCCGCGTTGTCGGCGCGTCTTCCGCATCTGAAGCTTCCACCAACCAGCGAGTCCTTACAACCAAAGCTGCATAGATGCGTTGGCCATGCATACCACAACCATTACGATGAGACTTTTACGAAGACCCTGGAACTGCCGACTTTACTCCCCTTTGATGTTGGACTAGCACCACCATGTTACGACGAATGCATCAATGACTGTCCACCTGATTATACGACTAGCGATGCCCTTGCGACCATTTCCTCCAATCCTCCACCCTATGCGCCGTCTCCTCCTCTTTCGGCGCCAACAAAAAACGGAAAGGAGTCATCTGGATGCTCGCACTCAAAAGTAGACTTTGATTATCGCGACAACCTGCGCGAACACAAGAAGAAGAACAAGAAGAACAATGCGGCTGCAAAGAACAAATGGGAAAGCGACAACGAAGAGGAGAAGAAGCCTGAAGGCGACGCCAATGGTGATCAGCCTGGTGGAGCTGGAGGGACAGAGGGTGCAGGAGGAGACGGCGGAGACGGCGGAGACGGAGGAGGGAACGATGACGACGATTGGGACGACGGCAAGAAGAAGGGCAAAAAGGATAAAAAGAAGAGTGCTTTCAGCTGGGATGCACTAGAAGATGAGGAAAATAAGGACGATGAGCCTCCACCCGCCGAAGACCCGCCTGCCGAGGAAGACGAATGGGCAGGCTTCACGACTGCTGCCAGCAAGAAGAAGAAAAAGAAGGCCAAGAATGCCGATCCAGATCCTGCGCTCGACGATCCAAAACCTGATGACGGTCCTCCAAAAGTCGACGTGGATTTTGGCAACAACAATAGCTTCAGCTTCGGGAGCAATGGAGCCTGGGGAAACTCGGGTGCTAAAGCTGAAGACGTTGGATGGGCCACTTTCGGTGCCAGCAAGAAGGACAAGAAGAAAAAGACAAGCGCGTTTGACTTTGGCTTTGGAGATGCTGGAGACGAAGGGGAGATGCCTGGAGAGCCCGACCCAGCTATAGAAGAAGAAGAAGCAAAAGCGAATGACAATCCATGGGCTGCATTTGGCACGGGGAAGAAGAAAAAGCATAAAGGTGGCGCCGCTGAAGAATCGCCGCCTGCTCCTGAGCCTGAACCGGAACCTGTCATTGATGTTCAAAGCCCGGATGAGCCCGCCGACGACTTCACATGGGGCATGAGCGCCAAAGACAAGAAGAAGGCCAAGAAAGCCGCCAAAGCCGCCGCTTTAGCAGAATCAGATCCAATCGTTGCCATCGAGGAACCACAGCTTGAGCCCGAAGTTGTCGTACCAGAACCCGAACCGGCTCCTGTTGATGACTTTTCTTGGGGAATGAGTGCAAAAGACAAGAAGAAGGCGAAAAAGGCCGCAAAGAAGGCAGGCAATGCTTTCGAGATTATTGCTGACCCCGAACCCGAACCGACACTTGCTCCAGAGCCCGAACCCCCCGTGGTCGAAGCTGTTGAAGAGGCCGCTCCACCCGCTCCCGTCTTAGAGTCTACAGACGACTTTTCCTGGGGCATGAGTGCAAAGGACAAGAAAAAGGCTAAGAAAGCCAAGAAGAATGCTTTTGATTGGTCTGAACCTGATCCTCCCGCTGCTCCTGAGCCACCTCCTGTTATAGAAGCATCGCCTGCTCCCGTGCCCGATGCTTCTCTCGCGCTTGCCATACCAGAGCCTCCACAAGATGATTGGTTTGGCTGGGGTACAGCAACTAAGAAAAAAGGTAAGAAAGATGCAGAGGAAGTGCCTCTAGAAGTCCCACCACCTCCCGCTGTCCCTGAGCCTGCTGTTGAGGAAAGCACCAGTTCGTGGTCTTTCTCCTGGGGTTCCACCTCAAAGAAGGACAAGAATAAGAAGAGCAAATCTCCTGAACCTGAGCCACTACCTGAGCTTGCCCTTGAGCCCGTACCTATACCTCAGGAGGAGCCGCCTATCATGGTTCCTGAGTCTATCGACGAGCCTAAGGCGAACGAGGATGAATGGGCAGGTTGGGCGACTGGCAAGAAGTCAAAGAAGAAAGGGAGTAAAAATGCACCTGTTGAGGTTGTGGAACCGGTATATGATATACCTGTTCAGCAACCTGACCCCGTACCAGCCGAAGACGATGCTTGGGCTGGCTGGAGCGTTGGCAAGAAGGAAAAGAAGAAGGCTAAGAAGAGTGAAGTGGTTCCTCCACCTCCACTAGCTGCGATCGAGCCGCCACCTATCGAGGTCGTTGAGCCTGTCATTTCTCCTCCACCTGAATCCAAAGCTCCTGTCGAGCAAGTGCCAGCTGATGATCCTTGGGCCTCGTTCTCTACCAAGAAGAGCAAGAAGGACAAGAAGAAGAAATGCTCGGATGGAGATGAAGTGAAGCCTATTGTTGAGATACCACCTCCACCTTCCGAGCCTGAGCAACTTGTTGATCTGCAAGAGCCAGCACCCGAGCTTGAGCCTCAATCTAATCCTGCTGTCGCGATAGATTCTGTCTCTCAAGAAGAACCGGTCAAAGAATCCAAGAGAAAGGAAGTCAAGGCTTCTTCTGGTTGTGGAAGCTTATGGGGCAGTTCTTCAAAATCAAAAACTTCTTCGAAAGACAAGGAGAAGGAGAAGAGGGGAAAAGAAGAGAAGGAGGAGAAGGAGCGCCTGGGAAAAGAAGCAGAAGAGAAGCGTAAGGCAGAAGAGGAAGCCGCCTTCGCGGCAGCTCTTGCCGACGAGCCCGCTGACTTGCTGCCCGAAGCAGAACCTGTCAAAGTCGAGAACACAGGTTACTGGGGTACTTTCTTGAAACCGACTGTCATCAAAAACGTAGAAAAATCTGCGACGACCGAAACCAAAGTCAGCACTGGCGCCAAAGAGTCTGTCAAAGACAAGATCAAGCGATTGCAGGGCGAAGCTACCAAAGCGGAAGTGGTCGTTCCACCACCTGCTGCTCCCGAACCAGAACCACTTCCCGAACCTGAACCGATCGCAGTGCCCGAGCCCGAAACCATAACTGTGCCTGAGCCTGTTGTGGAAGACGCGCCTGTCAAAAAGCCCTCTAAAGATAAGAAGAAAAAGAAAGGCAAGGAAGTATCACCTCCACCTCATCCAACTACTATCAAAATTCCTCCGCCTGTTGTCGAAGTACCACCTTCCTTGAGCCCTATCCCAGGTGGTTTTCCTGAGGATGATGACGTCGTGGTTGATGTGTTGGCTGATGCACCTGCTGTAACACCAATCGATGTTATTGGTGGCTCGGCTGATGCACCCATCGAGCCACCTCCAATTGAAGGAGTCATTCCATCCGAAGAAGTGAAGCCCAAGTCTCCTCCTCATAAAAAGTCAGTCAAGGAAAAGCATTCGTCTGTCAAGAAACCAACAAAGCCGTCGCGACCGGTAGTTGTCGACCTCGCCGCTCCAACTACGCCTACTGCCGAAGCCAAAGCTGTGAAGAAAGAGCGGCCGAAAGTCGTTCGTGATCAAACTGGAGGATCACAGTGGGCGTTCTGGGGAGTCACGCCCAAGACAGAGGTCAAGAAGGAACACGGACCTAGCAAAGACACGACAGCAATTTCGACTCCGACCGTCAAACGGAGCACAGCGCCCGGACTCACGCGATCGAAGTCGGCACGCAAAGCCACTGAACGAGACATCATGGACAAGGTCGACCGGCTGTCTGGCGATGAAAAGCCATCAAGAAGGGAAAGCAAAGATCGTCCCACTCCATCTAGAGGGATGAGTTTCAGCCTCTTCGGTCCTACACCATCAAGGACCAAATCAACGCGTCAGTCAAGCTCTTCTGCCCAACGGCCTGCGCAGGTCCGCGAGTCTCGCCGTTCCCTCGAAGTGTCCTCTCCACCCGTCGACATCGCAAGCAAAGCTGCCAAATTGATGGGGCTTGGTCCTAAGCCATCACTGAACCGTAGTCAGTCGATGCGAGAAAAACGCAAATCACGCACAGTCCCAGATCCCTACGCTGTTGACGTCGACAACACTCCTGACGACGCTACGCATTCTGCATCTGCAGACAGATCCGGCAGTCATGGTACGAAGAGATCGAGCAGAAGCAATCACATGCACGATAAACGCGACTCGGCTGTGATGTCCGGTGGTCTTGGTCAGTCCGATGGCGACGGTCATGGCAATATTACTGCTCCTGAGGATACGCCTTTTGTCACACCATCGCGTCCACCACTTAAGCGTTCCGCCACCACTAGCGCAAGAAAGCCTGCCGGAAGTCTCTTCAGTAACATCCTGGACTCACTCAAACCCAAACCTGTGGAGGACCTCTCGAGCCGTCATCGTAGTAGTCGTGCGTACGACAACGAAGGTGGTTCTGCACGTAAAAGCAGACATCGAACACCACACTCTTCTCACCATGACGACGACGAAGATATCAAACGTCACTTGCGCAGAGAACACAGAAGAGTTCACCGACCAGAAGATGTTCCGCACACCTCTGCTGACGACGCTCCGGCTACGCCAGCAGCAGAGAACACAGAAATCGAAGACAGAGAGCGCAGACGTGCTGAACGCAGAGCCAAGCGTGCAGCACTAGAAGCCGCTGAAGAAGACCTACGTGCACGAGAAAAGGCAGCTCGCAGGCGTGAACGCGGAAATGCCGAACGTGCAAAACAAGATGAAGAAGACCAATCTCGACGTCAACGCCGCGCTGAAAGACATGCCTCTCGTCGCTCTAGTGCTGTTGATCCAGAGAGGAAGCCGCATCTTCATCGCTCTTCCACGGCACCATCCTACTTCGATGCTCGTGCCCCCCACCGCGACGCAAACGGTCGAGACCCACGAAGTCCCCCCAAAGACAAGACATCATCCTGGGTCAACAGCGTCTCATCTTCACCACCTCCGCCGCCACCATTACAGCCCACCATCCTGGATCTTCCGCCCGCTGAACCCGTCGAAGATGACAACGATGGTCTACGCGACGATGAAAGCACTGCCCGCGAACTTCGTCGCCGTCATCGCCGCGAGCGTGAGAGTAGGGGTGTTGAGACAGAAGAGGATCGCAAACGGCGAAAGCGTAAGGAGTTGAGAAGGAAAGAGGAAGAACTGGAACGTCGTGGTGGAAACAGAAGAGAGGGAGGAGGAGGTAACAAGGCCTATAATAGTCTTGGGTACGATGGCTTTGAGACACAAAAAACCTGGGATGGAAGGGTCGTTGGCAATGAGGGCAGAGGTGGAGTCAAAGAAGACCTTGCAAAGCGAACCCAAGGATGGTTCAAGAAGGTCGCTGGATTGTGAGGTTGACGGCACGAGCATCAGCGATTGGTTCTTGACACTTGGCACTGCGAAGTTAATGAGTTAAACGAGACAGAACAGGATATGATCACGAAACTTCATGTCTATTTTAAAAACTGCATAGTGAACAGAAATGAAACCTTTCACAGTCAGACTGGACAATAACCATCAGCGCACGACGTTCCGTGAGTCAGACACTATCAGAATGCTCAGTCCTAAGAAATTATAGATATGATGTCTTTTATCCCAGAACTAGATAGTCTTTGAGGAGGAACGGGGCAGGATTGCGCATCGAACAACAAAATGGTCGACGTCATGCTTGGACCACTCGACGCGAAACATTCATTCAACATCCACCCACCACCTTCAACAATAAACACCAACCACAATTTAAACTTGTAGCTCCGCACTGTCCTCCAAAATGCCAGAGGTATGTGCAAAAGTCCATCTCCTTTTCTTCACTGGTACTAACAAGTCTCAACCCAAAAAAAAAAGATCGCAGAAGTGGCGCGTATAGTGCACTTTCTACGCAAACACTGCGCCAACAAAATCATCAAATCCGTCCAAGTGCAAGAAGACAATATCGTCTATGGCAAAGTCGGGACTTCTGCGACCGCGTTTCAAAAAGCAATGACGGGCAAAAGAATCGTGGATGCGAAACAACAAGGCAAGTATTTTTGGTTGGAGATGGGGGAGGCGCCTCATCCTGTCATGTAAGTGTATTTTTCTCTTTTTGATGCATATCAGATCTTTTTTAGGGTTTTTTGAAGGAAGAGTTTGAGATGGGGAGATTGATTTGGTCCATTTTTTTTTACTGACAGAGAGCTGATTGTGGGTGATATTCCAACAGGCATCTCGGCATGACGGGTTGGATCAAGTTCAAAACGGACGATACGAGTCACTACTACCGCAAGCCCGAAGACGAAAACAAACCCCAGGAATGGCCACCGCGATTCTGGAAATTCATCTTGGAACTTCAAGATGAAGACAATCAAATCGCGTTTGTGGACCCCAGGAGACTGGCACGTATCAGACTGGTGGAAGCCGCTGCTTCCGAGCTACGAAACACCACCCCTCTTAAGGAAAACGGACCGGATCCTGTCATTGACAAAGATATCCTGACGGAGAGTTGGCTGGAGGAGAAATTGAAGAGCAAAAAAGTGCCCGTCAAAGCACTCCTCCTCGACCAAGCCAACATCTCCGGAATCGGCAACTGGGTGGCAGACGAAATCCTCTATCAAGCAAGAATACACCCTGAGCAGTACAGCTACACGTTTTCCTCGTCTCAAATCTCGGAATTGCATAAAGCCATGATGGACGTCTGTGGCACTGCAGTTGGTGTTTTGGCGGATAGCAGCCAGTTCCCGGAAACATGGTTGATGAGGTATCGATGGGACAAGGGCAAGAAGGATAAGAATGTTTTGCCTAACGGGGACAAGATTGTGCATTTGAAGGTGGGAGGCAGGACTTCGGCGATTGTGCCTAGAGTGCAGAAGAAGACCGGAAAGGTGGCTGGAGATGTGGAATCTGCCGATGAGGTATCCGAGGATAGTGGCAGCGCGCAAGAAGAGTCCAAGCCGAAGAAGACCAAAGCAAAGCGCAAGGCAGAGAGCGAGGACGAAGCTGTCAAGACCGAGGATGAAGGGGCCAAACCAACCAAGAGGAGAACTACGGCCAAATCGATACAAAAGACAAACGGCACTGCTGCAAAGTCAAGCTCGAAGAACAAGCATGTCAAGACCGAAAAAGCTGCTGCTGATAGCGAAGCACCGAGAAGACGCTCAGGTCGGTTGTCTGGAAAGGGAAATTGACCTCTGTGTCATCCTATACGAAGCTCAGAAGCGTCATCTTGAGTCACTACATTACAACTACACCATTTCCCTAGTATGCTGTTCGTACATCCCATTGATACTTGCTCCCCTACTCCTCCATCACACCAACCAACCACTCCAACCCTTGCTTCCCCTCCTTGATACCATAACAAAATGCAAGCACAAAACAATGCATCAGGCCAGCCCAATGCAGCCATTTGCCCGTGACGCCTTCCTCTTTACACCTCTCTGCAAACCATCTCGCCGGAGGAGCCAAAACGTCACTCCCGGCCGTGACACCATAGACTGCTATCCCTCTTTCCTTGAACACGCGCACATCGGCCAGTACAGGCGATATATACGGCAGCGAGGCATCAACCCCACGAGACCAATTCTCGGCCGTGCCGTTCGTGAACGGGATACCGAGCAAAGGATCTCTATCATCTGCTTTGAGCAACTCCGTCTCGAATGGTGAAGACTCGACCGGTTGTTGCCTCAGATCGCAAGCCGGAGAGATGAGGACAAGTTTCCGAGGCACCGGTGCAGAAGGCACAGATGCCAACACTTTGACGACCAGACCCAACGCCACATTTCCCCCTGCCGAATCGCCTGCGAAAATGACCTCTGTGTTTTGCTTTTCGGCCTCGGACGTCGGGAAGAGAAGAGGGTAAAGGGTTTCCAAAGCAGGCAGCGAGTCTTTTGCCGCAGAGTTGGGTGCTAGCGGGTACGACACAATGGTCACGGTCGTGTCGTGCAAGCGATGGCATAATTCAGCACACAGTTTCCAGTGCTCGGGGCTCGGTGGCATTTGCCAGCCTCCGCCTGCAAAGTAATAGACGATTCTTTTTTTCTCGCCCGCGTCTTTGCTGTGTAGAGTAGTGGTCTTGGCAGTCATGTCGTAGAGATGGATGCCTTGAACTTGTCGTTCGGTGACATTGCAGCGTTTCTTTGCTGTTCTGTGCACGTCGAGTTTTGGTGAACCAGCTGGGAACACCTTTTTAGGTTTGATCAGACGTGGGCGGAATGGTTTGATTATCGTCTGCAGAAGGGATATGGGTAGTGATCTTTCAGATCGTGTTGTTATTGTCATGGTCTTTGGTGCCGTAGCCATGGTGAACGTTTGTATGGTCGATTTGAATGGCCGGGTATGATATGACGATTCTGGAAGGCCTGGTTGTGCGATAACGATTGTTCCCCCAGTCAGTGTTTGATATCAATCGTATCCTGGCTGAGGAAGAAGGTATGGTTTGATATCCTGTGGTGTTTTGGTTTGGCTCGATGACGTAGTTGATTGCCAGGATTGATGGGAGACCCTGGTACCAGAGAAACACTCATCTCTGCGAACGCGACGAGTTCAATTACATTATTCGAGAGATCTCTGCTCACTACGATTGCAAAACCAACGAGATGGTCAAGTCAATTGAGATGCTAGGCAAGGGTTCCATACTGTTCCTATATCTTCACAATGCGTGCAGACGTCAAGACGATTCTAGTCGTCTTTCCATCCAGGGAGACGAGACGGAGATATTGCTAGCCTCGAATGCCTTCGAACTGCATATCGAAGACGTTTCATGTGGGAGTCCGGTACAAAATACCCCCAGCTTTTCCTCTTGCTGACATGATTTGGCTACGGGACCTTCTGAACAGTCAATGGATGTCAAAGCTGTAATGAATTAGCCACAAAGAGTGGCACACTGAACACCGCATGTGGTGGCAGATGCAAAGTAAACATGTCCGAGTCAAAAGCCTTGGATTCCGCAGATTCAAGAGCCAATTAATTGTTCAAGGCGAGACAGGCATCTACTGCAGATCCCACGCGTCCTTCCTTCATCCTCACTACATCGCTGATAACATCACGATCCAAGTCTGGGAACATGCCTTGTAGGGTTCTGTTTATGTTGTTAGCCCATAGTCTTGAATTCTGAGGTGGCCGTCAGAACTTACTCGACAACCACTTGGTGCTCCTGAGCTTGTATCCTTTGAGCCTCTGCCATGTCGTTGCTTGCCTGTCTGGCTGCCGAATCTTGAGAGGTGCGACCGCGACTAGATTCGAAACTCCTCGCCCTGTCAGCGTCCGGACGCTCAGTACTATGCAGACGACGAGTATTCTCAGCGCTATGACGCTGTTGCGGTAGTGCAGGCAATCCTGGAGATAATCGAGGTGTAGAGATGGGCTGCGGAGTGGCGAGTTGTTGCGGCGTCGAAGCTGATGAGGATTGGCCTTCGTCACTGAACATTCGTCCAATGGTGGATAATGGTTTCTGGATTGTGCGAAGGAGACCAGTCACGGCTGCATTGTCGTCCTCGGATTCAGCAGCAGAGTTTTTGGAGCGTGTGCTGCCTCCTCGGTGTAGTGGAGTGCGCTCGCCTTCGGAGCTGTTTCTAGTGTTGACTTCAGGTCTGCTTAGACTGCTCTTCTCACTGAACTGTGAATGTGTTGGCTGCGAAGAGGTAGCGACTGACTTGTCATGTGTAGCAGCCTCATAATCATCTGCTTTGTGACCTTCAGCTATCTGACTAACGGCAGCCTCTACATTCTTCTCAAACTCGTCATCCGTGATTGTCAAGTTTGTGCGATCTAGATTTTCAACAAATGTGACGACACCCATCAGAGAAGAAATGTAGTATCCGGCTTCACCACCCAGCTTGTCCTGATTCCTGAAACGCAGAATGTATTGGAGATTGCTGACAAGATGATCGGGATTCGCTCGGAGGACGGTGTAGATGAGCAACGGCACAAAGGCGTCTGCAGACTGGTCACTCTTGTTGTTCTTGAGATAGCCAAAGATGACCTTGCAGGTGTTGAGGATGCAGATGACCTTGTCGCGAGGAGCGCGATATGAGCCAATCTTGAGCAATTCTTGTTGTGCGAGGACCAGGAAGCGTCGGCCTTTGTCGGTAATGGGGGCAATGTCAAGATGTTCCTCTCGGATCCAGCCGTAGATTCTGATCTTCTGTGCAATCACCTCATCTCTTTCAACGTCCTCCTGGTGTTGGCCTCTCCTGCCTGGAGCGTGTGGAGAATGTGTCTGGTGACGGAACCGCCTTTTTGTGGGAGAGTTGACTTCTTGTGCGGGAATGGCGGGTGAGAAGGTCTGCGAGTATAATCTGTTCATGACAAGCTTCTCCATGCCCTCTCGAGCATTGTCGAATTCGGCATCACTGACGGTCCTCCATACCTCACATTGTGCCATCTTTTTGGAGATGAACTCCAAGAAATCCGAAATGATCTTGACCTGCTCGTGGACAGCCCATTGTTTCTTGGCAAACTCGTTGAGGAAGGATCGAAGGAAGCGAGCTACGGGATCTGCGGTACGGTGGCGGAGTTGCTCGAGGAAGCGGTGGAAGTCGAAGGGCAGAGCGGGTTCTGGATCGGGCGAGGGCGGTGGAGGTTGGAAAATGGATGAAGCGGGTCGAGGAGAGTCCGTTCGGTCGGGCTGTTGGATGCTGACACCAGAGATTGAGCCGGGTCTTGCAGCAGCCGGGCTGAAAATGTAGCTGTCGCGGGATTGTTGACGCTGCAGTTTGGGAGACGTCACTGTGCTGGGCGAAGGGGAAGGATCCAGACTCGAGGTGCGCATAGGAAGCGAGGACATGTCAAGACGAGGAGACATGATCTTCTGCAGAGCCGGGTCGGCGACATCGTCGTCCATCTCGTCCATGATGTTGGCGAGCTCATCGTCTTGAGCATATTGTTGTCGCAAGAACTTGTCATCCTTCGGTGGAGGCGGTGGGGGAGTTGGCGAGCGCACTCTTTCCTTGTCCTTGTCTTGTTGGTCAGGCTGCTTCTCACTCAGACGCAGCTCTTCTGTTTTCTGGGCCAGCTCATGGTCTGTTGTCGGGGCCCGAGGGTTCGATGGTTGCGCATTTTCAGATGGGATGCCGAGGTCTATCAGGACATTCTTCTCCTCTTCTGGGTCCATGTTGTTGTTGTCTTGTCTGTGCATTCCAGTGCTGAGCGGGTCGAGTAATTATGTTCGAATCCAAAGCTCACGAGTCGAGCAATCTCGCAAACTTGTGCGCCTCTGCTCGGATTCAGCCGGATGATGATGCGCCAAAGGAAACAGATGCGAGATGTGTTTATATAGCCATAGCCATGTTCGTTGCTCTCGTCGTCGACACCTGCCACTCGCAGCAGCTGCTCAGCTTGCGCCTTCCCTGCATGACGCTTCCCCTCTTGGCACCTTTGCCCTGCCACATTTCGTCCAACATCTTCTTCGGTTTTGTCTCGCTTTCTCGACACCATGTGCGGTATCTTCTGTTCGCTCAGCACAAAAGGACATGTAACCCCTTCAGAAAGACACGGCGAGCTCTTGCGCCGCCGAGGTCCAGACTCATCCAAACAATTGAACCACCAAGCAGCAAATGTTTATTTGACATGCTTCAGCACTGTGCTCGCCCTGAGAGGTCAGCATACTGCCGTCCAACCTGTTCAGAATGCTGAACACCCTCACTCCTTCTTGTGTTGGAACGGCGAGGCCTGGAAGTATGACGGCGCTACCATCCTGTGCAACGATTCGGAATCGGTTTTTTCTGAAATCTCAAATCGGCTCAAGCATTGCCATGATAAGACGTCGACTTCTTCAGCACAAGTCTTGCAGCAATCTTTAAATCTCATCACCGGCCCCTATGCCTTTGCATACTTCGACTCGCCATCACGCACACTGTTCTTTGGTAGAGATCCGCTTGGCCGCCGCTCCTTGATGTATCGTGTTGATGAGCATGCAAACTTTATCATCTCTACCATCTCTGATTCAACACAAAACGGGTGGCAAGAGGTAGAGGCTGATGGCATCTATTCATTGAATCTCGAGTCTTTTCATCAGGCGTCGCAGACCAAGGAGAATTGCATACCAACATGCCATTCATACCTTGACTCTCCCAATACTGTTACCTCCACATCACCAATGCATGATGCGTCTGCGCCCCCGCTGACTACTTCTTCTCCCTGCGTCCAGACGATCGAGGCCTTGCTTCGTGATTCGCTGAACCTTCGAATCTCCAATATTCCTTCCGTTTCGCATGTCAAGTCCTCACAGTCGTCAGCAAGCCTTGCTGTCCTGTTTTCTGGTGGACTTGATTGCACTCTTCTTGCTCGACTATCACATGACATCGTCGAAGCCACGCAACCAATAGATCTCATCAATGTAGCATTCGAGAATCCCCGCGTGCATCGTCGACCTGCAAATGCAGACCCGGAAAAGCCATGGTCGCCTTATGAGCTCTGTCCAGACCGTATCACTGGACGTGCTTCCTTCGAGGAATTGCAGAGAGTCTGTCATGATCGTACTTGGCAATTCATTGCCGTCAACGTACCATACCAAGAATTTCTTGAGCACAGATCTGAAGTCATCAGCTTGATTCATCCCCACAACACCGAGATGGACTTGAGTATTGCTTCTGCCTTATACTTTGCTTCTCGTGGAAAGGGACTCGTCACATCGAAATCCGAAGACGCGGTTTCATACACTTCCGCAGCGCGTGTCCTCCTTTCTGGCTTAGGAGCAGATGAATTGTTTGGTGGTTATACTCGCCACGATACTGCTTTCCGACGTCAAGGCTTCCCTGGGCTTTTGGATGAGCTCAATCTTGACGTTGGCAGACTTGGCAAACGCAACCTTGGCCGCGACGATCGAGTCTTGAGTAACTGGGCTAGAGAGACCAGATTTCCCTTCTTGGACGAGGATCTTGTGAAGTGGGCTGTCAATGCTCCTGTCTGGGAGAGGTGCGGTTTCGGAGAAAGGAACGAGAGCAACGAGGGGCAGGAGACAAGTTTGCTGGAGCCTGGAAAGAAAGCATTGAGATGTCTAGCATGGAAGCTGGACATGAAGAAGGTTGCTGCGGAAAAGAAGAGGGCGGTGAGTGAGAGATTATCGAAATGTCTCATTTCCACTGACGGGCATTACAGATTCAGTTCGGCGCCCGTACCGCCAAAATGGAGGTCGGCCGAACAAAGGGAACCCAAGCTATCGCTTGATTCTTTCCTATAATCATTTCTACTCAAGCTCTCGTCAAGTTCATTTAGCCTTCTTGGTCTCGTTGAGCTCCGGTCTGTAGTACTCAGGATAGGATGCCTTGTACCCCATGAGGTACCCGCCAATCCATCTGCCAACGACGACTCCCAAAGCATAGGTCACATAGTGCATCAACCATCTTGGACCCACATCCCACGCCAAGCTCACTTCAGCCGAATCCAAAAACAGCAAAAGTTGTGGAGGGCTAGGGGAGATGTTTTGACGACTGCAGTCTTCCAGATACGAATACAAGTTTCTAAAGAAGCGCTCACTGACGCCGAGGTCGGTAGCCGTGGACGCCGACGACAAGGGAGAGGTCTCGGCCGAGATCTCGATCACACAGGGACCCTTGTATGATGGATCAGGAGCGAAGGCGTGAGGCTCTCCTGGGGTGATTTTTGTACTCGGGTTCGGGTCGGTGGCTGCAATTCTCGTGTCTTTGCCATTGAGAGTAAAGATAAAGGCACTGCGTGGGAGTCAGTCATGGCTGAAGACGACATGGACATGACGTACCCTTTGGTTACTGTGAAGTATTCCTCTTGATACCAGTGCCAATGGTAAGGGGGAACCAACTGTTGGCGTTGGGATTTTGTAATCGTGGACGAGTCAGGATATGTCTGGATCTCCATGACAGAGTTACCAGAAGCAGGAGTTTGCCATTTTGTTGTTCTGGCACCATCGCAGCTGACTAGGGAATCGGACTCTGCTGTTTTTGTGCGCACGAGAGGCATTTTGACTAGATGATGAGGTCAGGCTAAGTATACTTAGAAAATGCACCAGCAATAGGACGTGATGAGGGTCTCTGTTGGAAAGAAGCTATGACCACTTGGAGGGGATCCGGTTGGGTTGGCCAGTGGCCACGAGAGATGACGTTTCGCGCGGCGTTTGTTTGCAATGGTCAGATTGCTGCATCCAGCAGACGCAGCACAAAAGCAGAAGACAGAAACGGAATATCTCGTAAACCCATCAAGAATCGCCATGGATTCAAGTAATCAAGATCTCATCGCTCAATTCAGCGGCATCACTGGAGCTTCGCCATCAATTGTGAGTTTGAACAAACCCTTTCCCCACACGAACCGTCACCATATATAGTCGTTCTTGGATTCCGCTTCCACATGTTGCTATTCCGCCTCCAGTCATCATCGTCTGATCACCCTTCGACCCAGGCACAAACTGCTCTCTCCGCATCCGACTGGAATCTTGAACAGGCAGTCACGCTCTACTTTGCTTCACAAGACGCACCCGCAGACGATAGCGCAGACGACAGCGACCAAGACTACGAACAACCTGTTCCATCCCTGTCTGCTCCTTCAACATCCAACCCTCCTCCACGCAACAACCCACCCAGCATGGTCCGCACTTTCCGTGACCTCCAGAACGACGACGAGCACGGCGACGATGGCCACCACGATCAGGACCCTCAGCAAGACTTCTTCGCTGGAGGCGAGAAATCCGGTCTAGCTGTGCAGGACCCCAACAGACGTCCTCAGGACCACTTCCGCAACATCATGCAGCAAGCCAGAGAGTACGTGGTCCGCTCTTCCGATCAGCATTTTCTCTGCTAACACAATCCTAGGAATCGCGCACGTCCGGATGACGACGACCAAGATGAGGAACCCGCTCAACGCAGTGCCTTCTCAGGACGCGCTCAGACACTCGGTGGTGATGACGCTCCATCCCGAGTGATCGAAGACCCCAACGCCGCTGCACAACCCTCAAACGCTCGCTCCTCCTTGCCTCGCGTCACCCGCACACTTCACCTCTGGCAGGACGGCTTCAGCATCGACGACGGAGCATTGCACCGCTTCGACGATCCTGCCAACGCTCCTGTTCTCGCTCTCATCAACCAAGGTCGTGCCCCTCTCGCACTTCTCAACGTTCAACCAGGCCAGGAAGTCGACCTGCAACTCGACCCTCACAAGGACGAGAAATACACACCGCCAAAGAAACAGTACAAGCCTTTCGGCGGCCAAGGACAACGTCTAGGCTCGCCTACTCCTGGTCCTTCAGGATCTACACCTGCACCCGCACCTGCTGCTACCGCGTCATCCACATCGTCAACACCAAAGGTTGACGTTGATGACTCGCAGCCGGTCGTACAGCTTCAGATCCGCTTGGGTGATGGTACACGTCTCGTATCGCGCTTCAACACGACCCACACGATCGGTGAAGTGTACAGCTTTGTCACTGCCAGCAGCGCTTCAAGTCAGGGTAGGGAGTTTACACTTATGACTACCTTCCCCAGCAAAGCCCTGGACGACAAGAGTGCCAAGCTCGAGGATCTCGCCGAACTCAAGCGTGGCGGTGTCGTTGTGCAAAAGTGGAACTAGAAGATTCTCGTCAAGGTTGACAGAAGAATGAGGAAACTCGGCTCGGCTTTTCGCTGGTCTTATAAGAAGCGTCGTGCAAGATCGGGCTATCACATGCATCGGGTAGTCTAGAGACAGTAGCAGATACCGAATGAGAGAATGGAATCGTCAGTATCTCTACACGTTTAGTAGCGTATTAAAAGTCGATCAAGGTTGTACAAGGCGTGAAATGTGTAAATGGATTCCGATGTACGCATCAGTTGATAGTGTATCCACCATCCGCAACCAACGCAGCACCTTGGACAAAGCTAGCCTTGGGCGAGCACAGAAAGAGAATACAATCGGCAATTTCCTGTGGCGTGCCCGCTCTATCCATCGGTGCAATGGAGATGGCCTTTCTGACCTCATCGTTGATGAGCGGTGTCTCTATGACACCAGGACAGACGCAATTGACTCTAATGTTGTGCCGTGAATAATCCAAAGCATCTGCTTTTGTCAAGCCGATGATTGCCGCCTTGGCCGAACAATACGCCGCTGGGTTTTGGTTTAGCTCTCATACACACATACTCTCGAATCGCTCGAAGTTTGGGGAGAATGTGACTTACGCGCTTGAGGACGAGCGACGATACCCAACTGACTAGCCACATTCACAATCACGCCCCTATTCCCGGGTCTTGCATCATGCGTGGGCAGTGCTTCTTGCCGAACCATACACTTCAACTCTTCGCGCGAACACAGCCACGAACCGCGGTAATCGACATTGACCACGTTGTCGAACTCGTCCAGGGTCATTTCGTGGCTCTTTTTTGCGGTGCCGAGGACGCCTGCGCAGTTGACTGCGTAGTCCAGTCGTCCAAAGGCGTCGAGGGTTTTGCGGAACAGGTCGCGCACGGAAGAAGGGTCGCTTATGTCTGTCTGGACGGGGAGGAAGTAGGTCGAGGGGAATGTGGTGGAGAGGGTTGAGAAGGTGGTGGTCAGGGAGGCTTGGTTCAGGTCGGCGAGGACGATGCGCTTGCAGCCTTCTTGGGCAAAGGAGGTTGCTGTTGCTTTTCCGATGCCTTTTTGGAAGGAGAGAGAGAGTTTAGGTTTTGGAGATTGGTAGAGTAGGGGTTTGGGATGGGCTTCTTACCGGATGAGGCTCCGGTGACTAGGGCGACGCCAGGGAAGAGGGTGGGGGTTGTGGAAGACATGGGCTTGTGTTCGGGATAATAGCAAAAGGACGGAGGGAGAGGTGTCTGAGAACTGGCTTGTATATGGGATTGAATTGCAAGGTGTGTGATATATCATGTTTCCTTATCGATAGGTAGATGATCATAGCGGCGTCGGCCAAGGGCCAAAGATGGCCGCGGGAGTGGTGGGGAAGGAAATGTTATGGAGAACTGTCAAACCCCGGAACAGGTTGTTGACTTGACCTTGTGAGATGCTGTCGTTTTATAAAGGATCTTTGTGTTCATGATATACTTGAGCTGGAGTGTTTATAATATGTAGTGGTGGTTGGACTGCACAGGCTCGAGAGCGGAAAATGGGGATAGGCAAGATGAGCAGAGTTCTGAAACAGCAGCGGCAAGCATGCTGGTCGCACATGACAAGTGGCAGCGCATTCACAAGCCGGGACAAGTTTAAGAAAGGGAGAATCATGAAGGAAGGAGATAGAATAGACAATAATGAAAGATGAGACGATGATAAAAAAGATGGTCAGAAGAGGCGCTGTGGGTCAGGTGTAACGTTATACAATACAGCCAAAAGGAGGAAGAGCTTGGCGAGGATGGGAAACGTTGAAGATGCGAAAAGGGGACAAGGAGCATGCGAGACCAGAATGGCGAACGGCAGATGTGATGAGTTAGGGGTGTCGTTTGTACATGTTTTCTCTCCTGCCTTTTCTTTGAGCAGCACTTGACTCTCTCTTTACGAAGTTACGAAACACAACCCTAGACTTGACACTTTGACTCTCATCAGCGCATCCCAACTGCAACGAGGCAGAGCAGGCCCCTCTGCTCAACATCCACAGCGGCCATGCTGCTCTCACCATTCGGGTCGCCACGGCGGTTAGCTGTGCTGACGGTCCTCGTTTTCCTTGCAATCGTCGTGCTGGTGCGCAATTCGACCTACTCCGAGTACCTCCCTAGATACGACCTTCCCTCGTTCGGCAACGACAAGGTGCCGCAAGACACAACGACAGGCAGCAACAGCTTCAAAGAAGATTCATCAGCAAAGGGCGAATTGTGGCAGGAATACAAGCCCGAGCAGGACAAGGTTCAGCCAGCGCCGCCGCCGCCTCCACCAAAGGAGGAGGAATACGAGGAGAAGCTTGAGACGACGAGCATCCCCCTGGTCGCCGTCTCTACCTCCAGGTCATCCTCCAGATCAACCAGCACATCTGCCACAAAGACGGCCTCGACTGCCAAAATCACTCCTTTTGTGCATGCATCGTACAAGGAGCTGCAAGCAAAGATCAAGGACTTTATTCAATGGGATCGCCCGGACAAGGGTGGCCACTGGCCTGGGTACGGCGATTACGTCGACAAGGACTATGATCCCAATCGCTGGGAAGGGCTTCCCATGTACGTTGCTCTCATCGACTTTTCCACCTGCACTGACTGACGCATCATCAGGAATGTCGATTTCTACGCGTCCAACGGCATCGAACAACTCCAAGACCAGGGCTTGAATGCCTCGACCTACAACCCCTACCCGGACTACACCTCGACCGAATACAAGAAGCAATGGCAGGGTCAATACGAATCCTGCAAGGGCCCTCGCGGTCAGACACTGGACAAGAGCCCGGAAGACTTGATCAAGGCATGGCCACAACTACCTCACTCTTTCCCCAACATCAGCGTTGGCTCAGACCTGGGCATAGACCTCAACTCCTGCTTTGACCGCGAGTCACGCTATAGTCCATATGATGACTCGTCTGCGAATGCTCCCGAGTGGTCGAGTGTACGTTGGGGCGACTTGCAAAATCAATGTTTGACCAAGAACAAGGAGCGTTACGCCGAGCATCAGCGCAAGCCGATGCAACTCAGACCCAGCAGGACCATGCCCGAACAAGACCAATCTACAGACCACGCCGAGTCTACATCTGGTCCCAAGCCTCACCACCGTACTGCCATCCTAATCCGTACATGGGAGGGATACAGCTACACCGAGAACGATCTCCACGCCATTCGCTCTCTCGTCACCGAGACTTCTCTTCTCAGTGGTGGAGAGTACCAAGTTTACCTTTTCGTCAACGTCAAGCAGCGCGACGCCGACATCTACGACAACGAGGATACCTACAACAGTGTCCTCCACCAAGTTGTTCCTGAAGAGCTTCGTGACATTTCCGTCCTCTGGACTGAGAAAGTCTGCGAAGAGTGGTATCCCAAAGTAGGCGATTGGCAAGTTTACTGGATGCAATTCATGCCTCTCCAGTGGTTCTCCAAGACTCATCCGGAATTTGACTATGTTTGGAACTGGGAGACCGACGCTAGATACACCGGCAATCCTTATCATTTCCTTGAGCAAGTCGCCCATTTTGCTCAGAAGATGCCGAGAAAGCATCTCTGGGAAAGAAATTCTCGCTTCTATCTGCCCGAATCACATGGAGATTTCCAATCTTACCTTGCAGACACGGACGCCGCGATTCGCAATGCAACCGAGCAAAACAACATGACTCCTGTTTGGGGCGCTCTACCCTATGCTTCAACACAAATCCCGCTTGGACCAAAACCGCCCACCAAACAGGAAGATGATGACTTTTCCTGGGGGGTAGACGAGCAAGCCGATTTGATCACACTTCAGCCTATCTGGGATCCGAATGAGACTCAGTGGTCTTATCGTCACAAAATCTGGAACTTCATTCCTGGAGTTCGACCAATCTTCACAGCCGAAAATGGAGCCGCTGAAGGCTTCTACCATGAAGGCTTCGAGACGATCCCCCGTCGCGTCTTCATCAACACTCTTGCTCGCTTCTCCAAGAAAATGTTGCACGCGATGCATGTCGAAAACCTCGCCGGCAGATCCATGCAAGCAGAGATGTGGCCAGCGACCGTGGCATTACAACACGGTCTTAAAGCTGTCTACGCACCCCATCCCATCTGGTCATCCCACCACTGGCCTGCCTGGTACGCTGACGCCATTTTCAATGCCGATGCCGGTATCCCAGCACGCTGGTCTCAACAATTCGACTCTGTATACGCTCATGACCGCGAAGTCAACTTCAAGACATGGTCGTGGTACTACGCGACCGACTTCCCAAAGACACTGTTCTGGAGGTGGTTAGGTTGGGAAGCCGAGGATGCTGGACTGGGCAGCTGGGGTGGCAAAGCTGATGAGGATGACGGCAGGGAGATTAGAGGTATTGGCATGGTTGGCGGTCACGGCAAGATGTGTTTGCCTGGTATGCTCTTGCATCCCGTCAAGAAGGTGTCTAGGCCTCAGGGCCAAAAGTGATCCATCTCGGTCGAGGCGTTTTGAGCCTTGTTGTGTTTGGTAGATATGCT
The DNA here is from genome assembly GCA_003992365.1 of Aureobasidium sp. P6. Lineage (NCBI taxonomy): Eukaryota > Fungi > Ascomycota > Dothideomycetes > Dothideales > Saccotheciaceae > Aureobasidium > Aureobasidium sp. P6. The sequence goes on along the minus strand of RZIQ01000006.1, from coordinate 266,218 downwards.
GTATATGCCATATGTTTATACTGTAATCTTGAGCCATTGTGTCTTCTTGGCTAGGGGACAGATACGCTCGTTGCTCTACTTTGAGCTCAAAGACGACGCACTACTACCTTCGTGCTTCCCCTTCAAAGGCCTTCTCCACAGCCGCACTTTCCAACCGCTCAGCTATATCCTCCCGCCTCTGCCACACATACCAGAATCCCAAAATCACCACCGTCAACGGCACCGAAATGACAAAGTAGATCCAAAGATCAGGAGAGTAGGCAATGTGTCCACCGTTCGACTCGGGGTCGAAACTGAACAGATTCATGCCCAAGAGTGCAGAGATGTAGGTGGCGGGTAAGAAAGTCAGGGTCACGAGGGCGATGGTTTTCATGGCCGAGCTGTCGATTCTGGTCGCGCGGGCTATTTGCATGTTTACGTCGTTGTCTTTTTGGGCCATCATGTTGAAAACCTGGTTTTGTTTTAATCCGAATTTTGTTAGTACGGAAAAGGTGGCTTTGTGCTTGAGTTTTTTGGGAAAAGAAGGGGGGAGGGGAGGGGAAAAGAAAATGCTACACACGAGGTTGATTTCGTTGGTCAGTCGCTTTTCGTTTGACGCGGAGCGAGCGGCGATGCCCAGGATCATGCTATGCTGGAACTCTAGGGTTTCGTGTTGGGCGTAGGTCGCTTCTGCTTTGGCCTCGGTCTCTTGTCGTTGAGCGAGCGTCGCTTGTGTCTTGATGTCTTTTTCTTGTCGTTCGGCCAGGACCTTGCACTGTGATGCCATTCGCGCGACTATGTCGACGGCTACTTGTACCGTCTCTGTTGCGTGAGCCGTGTGTCTTGCTACTTCGTGCAGGCCCGGGAAATCAGTGTCTGTCATGTGTTCACGATTCTAGGATCCCCACGACGTCGTCGTCAGTCAGTCAGTCAGTCAATCCAGCCTCGGGAAACAATCAAGAATACTTTTTCAATCGTGCGGATCCTCTTTGCCAAATCCCAGATGCTCTGGTCATAGATGGGTACCACCAAGCTCATCAAGACTGTGTGCAGTGCAAATGGACCCAGTGGTACTGTACTGCTTGTTGCATATTGGTCTCGCAAACACGCGGCAAAGTTATCAAGTAGCTCTTCCGGGACATCAAAACAGATCAGAAGATTGGTTTCTTCCGTCCATCTCGAGAAAAAACTCATTTCCAACCATTCGTATTCGCTGGGGCCCTCTTGCTGCGACAGCGTCTTGATGATCAGGCGAAACCAACTATCTGCCAGATTGGCGGCGTGGTCAGCTAAGGTGGTTAGATAAGTGAAGATTCAGAAGAATACCATATCTTTGTAGTCGCTTTCCGTTGTTCTTGTTACTATACGGTCTGATAGAAGAACCAAGAAACCCGTTCAAGCGGAAACATGTCTCTGACCAGAAAGTTTGAGGTATTCCCAGTTCTTTGGACCATTTCTCCATCGCCGTGACATCTTGGAGTATCGGCTCGGATTTCGTGAAGCTAAGACTGTGGTTAGATCGACTTCCAGTGTTATATCGTGAGGTGATGTTTACATCACGTTTACTCCAGCTTTGAGCGCAGCCTTGTCGAAGAATCAATAATCTATGCAGGCTTATTGACGCCCATACTGATTACCTGGCAGATTGAGTCGTGAGGTATGCTGATCTGTTGCCATGCAGCACTACCAGTACCTGGAAAGCCTGTGAATTCCTTCATTTACACGGGTCACGTTCAATATGCTTACTGGAAACATGGATTGAATCCACTATTTGAGCCATAGAGATGAAAACCGGCGATTTGTAGTGGACAGAACAAGGAGGAATCAGGTCAGAGGATGTGATTAGAGCCTCTCGTACGCGATCCAACCTCTAGATGTATAGATAGCCCAATCTATATCGTGTGCATGCAGTCAGCCGGGGGCGTCGCGCTAGTTGCTCACTGGCCGGCTAAAAATGCACGCGTCCTGCAACTTTCAGCTCAAGCCTCGTCGGCCCTGATCGAGATTGATGTGGGAAAGGAATCAAATCTGATACAGACAATCGCACATCTTGAATACAGAATTTCTTAAATCGTACGTGACGCTCCAAGTTGCGCCTCCAAATCACCGCTTGGGCTGCTGTTAGAAGAATTGGTAAGCTCCACTCTGTGGATGACATGTTCTTTGCCTGCGTTCGAAACTGGCGAACCGTTCTTTGGCCCTTTCGAGACAACCGTCGTCTGATTCTCGGGATTCTTCTTTTCAGGGCGGTATCGTTCACGGAGTTTGGTCAATAGATTTCGGGCGCCTTGGACGGTCACTTTTCTGTCTGTAGCTACCATCCACAAGCCCAAAGCTGCTATAGTGATGGGGACAGTCGTGACGAAGAATATCCACACTTTGGGTGAAGCCTTCCATTGATCTTCAAGATCAAAAAAGCTCATACCAAAGAACCCCTTGAAGTCAAGATTAGAAGGGAAATCTTGTTGCAGTCCGCGAGTACGTGTTACGTACCGAGATAAATGTTCCGGGCAAGAAGAATAGCGTTAGCAAAGACACGAGAGTCGACAGTTCACGTTCATCTTTTCGTGACTCTCGGAGCAGTTGTTTTGTCGTGAAGTTTTCCTCGACTGCGATAAGATTGAAAGCCTGTGGTATGGTCAGGAAAGGTCTCCTTTTACATGACTCCAAATACAACACACATGGCCAATTTCGTTGCTAAGCCTTTTCTCAAAAGCATCGGCTCGATACTTGAGATTGGACAGCAAATTGGAGTGGCAGATGAATGATCGAGACATCTGCTTCAAAGGATACATGGGAACAGATCCGGGACTTTTTCCTGCATGCTCTAGGCACGCCCCCTTTTCGCCCAGGGGACAGTGATCATTATGGTCTTCTGCCATTGAATCCATTGTATTTATAGCAGCAGCAAGGGTCTCCTGAGCATGGATCAGATGTCGATTCAGTTCTGCCATATGCTGAAAGGGGCTCATAAGGAAGCCCAATTCTTGTACAGGGTTCAGTTCTTCATCTGCTTTTGATGCTGACTCGATGGTTGTAGAAGGGGATTTTGATGCCAGATTCCCGGTCAAAGCACGCTGAGGCGCCTTCGAGAAGTCTCTCTTCTTGGTTTCCCTTGCCTGAGAGGTTGTGTCAGCGGCTACTACGACGCCATGTTACAATGGATTTAACCTTTTCTATATTGCGCACTGGCTTTCGAAAATTCCAGAGAGAATCATCATAGAAATCAATAACGGACTCCATGATGACACTGTAACCTGTGAATGGACATCCTTGTAGGAGCTCTTTGCCAGCTTCTTTGCACCGCTTGACTATGGCCTTTCTGTATTTGCTTGGTACATCGAAACAGAGGTATATATGTGTGTAGGCCTCGGGCGCTTCCGTAGAAGTCTTTTTCTTGAACCACAGCGAGCATAGTGTGATGTAATACCATTCATAGGATTCTGTCCTGTTGTGTAACTCATCTTGCCCTGGGGAGGACTGCTCAGGAAAGCTATCATCTTCCTGTAATGATATGTTAAGATGCATATTGAGCAGATGCTCAACCCCGATCAGCTTACCGATTGATAGTTTTTTATTAGAAATCGGCACATAGACCCTGCCAAAGGGGTAAGTTTGTGAGTGTTTCATGGGAGGATTCCACTCACAGTGGCCGTAATCTGGCTTTTCGTCTTTAGAAAGAAACGGGCTCCAGCGAGAATAAAATCCGTTGGACTTGGACAAAACTCGGTCCCAGAAGCTTGCCGGCAACATATAGTACTCAGAAAACTTTCTTTTGTAATCACCATCTCGGAGGCCATCCTCAAATTTCTCCACCTTTGGCAGGAAACTTGTTACAGCTCAGCTCGTGCTTGTAAGCTGGGCCTGACACTACTTACTGGAGGTGGAAGCCGGTCAAATCAAGGATCTTGTGTTATTGTCAGTCAAGGCTGTATCTTTTCTTCACACTTGAAGAGATAACTTGCCTTTTCGTCTTCACTCGTTTGTGTATCTTTCTTAAGACTTTCTGGCAAGACATTTTTGGACGCCCGTATCTCAATCCTGTCCATGGGAGTGGCACGATCCTCGGCATCTTTGTCGAGAGCTGAGGTTTGATCGTCTTCCTTGACCCAGTGAGTGATACTTGTAACTTCCGAAGAATTGTTCTTGGGATCTTTTGGCTGGATATGCACATATATTGGGACCTGTTTGAGAAAGTCAACGCAATTTTCCATGTGAGTATGTCAAGACCAAGACAACTCACGACCTGATCCACGGATGAGCCCGCTACGAAGCCAGCTTGTCCATCGTCCCACACAAGATCGTTAGTCGTCGCTGGAAAATTGGCCATGAGCTCGGATGTTTATGGTTCTAGGTTAGGCTTAGACAGTTAACAGCGTCACAAAGAGAACAAAAAGGGGACGTCGTCTGAGGCATCATCGGGGTCAAATACTTGAGATTTGGAAATCATGCTTGATGTTATCATCGATACACAGCTAGTCAGGTGCATATGTGCAGCTAAACGATGTATGCGCGAGGCTGAACGTGGGACCATCGAGAGCTGATCTCGAGGCCGAGAATGCACACGCGTTCGCTACCATCATTGGGCGGTTCTTCTGTTAGAGGACCGAAGGCGCTGCGTTAAAGTTGCCGGCCATGCTGCTTATCACTTTAGATGTTGTCAGAGGGGCTGGGAAGGCGCAGGCTTAATCAATCATGCGCGGCGTAGAAATCGCGGCTGCAACGTGGCGTCGGGCATGGGCGCCTGGGGAATTAGGACAAATCTGCTTTCGACTCTGTTACATTCATTGCAGCAGCGAATGTCACCTGGAGCGGTGACATTACAGAGCGATCAACTCAAATCAACGGGCAATTGCTTCGGTGTACGCGCCTTCCAAGTTTTGCTCGTCGCGTTCTGACGAATCTTGCCGAGGTGAGCGGAACCCGGCACATTCTCGTGGATGTCCCTCTCAACACCTCCATCCGACGTGCAAGGGTGCATCATCACCTCGGGCGAAAACACCAACTATAAAGACTCGTTCGCTCGATACGTCGAGCCAAAAGTCCACTGCGAGATCAGGAACCACACATGGTCGAAAATCATTGTGAGAGGATGCTACTTGAGGGCAGGGCCATCGACTACCACTACGGACAACGAGAGACAGCATCAACGTTTCAATTGGCAGCGGCCTACGGCAACTCGGGTCACACAGGATGTTCTGCGAGTCAATTGCTTTCCGGGCAGGGATTATGTCGAACACTATGCCCGAATGATTGCGTCCTATCTGGACCTCAAGGGAAGGACAGACGAATTAGTGATCGAACGGCCGTTTCCTCTTGACGCCGCACAGATTCTATACAATTCAAATTTACAAGCAATGGGCAAGGTGGCCATCGTAGTCGTTGGAGACTTGCATTGTTTTCGTGGTCTTGCAAATAACCGCTGGGTTGGAGACTCGGATGAAGGACAGGCCCTGTTCTCATGGCAAAAGTTTTCCGGGAAAAACACGTCTAGAATCGCATTTCTAGGGTGTAAAATCAGTCTTTGGGGAGATATTGCGGGACAGCTTGTACACGTGCTGAACGAGATCAATGAAGTGCAATGCTGCATCTATGTCGCGAAAGCCGGATCACTGCGTCCTGAAGACAAGCCGAATACGCGCATTGCAACAGGTACACAAAGTATCCTCGATGGACGCCTATATACCTGGGAGCCAGGCATTGGGATGCCGCAGTCACCGATTTTGTACAATGGCCTCCACACAACAATTACTTCGCCATTACTTGAGACGGAAGATTGGTTGACGAAACAAATATCAAGGGGCGTCCATTGGGTTGATTGCGAGGTCGGCCATATGGCAAAGGCCGCTATTCAGACCTCCATCGCTTTCACATATTTACATATCCTGTCCGACAACGTGACGAAGAAGTACGAATACAACTTGTCCAACGAGGATGAAGAAGAAGTCATGAAGGCTCGTCGGAAACTTTTCGACCAATTATGGATTGTGATTCGGGAAAAGCTGCTGGATTCATTCGGAGTCGATATCGACAAAGACATCGAAGCCACTGCGACAGATGCTTTGGCCAAAGACCGCTCGGCCGAGCCAAGATGTCCTGGTTTGGAACAGACAGTCATCGGAGGGGCAATCTGGGACAGTACGGAGACAGCGGAGTTTCAAAATCGAACAAATGATCCGACGATTGAGCACATGTAGCTGCATATATAGACAGGCGTCGTACGAGCACTGTAGTCATGAGGATGAACATCGACATCGATTCCGGTTACAAACACACTACTCTAATGTAGAGAAATAAAAAACACTTTCAACCTTCTTCGAGAACTGTATATGCTCTCTCTCTGGCATTTTGGTGCTCCCACCGTGAGCTTGCTATCGCCCTCTGTTTATAGTGCTGCCATGTCCAATACAACGCAAACAGTATCAGGCTCAGAGCGATAGATATCACGAAATACATCCACAAATCGTGGGAGTACGTGATATGGCCTCCGTGCGAGTCCGGGCTGTAGTTGAAAAAGTTCATACCGAGCAAAGCCTTTGCACAAAGTCAGCTAAGGATGATCTGATGTTTACAGTGATTCTGCTTACAGAAACAAAAGTGGCAGGCAAGAATACAACGGTTGCCACGGCTATGGCTTTCATCGAGGCGCTGTCTTCTTTGGTCGCCATTGCCATTTCCAGATTTGTTTCGCTGTCGAGCTGGGACATCAAGTTTGAAGTCTGCACCACATGTCATGATCAGAACTCAACGTGCAAGACAATAGCGGTCAGAGACTGTTACCAGATCTTGTTCATTGCCCATACGCCTGTCGTTTGAGGTGGCTCTAGCAACAAAGCCTCGCATCATTGTATGTTGGAATCTCAGCATCTCTGCTCGTTTCGAAAGAAGTCTTGAAAACATGCTCGGTCGAGACTTGAGTTCGTCGCAGTGTTGGGCGATGCACTCATACACTTTAGAGGCTTCTTGTGTCGCTTCTGTTGAGTGGACCACATGTCTAGAATCCTTGTACAACCCTATAAAGTAAGTCAGGTCTGTGTTGCCTCGTGGCTGTGATGCGTAAGTCTCGTCAGTGGATTTGCTTTCACCATGCATGGAAGAAAGACACAACTAACACTATTCGAAGCCTTGTTTTTCTCAATGCTACGCATTATTCTTGCAATGTCCCAAACACTTCTGTCGTAAAGAATCATGAGTTGTTCCAAGAGTAGCTGGTGCAGGCCATAGGGTCCGATAGCAACGTCGCGATTGGATTCCTCACACAGCTCCCGGAACATGTCTTTTGCCAAGTTATGGGGAGTATCGAAGCACATCAACAGATTCCTCGATTCGCTGAAGGTCGAAATGAAAGACATTTCGAACCATGAATATTGCTTGTTACCAGTGGTATGCATTGATGAAGTTAGAATTGTCTTCACAATTAGACGTGACCAAGTCTCTATCTTGAGAGGTGACGGGGTGTCTGAAGAGGCACTGTCCGTCTGTGCTTGGCTCGTTGAAGTCTGTGATCCAAAGAAGCCGTTATGTTGGAGACATGTGTTCGACCAGAATATCCGCGGGATATTCGGGAAGTGTGAACAGAGCTGTTTACGCAGTACAGGATCATTGATGAAATGAGCTATACCGGCGAATCTTGGAGGAAGTATGGTCAGCTGTCTGGCGCTTTGAATTTTACGCTTTCTTCTTACATTATGCAAGTAGAGGTATTGTCATCCTATTGAAAATCAGCTCGTGGAGTTGACGAGCAATTCAAATCTTTTGTGTACCTCTAGCAGGTTAAGTATGGGTATATCGGCCCACCGCCATATGCTAGTCGTCGAATCTGGAGTTCAGGACACCTTAGTGTTCTCACTTCCATCTCGAAGCAATCAACAGAGATAGTCCATACCATACAACAAGGCTGTCACGTCCGGATTGCCATGACGTTGCCTTCCAGAGTTCGAGGGAACCGACATTTTCGCGCACACTGCTTGACAACTCGAGAGAGTCTCGAGTCGACGACCTTTCCGAGTTTTGTGTCTTTTGCAATGCCGGCATGCAGCCAATTTAACATGCATCTCAGCCTCGGTGGCTGGGAAGTCCAAAATAGCATTTCTGACCCAGTTTCCCGTACTTCGCCTATGAGGCTGGTCAGCTAAGTGGGGTAAAAATCTGATTGAGTATAGATCATGCTCGTTGTCAAGAAGCGACAAGTGTGATTACTGTTGTTGTACGATAATAGGATGGTAGACATGAGGCTTCACGAGGTCGGCTGGTTTGTGAGCCTGCACAAACAAATTGTGCGTCCTTCGTTATTCACAGCTTCTACACACGATCACGATTATGATCATGGTATCTCAAATTCCTCTGTATTTTTCACCTGACTTCACTTTAATCTTCCAATGCCGATCTTATCGGTTTCAAAGATCAATAACCTTCTGTCAAAGATGTCTTTGATTATCCTAACTAGCATCTCCATCACACTTAGTCAAAGGACCACGTTGTGACCTTTCGCCTAGACGGTCTTGCTTGATCCTGTCTCTGGCTCGAATCAAGCACTTTCCCAGCAGATTCGAACCCCACTCGTCCCTCTTTGACAATGCTGTCTTTGCGTTGAACCCGACGCCCCAAACCCTATCATTAGCACTCGCTTCGACCAACTCCCTTTCTCCAGTCATGAGCAATTTGTCCCTTAACTCAAGATTTTGCGAGAATTTCAGATAACTTCCCTCCTCGACAACTTTCTCCTTAATCTCGTTCCAAGCCGCATCGTCCCAGTTTGCGACACATCGACCCAATGCTTTCTGATCTTTCGGACTTGATGTTGCGAGGATGGACGCAGCTGTTTCGGCGTCCTTGCACAAAAGGGCTTTGTGGTGCATCATGTACTGTTCAGCACAGTTGTAGATTTGTTGAGTCTTGGGGTCTGTAAAAGACGAGATGAACCATTGGCTAAGGTACCCATGTGGATCTTCGTACTCGCGATGGAAAAGCACAGGGGGACGAACACTCTTCTTGTTGTGCTTCGGACGTGCAGAAGGGTCGAAGCTCGATGTCGTTGAATCTACGTTGACCGCCGTGTTCTCCCATGAATGGTTGTCTTGGCTCTTCGCCATAATATCTTGTGAGATTGTAGTTTCGTGTTGCTGGTTTACAGCTTTGCTCTGTAGGTAGACCTTTTCGTTGAGTCTGCCTGACTGATTGGCCTGGCTTATTTCGTAAGTTCTGGTGTAGAGGATCTGTAGATGACACGATGTTATGGTCTGTTTAATGTTCGATGCGACGAACAAGAGATGGTGCATATCGGGTGCGATTCTGACTCATGTGAGGCGATTAGAGTCGGTGACCTGAATCCAGTCACCGGAAAGCTTAATTTTGGACACCGATGCTCCAATTAGAGATCCGAAGAAAATGGAGGTCCAAATGATGGAAGCGTTGGAAGCGACGCTTCTCGATATTGCGGTGTGAGCTCTTCTGGTCGAGTTGCCGCCTTACTAGAGGCTTCGAGAGATATCAAGTTCGACAACTACAACATAGCATTTGTCAGCCATGAATCCTAGAGACAGAAGCCTCCAGCGTATCTGCATTGCCCGTGACGTTCAAGCAGAAATACAAACTTTCAGAACATACCAAAGCCTGTCCGCTAGTCAATCTCTTCTCGTTTGACACAGCTCGCGCAGAAAGCCCTCGTAGCATACTATGCAGAAACCCGAGCCTCCGCAATCGCTGCGACACAATCGCATTGGGTAGTTTCTGAGCTGCGGCAAAGCTCTCGCATTCGATTCTCATGCGATCGATTGTCTCAGTCGCAATTTGTGTGGTCTCAACCAGATGGGCTACGTGGCTCGCGATCTCAAATGAAGCTGCAAGTTGTCTTCTTTGCTTCTGAGCCGGGGATGGGTCTGTGGGATGTACAGAGTCCCTGGTCTCGTTCTGTCTGTTTGCGGTTTCTAGGAGCTCCTAGAGAATAAGTTCGTGATCAGCACGTCTGAACTGTGCGCGGCTCAAAGTTTGCAATAGCCTTCCGACCCTTTACCTTTTCTATGCTTTTGATTGTACCTCCCTGGTACCATATACTCGTGTCGTATAAGTGAACCAGTTGATCGAGCAGGGGTATGTGCAATGCGTAGGGTCCCTGTAAATCTTGCAACATTGTCGGCAGTGATGATTGTAGTCCAGCTATCATGTCTTCAGGCACGTCGAAGCAGACCATGACGTTGTAGGCTGAGCCGCTGGAAGTCAAGAAGCCCATCTGCATCCACTCGTAAGATGAACTGCCGTGGGGTGAATTGTAGTCTGGTAAGCCTTGGTTCTCCGGCATCTTAGCGGATAGACGGAAGTAGGTCGAATATGGCTCCGTGGCTGGAGGGAGTGAATAATCGCAACCGAAGAAGCCATTGTGAAGCACACCCGTGCTTGTCCAAAAGGAAGGGGGCGTACGTGGAAAGCGCGATACTATTTCATCCCATAGAGTATTCCGTGCCTGGTTCCGGAAGTGTTTGATTTCGGTGAAGCTTCAGAATGACATTCAGCTACCAGCCATTCCCATGAATTCTCTTCCAAAGGCGTCTAAGGAGAGATAAAATATCGCAGACCTACATGATGCATGCTTTCCATTTTCTAGATTGCTTTCCCCGATTTCAGCTATCGATCAAGGTTGACTTGAGCTGACAACATACCGACAACAGATCTCGAAGCAGTCGTGATTCAACTAGCGACCATTGATGATTTCGGTCGTCTTATCAGTCTGTCAGCAGGTTTGCGACGGTATGGTCGGGTGTCTGTCTTCACCGAAGATAAGAGCGCTAGCATCCGGATTCAAGTCTGTGAACTGTGAAGCACGTCTTGCCATATTTGGTTCGGAATTATAGATATGTTGGCTCCTTATAGCCCTGGATTATGATGAAGTGTGTGTAAGAACGATGATGGTGAGATTTCTCTCTCCCGTCGTTCCTGCGATGGTAACGGATGCCAAGCCGCCGGAAGTACAGGGTCATACGCAGGTGACGGACTGCGCCAACATGTGCACATCCTCATACTCAACGTCTGAACCGTCTCGAGCAATGATCATGTAGCGCTCTCATCAAAGATCTTCTTAGGTCGATTCTACCTACTTACACTGCCAGGAAGCCGAGAGCCCGAAAGAAACGAATTCACGGACATATAGTTGACGGAGAACATCCAAAGTCGTTCGTAAAAGTATCATTTTGTCTGTCATTATAATGCTAACTAGCCCTTTTTCATCATGGAATCATGTCACACTGGGTGGCAGTGTTTTTGTCCGGTAGCTTAAGCACCAGTCTGGATAGTGTAACCACCATCGACGATGACGTTTTGTCCATTCAAATACTGACAGGATGCAGCAAACAGAATAGCAGCGGCCATGTCACGATCATTGCCGGGTCTCTGAGAAGGCAGACCTTCCTTGTGCTCCTTGGGAAGCTCGCTCTTTTGATCATCCTTGCTTTCGCCGGCAGTCATTTCTGATGGGAAGACACCAGGAGCGATAGCATTGATACGGATCTTCAGACCGGCACTCTGGACTTCGGCTGAAAGCATCTTGTTGAGGTGGACCATGGCACCCTTGGAGGCGTTGTAGTTGAAGTGACCTTGAGAGATGCGGACAACACCGGAGATTGATGAGATGTTGATGATAGTTCCAGACCACCCGTGCGTACGCTCAGTGGCCTTCTGCAGGAGAGGCAGGAAGGCAGTGCTGAGGAAGAAAGGAGCAATGACGTTGGTGGTGTAGAGATCACTCCAAGTGTCGAAGCTTTGGCGTATGTCAGTAATGGAAAGCCTCATTAGACAGGAGAAGCGTACCTGTCCTCATCGAAGAGGTTCTTTTTCATTTCCTCGGCATCCTTGCCATCAGGGGTGAGCTTTCCGGCGGCAATGCCAGCGTCTAACAAGTGATCAGCAATATTTCTACATATGATAGGGCGGTGACATACTGTTGACAAGAATGTCAAGGAAGCCTTCCTTGCTTTCAATCTGCTTGACCAGCTCTGCAATCTCACTCTTCTTGGTGACGTCGGCAACGATTGGTATAATCTCGCCAGAGATGTTCTTGCCGTAAGTTTCTTGGACAGTCTTGAGCTTCTCCTCGGTGCGGCCAACAATGTAGACTTTGGAACCGTTGTTGGCAAGAGATTGAGTGGCCTAGTCATGTTAGACAGAAGCATTTATCGGATTGTGTATGACAAAAGTGTTACCATCAACCCGATGCCTGAGCCGCCACCGGTGACAAGAGCAACCTTGCCCTTGACATTGAAGACCTCGCTGAGCTGGAAGTTGCTGTTTGACATTTTGATGAAAGTTTGTGAGAAAGATGTTGTTTGTGAGAAGAACAGAGAAAGTGACAATTATTTATATGAGATGTGATAGAAAGTCTCAGGTGTTTATGCGAGTCGCGAGTGACGTTTAGGTGACGATCGGTGGGGCTGTGATGATCAGGGTTCGCATCACTATAGACTGAGCGGGATCTCTGCCAGCAGATGCTTGACACGATTCTTCATAAGTGAGCCGCTTGATTCGATGGAAACATCATAAGTGGTGCTTCGTGCCGCCTTGATGTGTTGATGTTATACTTGTCCTCGGCTTCTCGTCTATTCCAGAACGGCTCGGTACTATTGTACGAGCGTGGCAGCCATGATCTGAACAACCTCATTCACTATCTTCTGGCATGTCTTCTTCGGGTGTGGTGCTGGATCCTAGCTCTTGACTTTCATGGCCGCCTTCTGGCTTCAAAGGACCCTTGTTGAAGATGAGACGAACGACTGCCTTGAGTTGAATGGCTTCCGATCTCTGGTAACAGCGAGCTTTCCTCGAGCTTGAATCTTCAAGGTCTTTTGAGCCTGAGGATCATGTCTCTGAGCCTGGCTGACATGGCAGACTGATCAATGTCCCCATGGGTCTTTCGACACCATACCTCTGACTCTTCGCATGCACTCCTTGTTGGAGTAGACACACGTACTGTCGAGGGATCAGTAGTCCCCCAGCGCCATGCACCAACCACTCCTCCCACTAGCAGCATCAGACTCCTTGACCCCATCGTCCAAGACAGCTAACGCAGCATTACACTGCACCTCTTGCATCTTCTTGCCCGCTTGATCCTCTTTCACTTCCTTCATGGTCGTATCCTCGAGATCAGTCGTACCATTCACGCTCTCGTTCGTCTTGGCTTTCTTGAGCATCGGCGCGTCGTCAATCGCATTCGCAACGGGTTCGATTTGCTCGTGTGAGCGCTTGGCAGCGAGGGTGGGCGAGTGTGACATGGCGTTTTCGCTGGCGGGGTTGGAGATCGAGATTTGAGTAGACTGTGCCATCCAAAGGGACGAGAAATTGCTGCGAATGGGCTGGGTCAAGGTGATGCGAGCATGGTGTGCGGAACCCAGACGCGACCGACGATTGAGTCGCGTTCCGGAGCGAGCTCCATGACGACATGTTTGCCAAAGACCCAAACTTTACGGCAATGGGATGACCCTGACTCGAATCTAGAAACCTTGCCGACGACGATATACTTATTTTTGTCCATTGAAGTCACGTTTTCCATGCTGCTTGGATGTGCGAGGATATTTTATCCATTCGGATTCGGTCACTTATCGCTATCCAGACATTCACAATCAAACCATCGCTTGATAATGTTTGCCATCTCCTTCACACTCACAATTGGGTTGTCCAAGGAGAGGGAATCCACGCAAAGCAACGGACGCATCTGTCAGTGAAAGAGACGAAACACATATCGAAGATACACAAAGACTTGGTACAGCTATGTACAACTAAGCCTGCTTTTACCAAGAACACCTAAAGAGAAGGACCCATAGTGTGGATATCTAATAACCAAAAAAATGCCGCCAACCAAGAAACAAATGAAAATGCAAAACACATTAAAACATATAAGGACATCTGATGGAGCAGACGTGAAATGAAATCCAAATCTCAGATCCAGAGAACGAACAATGGCGCCAACAAAGACCACAAAGTAGAGTCGAACACAGAGGCGCTAGGCACAGCAGCACCACTCGATGTGGCAGCTGCTGACACCACACTCGTAGAGCCGCCAACAGTGCTTGAAGAAGACCCACGGGGGCCACTACTACTGCTACTAGACGCCTGTCTCCTGGTTCCGCGACTCGATAGGGTAATAGCAGAAGATGCCGAGACACCAGATGAACCAACTGCTTGTGTAGGATTCCAGTGTGAAGCACTTTCTTGGGAATTCTCTCCAGATTCAGATCCAGAGCCAGAGCCAGATCCAGACTCAGGCCCAGAGACAGAATGACCAAGTCCACTGATGATGGCACCAGCAACACCAGTCACAGAATCTGTGCCCACGTGTTGACCAGAAACTACAATTGCTGTGGTCACCGCATCTCCGGCCAACGTAGCAGTTGCGGCAGTCTCTGTTGATGCTGGAGACTTCTCCGAGGCGTACTCCGCCGTGACTCCAGTTGTGACAGGTCTTGTCGTGCTAGGCGCACCACTTCCTGCACTAGAAGCTGGACTAGCGTTATTGTTATCGCCATTCGCACTCGTTTCTCCTCCCCAATGAGGAGTTGGTGTGGGTAATGTGGTGACTCCACCCATCGGCGTCAAAACTCTTGGAGGATCGTAAGCTCCACTCATTCCTGGTGAGGGACCACATTTTGCATCGGCCCAAGCTTGTTGCATACTAATCAGCCTTGACGGCAACAATATGACTGGGTGGCACGGATCCGGATGGTACAATGCGTTGCCAGCATTGATTGGATTGTCGGGCCAGTAAACATAGCCAGGGATCGTAGAACAATTCTGGCCTACTTCATCAAAATTTATAGGTTGAGGTGGAGGCTCTGTCGTGATTGCATCGCCCATGCTTCTGTATGTCGAACCGCCTAAGACATAGTCTGATTCAAGCTGTGTCAATGTGGTTATGGGCTGAGCTGTCGTGATTTCTGAAGCATCAAATGCGATTGTCGTGTTGATCCAAACTTCTCCTATTGGGCCGCATGCATCGTTCGCTGCAAGAGAGCTGAATGCCATGTATACGCTAGGCGATGTAAATGTGAATCCTTCAGCATTGACACTTGTAGTGGGTTGGCCTGCCGTTGTTGGCGTTGGTGTTGCTTGGTCAGGCCAGAAATAGAAGTCGATAGTGCCTGCTGTCATATAACATGAGCTGCAACATGGCGGCTTCGGTGTGTATGCACGAAAGCCGTATTGTGTATCTTGTGAAGGTCAGTACCGCTCGGTGACTACATACAAAAGGTCTGAAGATGAATGTACGCCAAATGAGGTTCAGATTTGTTTATGGATTGCAAACAATGTGATAGGAGCGTGCTGCAGATGACAAGTAGAAAAGCACGAAATCCTGAACGAAACAGCGAAGTGAAAGGTCAAGGCACCATAACGAAAAGACAGCAGAACAGAACAGCAAGTATATCGAGGAACATGCTCTGGAATGAAAACCACTTACATAAGAAAGTGCTGGTCCAATAAGTCTGCGAGGTGACGGATCCAGTCAAAAGTCCATTCGAGTCTGTAGGTCCAAAACCTTCATACCAAGTCCATCGGCTGGTAGCGATTTCTGTACTTTTATAAGTAGCGACAAAACTGTTCAGTTGCGCCGTGCAAAAGCTCGCTAACCAGTCGGACTTGCTATTTGAGCCGTCGTCTTCCCCGGTGCCGTTGCCCTCCCTCTTGGTCACATGAGGATATGACGGAATGGCGACGGTGAGGCCGAGCAGACTCGACAGCACCAGCAATAGTGACCATGACTGGCGCATTGCGAACAAGAGGCACGAGGGTCGCGGCGCTCGCGCGCGTTGAGGAGAGATGAAGCTGATTCCCCACGAAAGCCGGACCTTGCAGTGTAGATCTTGCGCGTTGATCTGGCTCGGCTTAATAGAGTGGCGGTAGATTGATTGATCTGTACAACCGTGATTCTAAGCCAGGATGTGAGATGTCAGAGGCGTCGTTGCCAAGCGATGTGGAATATTGAAAAGGCGTGGTCAAGAAGGAATCAAGAAGACGACCCTTGTATCCTGTGAGTTGGAAAGTGGTTTCGAAGAGAAAAAGGTAGGGCCGAGAACGTGTCACAGACTCACGGGCTCATGGGAACGCCGTCCAGATATTGTGAACTCCCCTTTCGACCGTTACGGCCAGCCGTGTCTCAAAAAGGTAAACTTGAACGTCGAGACAAGAACGACAAAGTCGATGACGAAGCCTATAGGCTAGAAACCGATTTGCACATGCCGAGTGGACGAAGTTCTTGTACGTTGAGCCAAGCCCAGTACCAATCACTCTTCTGAAACATGAGTGTCATTATTTTTCAGGTGTGCATGTCACATTTGCGAATTATTGATTTGACATCAAACTCTGCGCGAGTGTTATATATGGCAAAATTGTACTCTCTCACATCAGCCAATACCAGCTCAGCTGGTTCATCTTCATTGGTCTAGTGGTCATGATTTCCGCTTGTCAAGAGTCAAATCTCGTCAAGCGCGGGAGACCGGGGTTCGATTCCCCGATGGAGAGCTTTCTTTTTGCTTCTTACCATGCCACACACCTTTTGTTACTTTCGAGTCATCTTGTTGCGCCCTGTGCTCGAGGCATCACACGCGTGTTTTTTCTGTAGCCTCGCTCTGGAGAAAATGAACCTGACTGACTCAAATGAGCCTGTTTATTTGGATAGAGAGGAACATCGACCGTCATTTGAATCCTTCGAGATGGAACAAAGCACTTACCTCTTGATCCGAGTCCATTTCTGAACTATGTATTTTTGCATTGACCTCTCCATCAAATCTTCAAAATGGTGTTCATGCCCAGAATCGTTCCTTCGAACCAGCACACGCCTCTTCCTCGTCCAATCTCTAGCACGCAAGCGATCGCACATCATCAAGGATGCCACAAGGGGAAGTCAGAGAGCCTTCTCGGATTAGTGGGTTGTATCAGGGCGAAACAGCATATTCAGAAGGTCAAGGGAGTTTCCTTGCACACACCGCCAGAGGTAGATTGCCTGGTCCAATGTAATGAGTGGAAACCGCCGGCTGGGATGCTCAAGACAAGTGGCATGAGGGATGTTGACAAGGAAGAATCCATCTGTCTCAAGCGGGTGCCTGGAGATATGTATATCGAGGACAGATACCGTGGGCGCAGGCTCAAAACGACCTTCACCACCTGAGAGGCTTCCCTCAGAATGATTCTCTTGCATGTCCCCAGTCTCTGTTCTGGCCAGAGTGACATTCGAAACTCGGCGACTTCTGGGCTACAGCGATGGCGCAGATATGAATGCCCAAAGATCGCCTTGGAATGAGTCGACGTGGCGTGCAACAGTGTCTCCCTCTTACTCATCCCCCCAACGCCTTCCTCACCCTCCGAAACTCTCTTCCCTCTCTTTGGCCCAGGGTCTTCCAAATCGCACATGCCCCTACCAAGCACAACACCCCAAACTCCCACCCGATACCCCTACTATACCAAACAACCGCACTCAGCACCGTGAGACCATACGCCAAGCGTACATCCGCAGTGTATTCGGTAGACGAAGTGCGAGTCACACGCGTAAACAGCGGGAAGCGATTAGGTTCCAGTACGGGCATTTGCGTGTAGTGAGATCCCTCTGGGACGGGGAGCGTGACGGGTCTGTTCGAAGGGTAGAGTTGGGCAAAGGTGAGTCGGCGGCCGGCGCGTCTGATGCGCTCGGGCATGTCCATTTCGTAGGGTGAGGATCGGTCTTCCATCTTTTGCTACAACATGGTTCTGTAAAGGAGGTGTGAATGTTTGACAAGTGAGTTGGTGTATTAAAGACCGCTTAACGCCGTGCTCTCCCGTCGGCACACCCCTCCTTCCGAACAAGCAACTGCTGTTTCAGAAATCTCCGAGATGAGCATGCTTTAATCAGGGTGAAAGGTCTAATACTTCAGGTCATAATTGATTCAACGTTCTCGAGATTCCACCATCAGCATGGTCCTAGAAGCAGGTTACCCAAACACAACGGGCTTCCGGAAAGTCGTCAAAGCAACCATCTTGGTCAAGAAGAAAGCAGAACTCAGTGATGCAGATTTCATATCACATTACAACACCAAACACGCACAAATGGCAAAAGAGGTCTTGCTCAAGCACAAGTGTATAACATACAGTCTCGTACGTCTTTTCGATGATTTCTCCCCCAAGCAAAAGCGTGGAATTGACATGTTTCTTCGCAGACCTACCATCTTCAACGCGACAGAAACATAATGCAGGACATGCTCAAAGGAAAAGCAAACCTGTTACCTTACGACGCCATCTGTACGTTTGTGTTTCCCGATTACATGGCTTTTGCGCGCTTCATGTATGATCCGGCGAGTAAGGCGTTGACAGGTGATCATGACAATTTCATGGTCGAACAAGAGATGAAGATGATGGTGGGAGACGAGTTCATGGTCATCGAGGACGGAAAAATGGTTTGAGGGATGGACGGGCACGGCATGAACAGGGCATGACAAGCATATAACGCGTTTCTTTTTCTCTTGTATGTGTTCACAGACTCGACATTCGGCGGCGATTTCTCTACAGATAACCTGGCGCATCCATATCAGCACATTGCCAGTCGTCTCAACGTCAAATGGCAGCGACTCACCCTTGCGTCCAGTCTGGAAGAACATCCTCACGATAAAGACCTGCAGACCGGCCATACCGACCATCATCAGACTCTCGATGATGGAGAAGTTGAAGATTCTCTGCTCGGTGCTCCTGACGGTGGAAAAGTTTCTGTTCTCGCGCGTTCTAAAGTACTTTTGCTGGCGGGTGATTGTGCTGAGCTGGCCGCTGAGCTTGAGGACCGAGTTCTCGAGGGCGGACGTCTGCTCGATGTTGGCGCCCTGCTTGGAAGGGATGCTGGCGGCGCGGGGCTCGTTTTCGATGGAGATTTCAAAGTCGATCATCTTGTCGGCGAAGGTGCTGATGCTGTTGTCGAAGCAGAAGCGGTACTCGCCGACCTCGTTGGCTGTGAAGACAAAGTCGCCCTGGCGCTCCTTGGTGCCATCGAGGATGGTCTTTTCCCTGCCGGGCTCTGAGCTGGGTCCGTGGACCGCGTAGTCGACTGCGACGGGGGGTTAGACTGGGGTCGAGTGTGGGACGAGAGGGAGAGGGGTTTTGTCTGTACCATCGAAGGAGCCGCCCGATTGGACCTGTGTGATGCATCAGTACCATATGACAAGTTCATCCGACAAACACTCACAGCAAAGTAGAAGGCGACCTTTGCACCCTTTTGCTCAATGTAAGAGTAGAAGCACTCCTTGCCGTTGGGAGGGAGCTTGTACGTCAAAGCTGTCGCAGAAGCAAAGGAAGACAAGAGGCCCAGAAGGCCGAGCAGGGCAAAGAGGGGTGCCATGGTTGAACAAGTCTACGAGCGACAAGAAGATGGTCTTGTTGTTCTTCTGCCCGCTTCAGGGATGCTCGCCCTGCACAGACCCCCCTGACGCCAAAGTCCGGGGTAATTCTTTGTCCTGCAAACAAAGCAACAAAAAATATTCCTTCTATGCTGCCTCAAGCCTTGGCGCCCTACTCCTGTTCGCAATCGTTCTAGAAACTTTCTCTATATCCAGAACAGCTCAAGAATGAATATCGCGCAGATTGCTTATCTTTCATTCTTGTCTGCCGCGGCGAAGCACCCCTCAGGACCTGCACAAATTACCGCAATCCTTCATCCATTCATCCACCCACGACATCCTGCATATCCTTGTCCCCAACCTTCTAGATATTCGGAATCATGGGTATATGCACGCCACGGTACTGACGGCTAAGACGGTGTCAGATTGCAGAACGCATCCGATCATTGCAAATTGCTTTTGCTCCTCGTGAAATCGCGCTCCCACAACCAAGTATCACACGGCAACAAGGATCGTTGTACTCACGCAGAGACGCCTCTTCCCTCCATGACCACTCAAGACCACGCCTTTGGCAGCCACGAAGTGCCATGTCATCTGCTATGCATATGTGCTGCTAGAAGTATAAAAGGGACGACTGTGACCCATCAAGCACTACTCACTACAGTCAGAAATCCGAGCGACTTCTTTCAATGTCTTTCAAAGTGCTTAGTCTTACTTGCCTGCTTTACTTCCTTCGTCTGGTCTCTTCTTCGCCTCTTGTCGCTAGACAGAATCCTCACCCTATAGTTGGCCTCGACTATGCTACCTATCGAGGCTCTGTGCTCGATACTGGCGTCACCCAGTATCTTGGTATGAGGTTTGCTGCACCACCCACCGGAAACCTTCGTTGGCGCGCACCTCAGGATCCTGCCGCCATGTCTGGTGAGCAGGATGCCACTCAGGTAGGCCGATATGAATCTCAAATCCATGTTCCTCTGACACTCGTAGCCCAAAGCTATCTGCATTGGCATCGGAGAGACCATCAATGCAAACCGCACCGAGGATTGTCTCTTCATCAACGTCTTCACACCCAATAACGCCACCAAGTCTTCTAAGCTCCCTGTTTGGGTATACATACCTGGCGGTGGATATGCGAGAGACACGAACGCCAACTACAATGGTACTGACGTGGTCAGAACTTCTGGGCAGCAAATAGTGTTTGTCAACTTCAACTATCGAGTCTCAGCATACGGTTTTCTAGCCAGCGAGAAAGTCAGAGCAGATGGCGACCTCAATGTAGGATTGTTAGATCAGAGAAAGGCGCTCTACTGGGTGAAGAAATACATCGCCGAGGTGAGTGCATTACTTTATTGACACATGATTCACAGTGACTGAATATGTTACAGTTCGGCGGAGATCCAAATCACGTCGTCATCCATGGTGTTTCCGCTGGAGCAGGCTCCGTAGGAACACATCTCACGGCGTATGGCGGCAGGGATGATGGGTTGTTTGTTGGTGCAATCGGACAATCTCCTTTCTTTGCCTGTCAGAGCACTGTCTCACAGTCAGAATGGCAGTTTGACCGCTTCGCTACCGCCGCTGGTTGTGGTAATGCTACCGACCCAATGTCTTGTCTACGTGCGCAGAATCTGAGCACCCTACAGAAAGCCAATCTGCCTTCACCTTTTCCAGGTCAAACGCTCACGCCACTCTTCTATTATCTTCCTGTCATAGATGGCGATATCATCCAAGAAGCACCTTTCCTACAATTTCAGAACGGGAAGCACATCAAAGTGCCTTTGATGATTGGCGACACAACAAACGAAGGAGCAGGCTTTGCAGCGAATGCTTCTTCTCCAGCAGAGGTGTCTGACTTTCTCGCATCCAACTGTCCTCGTCTACCTGTCTCGGCTCTAGAGGAAGCGAACAGGCTTTATCCCCTGATGAGTCCCTTGCCCCACCATGCCGCATATTTCCCTTCGGCGTCGGCGGCAACAGGTGAATCCACATTCATCTGTCCTGGTCTGCTGATGTCAGAATCTCTGTCACGCGGCCAACGCAACCATGTTTGGAACTACCGATTCAATGTGTCGACCATAGAGGAAACAGCTGCTGGGCTAGGCGTACTTCACGCCTTCGACACACCTGCCATCTTTGGGCCCTACTATCAGGGATCCGCGATCGAAGCTATTGACCAAGTCCATCCATTCAGCACATACAACGCCCCCATCGTGCCTATAGAGATGATGTACTACATCTCCTTAATTCGTGCCTTGAACCCGAACACTTTCCGAGCCAACAATGCGCCGGTTTGGGAGCCTTTCAAGGGAAGATATGGACGACAGAGACTGTTGCTTGAGATCAACGACACCAGAATGGAAGCAGTTTCCAAGACACAACAGGACAGATGCGGCTTTTGGTATTCATTGGCAGGTATTGATGGAGAGTAAAGGAGATACACAAGTACGAAGACGGTCTTTCCCGTTGTCATTACTGAACGAGACGCCGTCGCAGTCTGTTGTATCCAATCGCTGCCACAGTCGCTACGGTCATGTTTTCACGTACAACAAGACCTTGCAATGGTCATAACAACATAAGTCTCTCTTGAGATATCCTGTACCCTTCTCGTAAGTACAAAGCAGTCCGCGCTCGTTTGGTACCTGTCAGCAGTACAACAGTGATCTCATTTCCGAAGTCTATAAAGTGTAGGTGAACTCTGGGTTCTCCCGATCTGTCAAATCCAAGAACTCTTGGTTTTCGAGCTTGACATACTGCAACTCGGCATTAGTAAAGAAGAGGGCACACGACTGGGATATCAAAACTCACACCAGGTTGACTTCTGATCTTTGCTTTGAGTTTGTTCTGGTGTTTGCAATAGAAGTATATCGCATACACCAAGAGTGCGGCAATGCCCCAGCATACGATGATGGTGACTTCGGCCGGCACGTACTTTGGTGCATCTTTTGCTTGGAAGGTCTGGGGCCCGATGATATTGCCAACCTATGTCAATTGTCAGTCTCGTTCTTGCCACCAAATTGTCAAGTCGTGAAGACTTACGCAGTAGCCGATCAGGTACATGGCAGCCACAGTGGTCTTCTTCGTGTATCCGGCCACGTTACTCGAGATCAACGACAGCAACGCCACGAAACACGTCGCTGCACTGCCGGTGAGGTAATAGCCAACCAGCTTTCCCACATTCATAGACTCGGGCAAGCAGACGATAAGCAAGACGCCAAAGATACTGAGCCACAGACACGAAGTCGAAACCAAAAGACGCGAGCCAACGCGATCCCCCAACCAGCCACAAGCGACGAGCGAGACCACTTCAACAGCACCAGCCGGTGTACCATACAACAACGACTGCTCCGCCGTATACCCAAACGACTCGATCAACAGCGAAAAGAAATTGGTCAATCCACCATTCGGAATATCGGCGATCAGAGCATAAAAAAAGAACGCCCAGGCCAAAGGATCGGTCAATGCTTCTTTCACCTGATACCACTTGAAATGCTTATTACCTATTCCTTGCTGGTTGATGCGGACACGCTCTACAGCAAGCAAGCATTCATCAGGCGTCAAAAAGCGAGCGTTCAATTGGTTATCGGGCATAAAGAACCAGAAGATGATGCCGACAGCAACGGTGAGCAAGCCCGTGACCAAGAAGACGATTTTCCAAGGTTCAATGGAGGCTTCGTGGGCTTCTGTGCCTCGTGCGATTCCATACGCCACTAAACCTCCTAGGATCTGCGCCCAGCCGTTGAAAGAAAACCAGATGCCGGTCCGCATGCCTTGCTCCGATTTCGTGTACCATTGAGACGTGAACAAAGCGAATCCTGGTGTCACGGCTGCCTCGAATAGACCCAGGAAGAAGCGCACGGCGAGAGCACCGCTGAAATTCGACACTGTGGAGAAACAGGTCAAAGTGATGCCCCAAGCGATGACATTAAAGGACGAGTATTTGCCCAGAGGCAGACGTTGCAGAAGACGGTTGGTAGGGTACTCCCATATCAAGTAGCCAAAGTAGAACATCGAGCCCAGCCATGAGTACTGTTGGCCATGCAGCCCGAGATCCTTTTTCAGTCCCATGACCGAGGCGTAAGAGATGCATGTCTTGTCCAGAAAATTCAACATGTATACCACGCAAAGAAGCTTGATTGGCCAGTCAAAAGAGGTTCTGGTAGAGGTCGAGAATGACTTACTGGCATGATATTTCGGTCGATCTTGCGAAGGAGCTTTTTGTTGGTCTCGTCGTCGAGTTCGATCACTTCGCCGACAGAAGCAAAGGCTTTCATGGCTTCGTCGGCATCGTTGGCATGTTCGGCTATCTGTTTGGAAACATTGTTCTTGACGTCGCTCTGGTATTGGATTTCTTGTACGGCTTCGGGGTCGTGGACTTGCTTTTCGTCTGCCATGTTTCATGCAACATATCACAGGATAAAATTGAAGAAGCGCAGAAGAAAGAAATGCACTGGTCCTGTTACTTATCTTGAGCATAGAAACGTGCCGCGTCTTGTCACTACTTGATAGGCGTGTGGGGCTATAGTACAGATAGCACATCCGCTTCATGCACTCGGCCTATCTTATCATGGAGGTGGAGATAGGGTAACCATGTGGGGACCTTAGCACTTCTTTCCAAGTCGTGCAATCAGGACAGTCGAAACTTCAGTCGAAGTCGAACCTGTTATCAAGCGCTGCTGCATGCAGTCAATTAGGTGCGATTATGCATATATAAAAAGCTTGGTCTGTGGCCATGCTTCTCCAAGAAATCCCGAGCCATCTTGCAGAAGAGACAAGCATTCTCTAGCGAGGCCACAAGCAATCATTGCGACAAGAATTTTGACGTGATCTCGCTTCTACTCGACCGATGGTCCTCTCGCAGTCAAAAAGTCGAAATCACAACCTAGTTCTGCCTGGTTGACTGAGCGTTCGTAGAGACCTCGATAGCCCCGCATGACCTTCCTCGCACGTCCGACGGCTTGAATATCCGTACTGTCACGTTTCGCTGTGATGCGTTGAGCTATCAATTCTTCCGACACTTGCAGTCCTAAACTCCTGTTCTCAAGGTCAAAGTCAATGATGTCTCCGTCCTCGACCACTCCAAAGACAGAATCAGTGATGGCGGACTCGGGGGATATGTGCAGGATGATTGTTCCACCTGCCGTGCCACTCATACGACCGTCTGATATCCTCAACATATCCTGGACACCCTGTGCTGCGAGTTTGCGAGGAATGGGTATCACACCAGCTTCGGGCATGCCTGGATTGCCGATAGGTCCTACGCCTTTGAGGACAAGTACTGATTCTTTCGTGACCTGCAGCTTTGGGTCATCGATTCGTCTCGCCATATCAGCCGTGTTTTCAAAGACAACAGCTGGACCGCGGTGGCGGAGAAGTCGACGATCTTTGGACGCCGCAGCTTTGATGATGGCACCACTTGGCGCAAGGTTACCTTTCACTACGGCAAGAGCGGATTGAGGGTAGATCGGTTGGTCCAGTGGCCGTATAATCTCATACGTGTATGGAAAAGGTTTGAAGCGTGCAAGGTCAAGTTCCTCGCCCAAAGTCTTGCCAGTGACTGTTTTGGCGTCCAGATGGAGAAGAGGGCGGAGAGCTGTTAGGAGAGCAGGCATGCCACCGGCATTGTGAAAGTCGTTCATGTAGTTGTCTCCGCTTGGTTTCAAGTCGACAAGTAATGGAATCTTGCGACCAATTTCGTCAAAAGTATCCAGAGTGATGGTCCCAGCAACCTCCGAATGACGGTTTATGATGGCCATCAGGTGTACTATGGCATTGGTAGAGCCTCCTATAGCTTGCAGAATCGTGATGGCGTTCAGGAAAGATTCCCGCGTGAGAACAGCTTGGGGGCGCGAACTTTCCTTCGCCATTGCAGCTGCTACTGCATTTGCTCCGGTCTGCTCTGCAACCCTAAGACGTGCAGCAGAGACAGCGGGGGCCGACGCGCCTTGCAGAGGCATCATACCAAGGGCAGCTGTTACGCAAGCCATTGTGCTCGCAGTTCCCATCACACCGCAGGTTCCAGCCTAGGTATATGTTAGATCATGATCCTTCTCAGCAGCCAGTAGACCTACAGTCGGTGCCAGCTCTTCATTAATGGATGAAATCTCCTCAATATCAATGGATCCAGCGCGGAAAGCTGCCCAGTTGTTTCGGCAGTCGGTACATGCTCCAATCCTGACACCTTTGTTTGAGCCAGGCATCATAGGCCCCACTACCAAAGGAAGCACTGGCTTATTGCTAGAAATACCGCCCATCAACTGTGCCGGGACTGTCTTATCACAGCCACCAATCATAACACAGGCATCTAACGGCTGTGCCTTGATCATTTCTTCCGTGTCCATACTCATAAGATTCCGTAGGAACATGCTCGTAGGTGTAGAAAATGATTCGTGCAAGCTGATAGTTGGAAAGTCGATAGGCAATCCTCCATTGAGCATCACACCCCTCTTCACAGCTTCGATGAGTTGTGGGACTTGAGCATGGCATGGGTTGAAGCCAGAGTGTGTATTGATTATGCCAATGACCGGCCGGGACAGTGCATCATCACTGTATCCGGCCGCTTTGATAAAGACCTTGCGAAGGAATAGGGAAAAGTGAGCATCGCCGTATGAAGTCAGGCCTTGTCGAAGGCCTTGTTGTCCGTTGATGGGCGATGACAGGTCATAGTCGGACTCTGACGCTGTCTTGGAATCCTCCATTGCTTTAATGGATCAGAATGAGAGATTAGTGGACGTAATGGCCCATTTACTGGCATGCCGGCTCACAGGCATTATGTAGAGTATGATTGCCAGATGGCGACATCACCCGTCGGCAAAACCTCAGCGGAAATTCCTTGTTGAAATATCTCCGCAGCGGACTTCCGCAGCTTCGTCAGGCCAACCAGGCCATACCTTTCTATATAGCCTTTGCACACCTGCAATCAGCGGAACTCTAGCAGCATATCAAATCGCAAGATAGAAAACATGACAATCGTTCACATTGGTATCTCGTCACTGTTCCTCAATCAGCACAACAATTCCTAACTCTGCCAGTTCTGTTCAAATTTCGTCCCGAGGTGACAGATGAGCACAAACAGAAGTTCGTAACAGAACTCAAGAAGCTCAAGTCATTACCATGCGTCAAGCAACAGCGACTCGTAGTTGGTGGGCAGTCAATAACAGACCCCATCGAGAGAAGCAAAGGCTTCCAGTTTGCGCTGTTGAGCTTCCATGAAAATCGAGCCGCTCTCGAAGAATACCAAAAGTCCGACGAACATCATCAGTAAGTGTCAATGCTCTAAAGTTGCTTGTCTCGGGTGACAAAGTGATCTGACAATATTGGGCAGTGTCACAAGCACATACATGTTCCCTTACAAAGAAGATTTGACGAGATACGATTTTGAGGTTGATGAATCAGACGAACATCTTCTCGGGTTCCTTCCCATATCTGGAGTCGAGACAGCTTGATGTTCAAGTGACTAGGCGTGTTTAAGAGGTTAGAAACGATGAATGGAAACCTTTGGTGAATGAAGACCAACAGCTCGAGAAAAATTGTTGGCAGGGCAGTTGTGGCCCAAGCTTCAAACAGTGAACAAAATCAAATGAACTTGTGTCTTTGGATGTCGCTTGACTTGAATTATATAAATTTGATATCTCTCCTATAACTAAAGCTTGCCTATGGCGCTGCGATCTAAATTTCGAAGTCTTTGATGGACGTGGTAATTGTAAAAGTACCTTGTCCGGTCTATAAGTAGTTCATCCAACGCTCTCATGGTGAAGCCAAAGCCAAAGCCAAGTCTCGGGTTTTCCGTCTTCTCTTCCTTTCTCTACGCGACCGAGCAAAGATGGCCGAAGATGGCAGCCAAACAGGCGCCGAAACCAGAACAAACCGCCGAGAAACGCGAAGACATCAGCGTATTCGTACAGCTTGCCTGCGCTGCCAACAGCGCAAAATACGTGTAGTGACAGCCTTGTCTACCCTCAGTTATCCTTGTACTGATTAATCTTCAAGTGCGATGGAACTCTGCCAACATGTACATCTTGCACGAAGTCAAAGAGAAAGTGCGAATATCAAGGTGGTAATGTTGTTGACAATCAGGCAAGAGCGTGAGTTGCATTTCTTTTTGTCCTTTTTTTCGTGCCGCTAAAATGTCGCAGTCGATACATACGGCATCTGGAACAGCGAGTCCATTGGCTCGAGTCGATCGTCAAAGATAGGTGTCCAGATGTGGATCTGACACAAACTATGGATGTCGATGACTCCGGAGACTTGGATAATACCACAGCATTTAACCCGCCGCCTAGTGATCTTGCTGGCCCTCAAAACGATGTTGTCCACGACATAGATGTCCCGGATGCTTTCCAGAATGCTGCAGTACCACACGTCGAGCCAACAGCGAATGCAATGGGAGCGTCAAACGTCAGGTCGAACAATGCAGATTCGAGCATCGCCCATCAGATCGGTCTCGTATCACTTCCGAATGGAGATGATCCACGATACATCGGACCTTCGAGCGGTCACTTCTTTACCCAACTGGTCTGTACCGCTAGCGCCTTAACAAAATCCACTGGCTCCATACGCCCCGGCAGAACCGGTACTGCTGTGCAACGCGACAGCGCCCTTGCTGAGAAATTGCTCCGCGATATTCACACCCCATTGCCCACGAGCAAGGAGTTGACGCAAGAGCTGACCAAGGCGTTTTTCGAAAGCGTACATCAGCATCTACCATTTTTACACGAGCCAACTCACATGACTCTCGTTGAGGACTTGTATGGCTCAGACGAGCCTGATGCAGTGTCTGCGTTCCAGGTATACATGGTCCTGGCGATATCCTCTGTTACACTTTCTCGACGAGATCGAGTTGTGCTTCCAAGCGAAGGGTGGTCGGCAAAGGCTATGTCGTACTTCGAGAAGGTACCTCTGGAGAGCTCTATCAGGGGTTTGCAATGCCTTTTGCTACTATATGTGTGGGGCATGCACAGCCCTTCGACTAAACTGAATGTTTGGTATCTCAATTACCAGTGTATCGCTATGGTCGTTGATCTCGGATTGCAGAGGGATGTTTCGTCCACAATGACGATACCTCGATTGGAGGCGGAAATGAGAACAAGACTATTCTGGGTGGTACACAGCCTTGACAGATCTCTTTGTACCATGATGGGCCGACCGATTGGCCTCAGAGACGAGGCTTGTGACCTGAGAGTAAGCATTACTGCCATATTCAATGCCTGCCCGCAAAATTGACACATTTGAATGTCTAGCTTCCTGCGGATCTTGATGATCAGCAACTGACTCAAACTGACGTCACACAGAGAGCAGAAGGCGATGATCCTAGCCACATGAGCTACGCAATACATATGTTTAAGCTATCCAGGCTCAACTCGGAAATGAAGTACATCCTTCACAGCATTTCTCGAGAGACACCAGCCTATGCCTACCCAGCTATCCGTTGCATCAAAACTTGGCAAAGAGATATGGTAAGCCGCCTTGATGAATGGGCTGCTGACATACCGCTCAAGCAAAGTCGTCGAGACTATGTTGTCAAGCTCTGCGAGATCCGTTATCACGTCTTGAAGACTTTGCTCTTACGACCAAGCCCTGGAATCCCTCAACCTACCGCAGATGAGCTAGGACAGTGCTATCAGAGTGCCATAGCGGCTGTCAGGTTGTATCATGAATTGTATATTGAGAGCTCGTTAGTCTTCAGTTGGGCTTCTTACCACTCGATCATGATGAGCTCAGTCACTGCGTTCTTTTGCATATGGACATGTCCCGCAGTTGCGCAGGAGACGGCAATTGATAGCTTAGTGTCTGATTTGCGTGCAGCGTCCAACATTCTCAGTGCTACGGGAGAGCATTGGGCAGGAGCCAAACGAAGCCGCGATATTCTCGACGAGCTTGCGCATCGCACCATCAGTTGGTTGATGGACCGGAGAAATCGCAGGACCGATGACAGACAGAATGCAGCTTCCACAACAGAGACCAGCGATCAGCGCTGGGGTTCTGAGCTGAGCAACGCTAACCTTGGTGCACCACTTCCGCTTGACAACCCTCTCGGAATGAATAGTATAACGAGGAATCCGCAGTCTGACGACCTCGAGGCGCTCATGCAGCAATACAGTCGCAACTGGACGCCTGGTCTTGACTTTTTGGGCTCCGGGCCGGAGCAAGCTTCCGATACGACAACAGGCTTCTGGACAGGCGATATGAACACCGACTCATTTCTACAAGATATCTTCGACGGGCTGGCGCCTATGGCTTTCTGATGATGACCGACTGAGCTGTCGGAGCAGAGGAATTTAGACTTCGTCGCCGTTTGGCAAGATGAAGCGGGATATCGCAGTAAGTGTTGTAAGTCCCCACCACTGCGGTTGGAAATCCGAGGGCGGATTTTCCGTGCCGCACCAACACATATGTTGTAACAGAGACGGTACTGGAGCCACTTCCAGTTCTGCTTCTTTTCGAAATCACGTCAATTTCCACGCCCTATTGACTATCGGCGTCTTTTCTAAACTACATTCAATCTCAAGACTTCCCATCTCCTCGCTATCGGCAGATTCAACAAGAAAAAACCATGCACGATCTTACAGACAAGGTCGCATTGTGCACCGGACTTGGACAGTCCCCAGGTGAAGGATGGGGTATTGGTGCAGCCACTGCTGTCTTGTTGGCTAAGCAAGGTGCCAAAATCTTCGGAGGAAACCGCACCTTAGATTCAACTGTCGGGACTCAGAAAGCCATCAAAGCCTTAGGGGGCTCCTGCGACGTTTTCAGGTGCGATGTTACCAACTCAGACTCTGTCAAGGCCTTAGTGGAAGCTTGTATGGAAAAGCATGGCAGAATTGACATCCTGATCAACAACGTCGGTGGCTCTCAACCTGGATGTCCTGCAACCATGCAGGAGAACGTATGGGATTCCCAGATGGATATCAATCTGAAGAGCGTATACCTCTTGTGCCACCATGTTCTGCCAATCATGGAACAACAAGGTAGCGGTGCTATAGTGAGCATCTCGAGCATCGCTGGACTTCGCTACGTTGGCAAGCCCCAGGTCGCATACTCTGCTACCAAGGCTGCGGTGATGCAATTTATGAAAGCAACTGCTGTCATATACGCCCCTAAAGGTGTGCGATTAAATACTGTCGTGCCAGGGTTGATGGAAACTCCTTACACACAAGGACTTGCCGTCAAATACGGAGGCTCAGATGCCGACCAAGAAAGCTACTTTCGCAAGCGAGATGCGCAGGTGCCGATGGGCAAGATGGGTGACGCTTGGGATGTAGCCAATGCTGCATTATTCCTGGTCTCAGACGAGGCAAAATACATAACTGGACAGAAGATTGTGATCGATGGAGGTATCACGTCGTCGACTGGACGAGCGTAATTGCAATGGGCAGGTACTCGCTTGAAAAAATTCATGACTTGTAGATTAGC
This sequence comes from Aureobasidium sp. P6, assembly GCA_003992365.1. Taxonomy (NCBI): domain Eukaryota; kingdom Fungi; phylum Ascomycota; class Dothideomycetes; order Dothideales; family Saccotheciaceae; genus Aureobasidium; species Aureobasidium sp. P6. The sequence goes on along the minus strand of RZIQ01000006.1, from coordinate 235,505 downwards.
TTGAGTTGATAATTTGGCCTTTTGATAACATAACGTCCTTCGATTCTCCTGATCTGCTCCATAGAGTGATTTGAACTCTGACTAATGTCAACATGCTAAAGCCACGACCATAATAGATTCGTGCCATCTTGGACAGGCAAAGACTACCTGCATAGTTGGCAACACTTTCGTCCCTCACTTGTCTCCACATATGACTGACTGTCTTGCAAGCATGGCAACGTGAGTAGGATCGGTTGAGCCGTTACCGAACGAGACTCGGCAACTCCGTCATGAGGGGTCTGTTTTCGGAATAGCCGCAAGAAAACCCCATCATTGCCGACAGCTAGCGCGATAATATAATGACTACTCTGGGGCCGACATAGCAAAAGGTCAGAATACTTTCATCCATTCGTTTTACCACAGGGCTAGTCTAACTCTTTTGATGTCCTTCCATCCCACTATCGAGTCAACACCAAGGATGGCCGAACCTGGGACGACAACCAAAATCTTGGTTCCGCATACCAATGCTCACGCCTATGTCAAAGCCGTTCTACAAGGCAACAATATTTCCGAAACACACGCAACAATAGTAGCAGACTGTCTCGTGGCCGCCGACCTTCGCGGTGTAGACACGCACGGCGTCAACAGGATTCCCTCTTACCTCGCCCGCATCCGCCAAGGCGTGCTCGACCCTGCCGCACAACCTGTCCTCAAAGACATCACACCTGTCATCGCCCAAGTAGATGCCAAAAACGCATTCGGCTTTGTCGCTGCAAAAATGGGAATGGCCAGAGCTATCGAGATGGCTGGTGTATATGGTATTGGTATGGTGAGTGTAAAGCACAGTAACCACTTCGGCATGAGTGCGTGGTTGGTGCAGCAAGCGCTCGATGCCGGTATGATGAGTCTGGTGTTCACGAATTCATCGCCCGCATTGCCCGTTTGGGGTGGAAGGGAGAAGTTGATGGGGGTTTCGCCTATTGCTTGTGGGGCGCCTGGTTCCGAGCATGATTTCATTCTGGATATGGCTCCCTCGGTTGCTGCTAGAGGAAAGATCTACAAGGCTAAACGCAGAGGTGAGAAAATACCTCTAGATTGGGCGCTGGACAAGGACGGTAACAGAACTGATGATCCTGCTGCGGCGCTTGAGGGTGTCATGTTGCCTATGGGCGGTCCGAAGGGATCGGCTCTGTCCATCATGATGGATGTGTTTTCGGGAGTGTTGTCTGGTTCGGCTTTTGCTGGCCATGTCACAAATCCATATGATCCCTCGAAGCCAGCAGATGTGGGTCATTTCCTTATTGCCCTAAAGCCAGATCTCTTCCTCAGCTCGGAGGAATTCAAGGAGAGAATGGATTATCTTTACAACCGGGTAAGTGAGACACAGTTACAAATTTTGACACCCTCACTGACCAAGTTGTAGGTTGTAAATTCGAAAAAGATGGAAGGAGTAGACAGAATTTACTTCCCTGGAGAAATCGAGCAGTTGACTGAAGCAGAACGGAGGACATCCGGCATACCATACGTGGAAGCAGAAATTGAAGCTTTGAATGCAGAGGCGAGGAGAGTTGGCACTCCAGAGTTAAAAACTGCATGAGCATGAATTCGTTAGAACGAAAATGATATGAAGACTACAGAAGAATTATGAAGTTATCAAAACGCTCACATCAACACGCCAGTCATCAGAGATGAGGATAATTTTCTCTGTCCGCTGCTTCAATCATGTGAGACGAGTTTGCTCTTCTTCAAGATCAATCTTGCAAGCTCCATCAAGCTGGGGCTGGTGAGCAGCTCCAAAACTTGGACGTTTGCATCAGCTTCACGAGCGATCCAGTTGCGAACCTCAATAGCAGCGAGCGAATCCAGACTGTAAGAAGCAACAGCAGCAGAAGGCTCCATCTCTTCAACCGACAACATCAGAACAGCTGCCAACTTGGCAATCAAAGCGGCGTAGAGCACTTCCAAGGCTTTTTCGTTGCTGCCAGCAGTCTTGAGTGCCTGAGGCAGAGGGACGTTGGCATTTCCGCCCTCTTGAGATGTCTGCGCCGCAGCTGCGGCAAGCAGATTGCTGAACTTCGCGTCATGGCACCAGAAGGGTTCGGAGCCAGGCTGGATCTTGAGACCGGTGATGACATGGTTGTTGCTAGCCGTGATTTTTCCAGTGACAGCCGCAGTAAGCAGACCAAGAATCTCGCTCTCTTCGATCGTCTCGCCTCCAAGATTGCGCAGGACATCTGCAGCTCTGTCACTGTTGTCGGCTAGGTAACCGACATCAGAAACAGCGGTAAGATCAAGCGATGTTCCAGGAAGACCTTGAACATGGCGATGAGCCATGAATGTGTCGAGGAAAACATTGGCAGCTGCATATGCTGCCTGGCCACGATTACCGACGACGCCGGCAACTGAAGAGAGAGCGATGAAGAAGTCGAGTTCAGAAGTGCCGAGGCTGTTGTGCAAGTTGAGAGTTCCAGTGACCTTGGGGTTAACTACTGCATTGAAATCTTCTGTGGTCATCTGCTCATAAAGAACATCCTTTAGTACCATGGCGCCCTGGATGACACCACGAACGGGAGCTTCTTCTTGAAGGCTGGTGATTAGGGCTTGGACTGACTCGGAGTTCGCAACATCACAAGCGCGGACCAGAACCTTTGTTCCGTGGCTGGCCAGGTCGCTGATGAGTTCCTCCAGTCGAGGTGTAATGTTGGCTTTCCGTGAAGACAGGCAGATGAGCTTTGCGCCTCTGGTTGCCATCCATCTCGCGATGCTGCACCCTAGGCCACCAGTACCTCCCACGATCAGGTAGGAAGCGTCTTCCTTGAACAAGCTTGCCGTCTTTTTAGGCGCGACGGCTCGAACGAGATCTCCAGGCTGAGGTGCAACGACCAGCTTGCCCATACTCTTGCCGCTTTGAAGACTTCGGAACGCAGCTTCGACCTCGTTGATTCCATAGCTAGTTATAGGGCCCACAGGTCGGATACTGCCCCCACTCATAAGCTTCTGTACATCGTTAAGAAGCCTCTTCATGAGCTTAGGGCGGTATGCAGCCACCTTGGTGAGGTCAACAGACGCGAAAGACACGTTGTATTCGAACTGAGCCATCTCGAGCCGGCTGTTCCTGGTGATGTCTGCTTTACCAATTTCAATGAACCGGCCGAAGGGAGCGAGGCAGTCCCAACTCTCACGAAGGAAATCGCCTCCTAGTGAGTTCAGCACGACGTCCACACCTTGACCACCAGTGACCTGACGAATGGCAGGCCCAAATGTGGTATCACGACTGTAGAAGATGTGGTCTTCAGGGATACCATACTCTTTCATGATGTGTTGCTTCTTGTCAAGGCTTCCAACAGTAGCGAAGATTTCAGCACCGCACGTTTGTGCCAACATAATTGCAGCCTGACCAACACCACCTGCAGCCGCATGAATGAGTACACTTTCGCCTTTAGTCAGACGGCCAAGATCGAAGAGACCGTAGTAGGCAGTACAGAAGACAACAGGGATTGTCGAAGCAGCGGTAAAATCCATGTTCTCGGGAAGAGGAGCTACACTCGTCGAGAGACAGCGTGTATATGTGCTGTAGGCACCCTCTGTCATCGCCATGACTGATTGGCCGACCTGAACGTCAGCAACATTCTTTCCAACTGCTGCAACGACGCCAGCGCACTCGACACCGATGTACGGTTGATTGAGCTGACCCATGGACACAACTACGTCTTTGAAGTTCATACCAGTGGCTCTGACCTCAATCTCAACCTCGTTGTCACCAAGTGGCTTAGGCTCGTCATCGATGAAGTAGAAAGAGTCAAGTGAGCCAAGGGTTGCGATGACCATCTTCAAGCGACGATCCGCCTGCGCGAAAGGTTGCTGGAAGACTGCTGACTCCTGAGACTCTTGATGAAGCCTTGTATTCAGCTCTTCGTCATCGACAACCCTGGGCACCAATAGCTCGTTATTCTTGAGGATGAATTCCTTGTCATCCTTGAACGCAGATGTAGAATCAGGTCCAGTGTTAGCCAGAATGTACGAGAGGCTTCTGACAGCGACATCGTCAGTGGTACTCTGCAGCCCCAGGGTGAGGATGTTGGCTGAGGTTTCGGAACGAATAGCGCGGGTGAATCCGACAGTCATACTACCCTCAACGTCGACGTCATCAGGACCTTCCTTATAGACCCAGAGAATCTTACTGGCAGAAAGCAACATTTGACGCAGTGAACCAAACACGATGGCATCGATGTTTTTAAGGACGTTGCCGCCAGTAGATATGAAGACGATGTTTCTCTCGCCAATGCTTGCAGCTTTTGAAAGCGTGAGAAGCTCAGGCTGTGTGCCTGAGGACTTCCAGATCGTGTCCGCAATGTTTGTCGCCAAGTCCTTTTCACTGGCGTCATTATAAACAATGCACATGGCTTCATCCCTGGTGAAGGGCGTGCTGACAAGAGAATCGACCTTGGGCTTGGTCTCGGCAACGTTCGAAGTTGAACTTTCCAGAATAGACTCTTCTTCGGAGACAAGCTGCCAATCGATTTTGTAGCAAAGCTCACGAGCTTGTGGTCCAGAGCTGCTGCCAGACTCTCGAAGAGGGGTCATGGTCAGGCCATCGAACTGAACAAGTGGTTCACTAGAATTGAAAGAATCAACAACGAAGAATCCGAACTTGGTCGGCTCAGGAGCCTTTCTGTTGGGGGTACCTGAGCCAAACACCTGAAGACGGCTCTCGGGTGCGGCCGAGAACTTGCGTGAAATGCTGAAATTCTTTACGAACGTGGGCATATACAGCGTGCCGAGCCCTTGACGACCAGCGCCAAATATGGGCCAAACGATTTGGATGATCTGGTCAAGAAGCGCAGGGTGCACGATCAAATCAGTCTCATAGCCTTTAGGCATGAGTGACTTCGTATCTGGTACAATGAGCTCAGCATGAGCTGTGGTGTCACTTGCTTGACAAGGCTCTAAGCCAGTAAAGACAGGTCCATACTCGGCACCGATAGCAGTGAGCGTCTCGTACATAGCCTTGACGTCGACAGTATCGACAGATACTCCGATGATATCTGACTTGCGCGCCTCAAGTGCTTTGGCAGCACTTTGAGCCTTGTGTGCATCAATCGAGTTGGCTACTGGAGAGCTGCGAACACCAACAAGACCATGACAGTGTTGCAGCCAACCACGCTTGGCATCCCAGGAGCAGATTTTGAAGTCGTCCCATAGGTCAGATGCCGCCCCACGCAGTCCTTCGCTATAGGGTTTGAGTGTGATCGTCATCTCGACATCAGTATCCTCATTGAGCACAAGTGCGCTGCTAACAACGAACTCGCGGATATCGAAGCGATCAAATTGTACGCCACGAGCACTTGCACGTCTAGCGGCCGCTTCCAAGGCCATGCCCATGTAGCCAGCCATGGGAAACACGGGCATTGACTGCATTTTGTGCCCGCGAAGGTAGGGCAAGTCATCTAGGCGAACGATATTTCTCCAAGTAGGTTCCAAGTCATTGGACCAATCTGCTAGAGCACCAAGGATATCATTGCGACCACCCTCCTTGAAGCAATGCTTCTGAGCAAGTCGAGACTCATGCCAGTATCTGGTCTCGTGGTTGAAAGGGTATTGTGGGAGATCAGTGATGAGCTTTTGATCGGCACTTTTCGTACGAGGGAAGTTGATCTCGCTGAGATTCAGTGGCAATCCTTTCATGTAAAGAGCGCCTGCCATGCGTATGGCACACTCGCTAGCATTTTGGTTTCTTGCCAGAACAGAGACATACTGCATTTTACCTTTTGCGGAGTCAATTGTTGCCAAGGTATCTCTGATGGGACCTTGGAGAGCTGAGTGAGGTCCAAGTTCGACCAATTGATCGATGGCCTTGGAGCCGGTGTCTGTGGCCATCGCACTCAGGGCCTCAGAGAATCTGACAGGGGAGGTCAAATTCTGGACCCAGTACTCGGGGGTAAGTTCCGAAGGGCCGGCAATCCTTCCAAGCAATGATGAGTAGAAGGTCGCAATGCCTGTGACAGCTGGCTGGATGTCCTTGATTAAGTTCAGATATTCTTCGGCCACAGGCTCGAGATGAGCAGAGTGATACGCGACGCCGACCTTGAGTTGTCTGTTGAAGATGCTGTTTCCTGTCAGCATAGGCTGAAGCTCCTCAACAGCTTCAACGTCACCGGAAAGAGTGACTGAGGAAGGGCTGTTGATACAGGCGACCGTAATATAACCTTTGGTGACCGCGTCCAGATAAGGTTGCACATTCTCGACACTTGTGCCAACGGCCATCATGGTACCTTGGGGTCTGCCAATAGCTTTCTTCTTGAGACTGAGCATGCATTGACCTCTGTAGTATGCAATCTTCATTGCGTCCTCGAGTCCAAGGATTCCAGCGGCGAAAGCACAGCCAATCTCGCCGGAGGAATGGCCAACAACTGCAGCGGGATGTATACCCCATGAGCTGAGAAGCATGGTGAGAGCAATCTGGAGTGCGGTACAAGCAGGCTGGCTGATATGAGCAGCATTGATGAGTGAAGTGTCGGCAGGCTTCAGCATCTCCTCTTCTAGTTTGTCAGTCTTGAGAATGTTACAAAGAAGCTGAGCCACATACCTTTCAGAGAGAAATCAGCATTCAGAGATCGCAACGTATCATCGGCAGCGACCAGCGCCGCTTCGAAAATCGGGTAGTCTCGAGACAGCTCCGCACCCATAGCCGCCCATTGAGCTCCTTGACCGGTGAAAACAAATCCAAGAGTAGGCTCATTACGAGCTCGGAAAGTGGGCACCTTTGTGGTTGCAAGACTATGGCCCAGCTCGTTGGACGAGACGGCTGGGATCGCAAGTCGACATGGCAGATGAGAGCGTCTTTCGCCAAGAGTGTATGCCACATTACCTGCAAGCAGCTTTTCAAACACTTCTGGTCGTTGCTCGAGGAAGACACCTAGATCAGTGATCTTCTTCTGCAAAGCTTGCGAATCATGGGCCGACAACACAAACAGCTTGCAAAGCGGATCTTGGGGTGTCTCATCCGAGGTAGCGACAGTGGTCATAGTTGTCTTGAGCCCTTTTGGAGCCGCACCCAGGACAACATGAGCATTGGCACCACCAAATCCATAGTTTGAGACCGACACGTACTTCTTGCCTCGAGGCCAAGGTCTGGTTGAGGTGGGAACCTTATATAGTCAGCCTATGCGACGATCGTGACGATCATGACGATCGGGAAGATCATGATATGACATACCTTCATGTTGTATTGATCCAAAGGAATGTTCGGATTAACCTTCTCGAAGTTCGCGTTGGGCAAAAGCATGCCCTTCTCAAGCATCATAGCCGCTTTGATAACAGAGACGATTCCACTTGCGCCTTCAAGGTGTCCAACATTGCTCTTTACGGACCCGATGAAAAGTGGATTTCTGGGACCACGTCCGGCACCCAAGGCCTCGTGAATGCCAGCAATCTCGATCGGGTCGCCAACCTTGGTTCCAGTTCCGTGACACTCACTGAAACCACATTCAGCTGGGTCCAATCCTGCCTTAGCATAGACCTGTTTGATCAAGTCTGATTGAGCACGACCGTTTGGTACAGTGATACCATTCGTTTTGCCGTCTTGATTGACGCCAGAGTTGTGAATGACTGCACGAATAGCATCGTTATCGCGGATGGCGGCATCCAGGGGCTTCAAAATGATGGAACCTGCACCTTCACCACGCGCAAATCCGGAGATTGCTCGATGATCGAAGGCGAAAGTCTTGCCAGCATCGTTGAGCAGTCTACCGAGTGTCAGGAAAGCCAAAAGTGGGAATGTGTGTTACTTACTGTGTGTTTGACATTGTTACAAAGAAGTCTGGTGTCAGGTTCAAGTGAGCAGCAGCAACGACTGCGGATGACGATTCTCCGGTACGTAAACTTTGCATAGCGCTGTGAAGAGCCACGAGAGATGAAGAGCATGCTGTATCAACAGTCATACTAGGACCTCGAAGATCAAAGTAGTATGACAAGCGATTCGATTGCATTGCTGGTGCGCAGCCGGTAGCTTGATATGTGGGAGCTGTGTCGATGTCTCTTGTATTGTTGACTTCGTAATCTGCGAAAGAGCCGCCAACGAACACACCAATGTCCTTACCAGCAACGCCTTCCTTGGTCATACCTGAGCTTTCGAATGCCTCAAAGGTACACTCAAGCAGGAGTCGTTGTTGTGGATCGAGTGCAGTGGCCTCCTGAATTGTCATGTTGAAGAAGGGGGCATCAAACCTAGCAGGGTCCTCCTTGAGGAAGTAACCACCCTCTGTGTTGATACATCCCTGCTTGCCAGGTGCAGGGTGGTAGTATGCGTCCTTTGAGTATCTTGTAGGTGGTGTGGGTCCCCAGCCTGTTCGACCTCGAGAGCACAATTCCCAAAGGTCTTCGGGAGATGTTACATCGCCAGGAAGTCGGCAGGCATAGCCCACGATGGCAATTGGTGTAGAAGTAGTACATGCCATATTTGTGCCAGAGAAGATGTGCCAAGTCTTGAGAAGAAGGATTAGATATTAAGCAATGATTGGAGATGAGGAGAAAAGAAGAAGGTATGATCACAGTGGAGCGGTACGCAGGGGCGATGAAGACTTTTATCTTGTCTGGTACCCATCCTTGGTTATCACGACAGGGTTGATCTGATGTGGGATCTTCATTGAGCCAATTCTCGGACTACAGGCGTTGAGTAGACACAGAAGCTGGAGAATGGTCTGCTTCCCTTGCGGGACTACGGCCGTGAGTGTTGAGGCACTTGGATGTTGTTGATCCACCAAGGTCATTCCTGCTATTGCTCAACTGTCATTAGATAGTGACTCGGACGCGACCTACCTTTCACGTGCGCGAGCTGTCTCGGTCCTTTGAGTTGGTTCAAGATGAACAACATCCAAATTCGGACTGATTGGACCTGCTCTCACACTACATGCTGTATCCTCAACGCTGATACAGAGCTATCTCGTAAGACTTAGTAGATTTATTGCGGCTAGCTATACCATAGTGGGATCGCTGTCTCTGTTTCTCTCGGCCGAATGCGTCGCTCGGATAGTTGCACAAGACATGCCAACGATCACGACGACTCGATAACACGAAGGCGGCATGTGTCGGCCACCAGGTTTAGGCTGCAAGGACCTATAAGCTCTCGCTTTAGCGCAACTGGGTATTTCGTGGACATGCAAAGCCGTTCCTCTGATCATCCGAAAAGGGTCGCTGATCACAGTTGACTAACGGGACTTGTCGAGGAGAGAAGCTTTGATGCGTGGGGCAAGAAAACCCCGAGGCGGAGAAACAGCGGGTTTTCGCGAACAGACCGTCCAGGGCAGCGTGCGGCCCCACTTTCGGATCTATCCTCATCTCTGACCAATCGGCGCATTGACCCATTCCTCATGATCGTCCTACCCTCAGTGAGCGTCCGCCTAAAAGGTAATCATATACGCCCGTAAAAGCTTCCGAACTGCTGGAAACATACTTCAGGGACAACATCATTGATAGACACGACACCTCTTTGTCTTATCAACCTTTCCCAACCAGCAGACAACCAGTGCGATTGATTGTGGAGTCTTGCTGATCCACCCTGTCTCATCCTCTTCTCCTGCGTGACTGGTAACGGCCGGAAGTGTTGAACTTGCACGTTTTGGTGATGCTCGAAAACATGCTCCGAGTCGTCGATCATTTGAATGAGACCCACGAGTCGGTGCACAAGTTCATCTAAATCCTCCGTGCCATCAGGGTGAGATCAATTCATTCATCCAAATCGACAAGGCCAACAAGTTCTCCTCTCAATTGCAAGACCAACACCGCAGCGATGAAATTCCTTTGTCTTCACGGAGCCTATGGCAACGTCCCAGTAGGTGATTTTTGGGATCCAACACCTGTGGTACTCATGTTTGGCATTGCAGGCTTTCCGTGTCCAATTGGGGCCTCTGATCGAAGTCATTGAGACTGAAGGATTGGCATCTTTTGAATTTATCCAAGGGCGAGTACCAGTCACTCCACCGCCAGGTAAGCGTTAGGAAATTTTCCAAGAGAATAGTACCAACATCAGCTTCAGGCTTCGAATCGTACTTTGGTCCAGGGCCTCATTTTCGTTTCTTGAAAGACCACGGAGAAGCTGAGCAATCTGCCATAGAGGGCATCAGGGTGTTTCCAGAAGCCGACACTCCCGAGGATGCTCTACGAGCTCTCATGCCCGCCGACAAGGCAAAGATTGGCTTCTCTGGAACCAGAGAAGCTGCTTTGAAACAGCTATATGAGACTCTTGACGCTGACCCGGAGATTTGTGGTATCGTTGGATACAGCGAGGGCGCCTCTGCTGCGGCTACACTGGTATACGATGAGCAGGAGAGAATGAGATCTGAGGGCTATGTTCCAAGGATCAAAGCTGCCATATTTTTTATGGGATGGCCCGCTCTCACAGATGAGGGTGTGCCTGCCCTGTCGGATGAGATTGAAGATCTGCTCGAAGTCCACTCTTTGCATATCGTCGGTGCCAATGGTGTGTCAGGTATATGTGCTGACTGGAATTTCGCTGACGTCTGCCTGTGCTAGATCCGTACAAAGATGGTGCCCTGGCATTGTACAACCTGTTCGACGACAACATGGCGATCTTTTTCGATAGTGCTGGTGGACACACCATTCCTCGACACGGAAAACTACTAGAGGAACTGGCACAAGCGGTCAGAAGTCTAGTTGAGAATGTGCATGAAGATGACTCTGTCGAACTGCCCGAGCCGGTGAAGGTGGCAAAGCGTCTTGATTCTGCCGTCAATATTCCCGATTTGACTCTGCTGAAACTGGACGACATCTGAGATTGAACAAATGACAATCAATACTGTAGTCAATCTCATTTTTTGTCGTGCCACACACTGTATCCTACCACATTATTATCATAGAAGACCCATTTCCAGCTGCCAACCTTCTGGACTCGAAGCTATCGATAGGACCCGAGTTCTTAAGGGCAAATTCGTGATTGCTGCGGCCGACTTGACACTTCTGCAACAATGTCCAATAATGCTCACTAATTTTAAGATACAACTGGGGATGCAAACAGCTGGCTACATGTGTATAAGTGCTAGAGACAAGCAGATAGAGGGCGAAGATGATCACCGGGCTGAGATTTTTGTCCGTGTCATGAATTTGGTAAGAAAGGCAAAGAAACGCGCGGCTAGAAATCCTCAGTGACTTTAATCTGTCCTATCTTGCCTCGCGGTCTGGCTTTGCGCAAACAAATCGGTAATATATAGCGGGAAGCGTCCAGAAAAGATCCAAGATCAAAGACTGAATTTCTGGCTTGCTCTATGTTCTTTATGATTTCTGATAGCTAGTACAAAACGTGCGTCGGGTTTCTTATTTCAATGTCCTCTTTGATTTTCCAGAGCAAACCATGTTCGACAAAGTACCCAGTTCTCGGCCATTCAGATATCAGACAGCAAGCGGCATGAACACACAAGCAGGACCATCTGGAAACATCTGATGCAAGTATCCCATCAAGCCCAGCAAGCAAGACCAAAGGCAAGAAGATATATATCCCATCCTCTGATTCCTCATCTTCCATCACTCAAACCATCTCAAAACCCTGAAAAAGAATCTCAAAAAAAAAACAAACCCCCATCCAATCTAGAAAAAAACATGTCTTCATCCATCCCCACCACCAATCCCACCCGCGAGATCGACCTCAGCACCTACACGAGCGACGGCATCGCGCACTCCACCCCGACCAACTACGAAAAGGTTTCAGACGCAATCTTCCTCACCTGTCTCAACCGCTCCTTCGCCGTCTCCGACTATGCTGACCGTCTCGGTACGTTCTTCTTCCACCCCTTCCCCGCCCAACTTTTCTCACAATGTCTAATCTTTTGATCTTCCAGGCCCATACATCCGCTTCATCAACAGCCCTCCTACCAATTACGCTCTCTACGTGCTCCAAGGCGAGAATCCTCATTGCATCGGTCAAGAGTCGAGTGCCGAGGGCAAGTATTGCATTCGTGGACATCGTGGGGGCGAGTACAAGCGTTTCCGGGATTTCTGTGAGCATGTGTGGAGGATTGTGGAGGGGAGTCTGGGAGAGTGTGGGTGTGTGCTTTGCGAGGTTGGCGAGAAGGGTGACAAGGGTGGAGATGTGGTTGGTGGAAAGGGTGCTGCTGGTGTTGGTATCGGGGGTGCTGCCGATGCTTCTGGTATTGTTTAGTCCCTCGATGAAGAAGCAGTGACAGAAGGCAGCGATGGAGTGTGCCTGTGACGGGAATGTGTGGATGCAGTCTTGCTAATTTCGCTTGGACCGCGCATGGCGAATGCTTGATGCATTGCAGCTTGCAAGAAAGCTTGATGAAAGTGATCTGCCAAGGAAAGACACGTAATGTAACAATGCAAACAGAACACAGTCCTTACAGAGATCACAACTAAAGCCTCGCTTTCACTGAGTCATCTAGCGCGTTACTTGACCTTTGGTCCAGAAACTCTCGGTCCTGCTTTGAAAGTGATATAGAGCCCAGGATAAAGATTGCTTCGAGGCAGAAATAAAGAGGAAAGGCTGTAGAAACGGCCAGAAAAATTGAGAAGAGGCAAAGAAAGCAGCGCAGAATGTGAAAGAAGACAAAGTAGTGAAAGACAGAGAGAAGAAGAGATGGCAGCAACATATGACTCTCAGTCTTGCCACTTCACACTTCACACACTTCATCAACACATCCTGCCAACAACGACGATATGGCCTATCATCTCATAGACTTGACCACCGACGCAGACATGATTGACGAATCGAATGCCGATGCCGAACCAGGCCCGAGCATCCGCGATATCGATCTATCGTCGTACCACAGTGACGGAGAGTGCAGACCCGACAAGCAATGGGAATTCATGACCAGGCAAAGCGACGAATACTTTCTCCAAGAGCTTAGCGAAGAATTTGCTGGGTCTTTGTATTGTATCAACAGACTGGGTAAGAATGTCGATGTCGCAACGACTTGGTTCGGAACAGTTGGAGCTGATGGTATGGATGAAAAATCTAGGATTCGTGCCAAACTTCATCGGCGCACCTCCTGTCGGTTATGGATGGTTCAGATTGGAAACAGGCACCAACAAGCACGAGGGCTCTGTTTGCGGCCATCCCAACGGCAGATTCTACAACACCTTGACCGAGTTTGTCGAGCATGTGGTTTGCATCATGTTGGGGGAATTGGACGGTTGCGGCTGCGTACTTTGCCGAATGCCGAAGAAGGCAGAGGAACGTCTTGATCCGAGGTTCATGGCCAGGTTGAGAAGAGACAACGACAGGCGTCTGAACAAGGATGTGCGCAGGTCAAGAAGAATGTTGAATGAGACGGGCTGGCTGGACATTTGATGTGATGGGGAACCAATTGCTTGCAGATTCAAGAAGAGAGAAAGGCAGAAAAAAAGGCACCAACGCCGACTCCTCACCATGCTGGGATGCAAAAAGCCAAAGATCTTGTTCAATTTCATTCCAAGCTCGTGTATGCGTCCATCTCTTGTCCGTTGCGTCTCCTCTTCTCGATGGGATCGGGTCGCATCTCGACGCCGGGACCGACTCGTCTGTGCATGGGAAAGACCTGATGGTATCAGCGTCGGAGCTCTTTCTGTGGTTGGTGTCCAGCGGTACCTTTGTGTTTGACCAGCCAAAGCGGAAGGCGAGCTCATTGGCGAACAGTTCGCCGAAACCCAGCATCAGGCCGTTGACGAAGGGTAAGAGAAGGTTGATGGCGGCACCCCGCACAAGTCCCCAGAAGGTGGGCGGAGAGTAGAGAATCAAGGGAGAGGCCGAGTCGGACGACGGCGACGAAGGCGACGAGAGGTCGGGTTGGTCGTATGTCTCGCTGTCTGACTGCATCGTCATCGAGTCGTACATGTCGGCGTGTTCGGCGGCCATTCCTGTGCTTGACCTTGTTTCCGCTTGTTTACCGAGCGTCTGACTATCGCGCTGGTCTGGTGGAGAAGCGTCCGAGGGAATCGCGAGATGGATGAGACGGTCACCGAGAAGATGCTTTGGTCTCGGCCTTCAATACCGGATGATGGTTGCTGTTGTTGTCGTGATGGTTGCTCTTGCTGTCTTGGTTTGCCGAGCTTCGTCCGCTGGTCTTGGTCTTGGCGTCGTCGATGACGCTCGTCTACCATGTCTATACACTCTACCGTGTTTGTAACCATCGTGGTAGCATGGCATTCCTGGACTTCAAAGCTTATAACGAGTCGACAAAAACATTTTCATTTTGTAACGAATCCATACCGCAACATTCAATCCCCTTTCTCTCTGCAAGCTTTCGTTAATCTCTCCCACTTCAATCACGCTCTGTGTCTGCACCAAAGTCACTCGCACCATCTCGCAATCTTCATCAAGCATGCCTTTGATATGGCGATAGAAAAGACAAGATTCTGCATCATATTGCCACTTGTCATCGACTTTCACTTTGACCAGCACTCAACATTAGAAACCTACAACTCAACACTTTGGTCAATCTACAAATCAAGACAGATTGTCTTTGGCAACATCCCTCCCTTGACCTGCACAACGGTATTCTGCTTGGTCGAATTGGCCAAAGCTCTGTTGATAACAAAACTTCCCGAAGTGCCCGCGGGTGCGTTGATGACGGCATTGATCTTGCCAGAGTTGACACTCCATCGTACTTTCAGCAACCCGTACGGCGTCTTTACTTGTGCGCTAGCAGACTTGAGATCAAAACCTGTATATCCAGGAGCGATGATCCACGTCTTGTAGCCGAATGTCACAGGTCTGATGCCACCAACATAGTTTGTGAGAATATACGTCGCTGCACCACCCCATGGATGCGAAAGACTTGTGTAGCGAGACAATCCAGGCTGAAGATCAGTCCCTACATATTCCCACGAAGCGCCGGAATGAGTCGAGTCGTTCTTGATCATAGCAGCCCAGAGGTTTTCAAAAAGGTATTTTGTCTCGGCTGTGCGGTTTGATTGCATCAGTGCGGCAAGGAGGAATCCGTTGGTGTTTGGTGAGATATTCACCATCCCCTGTGACGAGACGGTGCTTGTGTCTTTGTAGCCCGGAGACAATTTCAGTGCAGTCAGAGCATCCAAACAGGCATTGGATTGAGAGTCAGTCGCAACTCCAGAAGTGATAACAAACGAGAGACCTTGAACTGATATCTTGGTCTTGTTCTGAGGTGTATCACTGAAATGCTTCAAATCGGCCTGCCAGAATCTGGATTGAATCGTCTTCGACAATCTATCAGCAGTCGAAGTCCAATTTGCCGCGGAACTTGTGTCGCCGACCGCGGTAGCTACATCTGAAAGACCCCTCAGGGCTTGTACAGAGGCAGCATTGACAGCAAGACCAGCATCGTCGCCGAAGAACGTAAATCCGAGCGACACGATGCCTGTGGTCCTATCGATCTTGCTGATGATGTACTCGACAGCCAACTTCCACTGAGACCAATTCTTTACTGCAAAGGCCATGTCATTGTGGTAGCGCATATGTGAACTGAAAGCAATAAGACCGAGGATGTGATAGTCTTGCAAAGCATACGAGTATCCGTCTGCTACTGAGTAATCGGCAAATTCAAAGGTTGCAGAGCCTGGGTATCCCATAGCAGTATCGAGCGGAAGCTGACCAGATGGGAGCTGCCAGTCGAGAAGCTCTTGTAATGTACCAGAAGAGTAGTCTTTGCGAGATGTTGAGGTCGCGATGATGCCAGCAGTGTGATAGAAGTCTCCCAGCCAGATAAGGCGATCGCGCTTGGCGCCATCCAAACAGATGTCTTCAGTATTAGACTGAACGCCGTATTCTGGCAAAACCGTAGATGCATCTGTCAAGGGGTTGGTGTAGATGACGGTGCCGTTACTTGCCGTGACCTTGACATCTTTGAAATATCCAGCTTGATCCTGCCAACCACCAAAGCCAAAAGAGCCGGTGGTGCTGGCGGGGGTCTCTCCCACATAATAATTGTTCAACGTAACATTGAAGACCTTGATACCATTGATAGAAACAGTCAGGTAGTTTCCATCATACATCTTGGAGGAGATCGAGTACCACTGGCCTTCTTTGACCTCAAACGGTACTTTGAAGTGGTCCAGATAATACGAATCGAGTGTGGTCTGGTTGACGATATTAAAACCATAACCAAGAACGATCGAGTTGGGAGGAAGAAGCGTTCGGTTAACATTGGCATAAGTGGTGGCCTCGGGATAGTTTCCGACTAGATTCAGTTGAATTCCACCAACTCTACTGCTGACAGGATAAGCCATGGTCCATCCAAGACCGGCACGCTTGATGTTTGCGGAAAAGGTAAGGTTGTAGTTTGAGAAAGTGTTCGCCTTGGTGGAAAGACCAGCACGAGATCCTCTGATAAAAGCGCCATCATTCGCTGAGATGTCCCAGATAGATTTGTAGGCACCTGCGGCGAAACAAGAAGCACCAGCGGCTCTGGCACCAAGTCGCCAGATCTCGTTATACAAAGGGTTAGAAGAAGTAAATTGTCCTGGTAGATTGTTGTAATCAAGGCGGTCGATAGTTGCTGCATATCCTACATGAGAGAAAGTGACGGACCCGGAAGTAATCAGACGAAGGGTTTGCCAGCGTTGGCCACCCTGTGCCAGGTAGGAGTTCAGCCTGCAGGCTGAAGTGACTTCGAATGTCTCAACTCGGTAAGTATTCGTAAGTCCCTGTCCAAACGAGAAAGGCCCGTCAGAGAAAGGAAGATCGATGTCTCCGAGATCTTCGGTGTATCTGGTGAAAAGGTCAACTCAGACTTGAGTCAAAGGTCACACCTGCTTACCTAGCTTCAATCTGCACCTTTCCGCTGAAGCTGGCGACTTGGAAGAAGGGATAGCCGGCGACCTCGTACCCATAGTCAAGTGTGGCTACAGGGTTCTGAGAATCAAGAGTAAACGCTGTGAAGGGACGAGTCTTTGCATTGGTAGCCTTGTCCAGAGCGATACTATGCGGATAAAACTCATTCGGGCTGTGGCGATGTCAACTTCCGGTTCGAACAGCGACAGATCCACATGGGTGATGTGTACCTGAGTGCTGGGGCGGCAAAGGTCTGCCATACAAGGCCAAAAAGAATCCCAACTGCCACTCTCATCTTTGTTGTAATGATCGAGAGCAGGCACAATGCTCTACTTCAAGCGACTAAGTGACGGTTTTATAAGAAGATCGAATGTCGGTAACATCACAATACTGATCTCCCGGTTTGAGAACTTTCGGCTCCACCCCAGTTCGAAAGGTCAGTGTCAGGCCGTGTAGCATTATCTCGTTGCGCGATGTATGCTGGTGAGTTGGAGGTCAAAGCATTAGATGTGTCATGTGAAGTCCCCATCACTCCGCACTTCCCCACTACATGAGGCTCTTCGGGGTATATACTCGCGACGCGCTGGAACGAGAGTGAAAATATGATCATAACAACAGCTCTGACGCGTGAAAAAACGACTATTTTGTTAATCGCGGTCTCTTTTCAGGCGGTCAACAGCTTTGATGCTTTATACCATGTATTTGTGCAACATGTCTGGTGATCAGTCACAACCACAATATGAGAGCTTCACAAGCACCCATGCACGGAGTATGCTCCATATAGTGCACATGGCCCGACATTTGGGGCTGTTGATAGCGCCAGAAGATATTTATACTTTCGGGCATCATTGGCCCGAGTTCCCCTTTCTGCGGGAATACCATTGAAGAAGAACGGCAGTTCATATTTCGGTCCACATGGTGGCTTCCAGAGAGGACATCGGGAGGTGGACGAGTGCGTATCAGACTTGCTATACGGATGGATGCAGTAAGTCTATCCTGCACTGGTTTTCGCAGACATCTGCTGTCAGCCCTACAATAGGACCGTGCGGAGCTGTGACAAATCTCGGCCAGTGTGGGCATGTGAAGATAACCCATATATCGATGGTTACATCTCATCACAGACCTTGCAGCTTGACCCGGCCATTGTATGCCAAATATGGCGGGGTTGTCTCTCTATCGGTTCGCGATGAATGACGTGAAATCGAGAGGACCTCCAGTCCCTGTGGTCACTGCACTTGATCTCAGGTGGTCTATCTGCTGTTAATGTATAGATGTCCGATGTCCGACATAGAGAGCAGCTGCTGGTCGAAAGTGCGATGCTTGAGGAAGAGGAGTGTTGAGGCTTAAAATCAATGTGTGGACAGTGGAGCTCATCCCGCATGACATAATCGATATCGATATAAAGATTCTCGGCAAGTCTCAATTGCTTCAAATGGTAAGCAGACATCTGATCAGAACAGCAGCAATTTCCTCGATAGTCGGAGAAGTCTGCTGGGAAGACCACAGAAGCACCGAAAATGCAAACCATCGATGATCGCGACTCTTGGCTGTCAGGAACAGAAGCTGATGGATGAACGTGATGATGCAAGACATCGTCATTAAGGTACATGCTCCACGTGAAGCTCTCTCATTTTATATTCTTTTCACTGCGAACCCTTGAAGCTCTTCTTTTCCTCTTCATTGGAATACAGACAATTAGTCTTCATACAAATCTCTTTCATACCTCTAATATCTACCAACAGCAAACACATATCACAATGCCTCGCTCCATGGCCCCTCCTCCTTCAGGCGAGTTCCTCGTCAGACTCCAGAAGCCTTTCTCTGGTGCTCCCACTCACACCATCGACATCACTGGTGAACCCAACCGCGCTGCCAACATCAAGCAGACCTTCCACCACGGAAACACCATCGAGGAGAAGACTGGCTCCATGAGCTCGTGAGTGTTGTTCTTACACGGTGTATACTAGGCACGCGACTAATGTCTTTCACAGAGATGACGTTCAGGAGTTGATGCGTCTTATCTCCCAGCTCCGCGGCTTCCCTTCGCACGACACCAAGGATGTCTACGGCCTTGACCAGGTTCTCGAGCTCCACACTCTCGAGATCAACTGGACCAACCAGGAAGACGACCCGGCCGCCAACGAGATCTCGGATATCCCTGCCGAGACCAAGCAGACCTTCAGGGACGTCGTCGACAGCATCTCAGCTGCTGCTCGTCAGTTCGCTAAGGCTGACAACCCTCTTTAAATTTGATGAGTTATGGGACAACATGTCATGAACAAGAAAAATTATGTCTGTAATATTATATGTCAATGATACGAAATGAGCTGTATCATGCCTCTTCTGTACCAACCTCTTGTTTGCTACTTAGGTGTTCAAAGGTGCAAGCTAGTCAATTGTGATTTCGAAAATAACCAGTCGCGATTACAGCATAGATTCGCCTACGGTCACGCGCAGTGGTTGTGGACGAGCGTGGTTTGATTGATGTCCTCTGGTTTTAACCCGCAATGCCTTCCATAGTCTGCTAAAGTTGCTGTGTTTATCGTGGGTCTGAGTAGATTCAGGTGGACACACTCAGTATTCACGTTGTGGCCGAAACATCGGGCTGAGCATGGATGAAACCACTAAGTTATGCTATTACCATGATGTTCGTTAGATCTCAGAGTCCAAAAGCATCTTAAAGATCTACCAATTGGCAGAGAGAAATCTGACCAGGGTTGCACACACGGCGAACATATCGTTGCGGAGAAATTGACCCCGCTTCCCCCCACTGGCGGATATGGAAGGCGACTGATTGGTTTATCAGGTGGCTCGTCTGGTTTTCCGGTCAACCCTTGTATTTGTCCGCCCGTTCTATCGGAAAAGCACAATTGATCTCGACTGTCGCATAAGGTATATGTATCTCTTCCTCACTCTCAATCATGGAAGCAAGCACACTCAGACACTCGAAGGACACCATGTCTACTCAAACACAGACCAAGACTCGATTCGACCCCGCATCATTTGGAAAGTTGCGGCTCAAGACTCACGACTCCTTGTATACCATAGACGACCTGATCCGGTCGCACGCTTCTGAGCCGGAGGATTTGACGTTGATAGGAGCTCCTGTGACTGGTCTCACTGACTTCGAGGAACACTCTGCTCGTGATGTCAATAGATTTGCAGATGCAGCAGCCGCACGACTGCAAGAACTTGGCCTCCAGCCTGCAGTAAGTTTGGTACAGCCCAATGCAAGAGATTCTTTACTGATACCAGCAGGATCCCAACTTGGACGAGTCTCCAATTGTTGGCATGTTGTGTATATCTGGATTGGATATGGTCGTCACCCTTCTTGGTCTTATGCGATTAGGCTATGGAGCACTTTTACTTTCGACACGACTAGCAGCGCCAGCTTACGCTCGTCTAATGGGAATGGTCAATTGCTCTACGCTGATCCATACTGAAGCTTTCCAGGCCATCATAAATGATGTTGAGACCGAAAGACCTTTGACCCGCCTACCTTTACTGCAGCGCTCTGATTATATCGGAGTCAATCCACCTGCTTTTCGTCGACAATACGACCCAGCGAAAGAGACCAAAAAAATTGCAGTTATAATCCACTCTTCTGGCTCAACTGGCTTCCCGAAGCCGATTTATCTTCGACATGCCCAATGTCTTGCGACATTTACTCAAAATTTTGGCATGCGCGCTTTCCTGGCATCACCACTGTTTCACAGTCAAGGATTTTACGAAATGTTCCGAACAATCTACTCCAAAAAGCCCCTTTACCTTTGCAATTACACAATTCCTCACACTCGTCAAGGGTTGACCGCTCAGCTGCAGCATCTTAAGCCAGAGATCTTCAACTGTGTGCCTTACCTTCTTAAGCTACTTTGCGAAACCGAGGAAGGTATTGATGAACTGGCAAAAGTCAGCCTTGTGTTGTATGCAGGCAGTGGGTGTCCAGATGACGTCGGTGATCTGCTGGTGAGCAAGGGAGTCAATCTGGTACAGAACTACGGTTGCACCGAAATTGGTCGTATCATGACTTCCTTCAGAGCACCGGGAGATAACGAGTGGAACTATTGTCGTCTCAATCCACCAGTATCTGAGCACGTTTTGATGGACGAGATAGCTCCTGGCGTTTTCGAGTGTGTCGCGTTGGAGAGCTTGAAGACACGAGTTGCGGTCAATTCTGACAACCCTCCAAACTCTTTCCGATCTCGAGATCTGTTTGCACCTCATCCGACTCGACCAAATCTCTGGAAATACCTCAGCCGACTCGATGATCGCTTGACACTAGTCAATGGAGAAAAAGTTTTGCCTTTGCCCATCGAGGGTCGCATTCGTCAAGATCGTCTTGTGCAAGAGGCAGCAGTCTTTGGTATCGGAAGAAGTGTGCCTGGAGTCATAATCTTCCGATCTGCAGATGCGAAGGACATGTCTGACGAAGAGTTCCTGGGAGCAGTATGGCCTGCCGTAGATGACGCCAATATCCGAGCAGAAAGCTTCTCTAGGGTCCCGAAAGAGCTTGTCGTCCTTGTTGATGCCAATACTGCATATCCAAAGACCGACAAGGGAACTTTCATCAGAGCCAAGATCTACGATCAGTTCAAGGACGAGATTGAAAAGGTGTACAGTGACTTTGAAGATGGTCAAGTTGGAGATCTGAGTCTGGAAGTGCCCGAGCTCGAGAAGTGGCTTCTCGCCGAATTTGATAAGGAGCTCGGTGTCTCGCTAGATCTTGACACCGACTTTTATCAAGCAGGAATTGACAGCCTGCAATCCACCAGAATGTGGTCTAGCATCAAGAAGCAGATTGATCTCGGAGGCAATCACGCATCCTTGAGCCGAAACGTGCTGTACGAAACAGCCAACATTCGTGCACTCGCTCTCTATTTGCACTCGCTGAAGACCGGCGAGAGCAAAGCTCAAGAAGATGAAATTGCCACCATGGAGCAGTTGATCTCAAGATACTCCACCTTCACGCCGCATGTGCCGTGCGAGACAACCACCGACGGCGGAGACGTAGTGCTTTTGACTGGTGCAACAGGTACTGTCGGCATTCATATCCTTACCAAGTTGGTCAAGCAAGAGAATGTGACGGCAGTGTGGGCAAACGTGCGCGCATCGACCATCTCCCAGGCGTCTGAAAGAATTTCCAATGCGCTCAGCTCACGCGATTTAGTTCTCACAGCTGACGAACAGGCGAAAATCATCCCTTTCTTGGGGGATCTAAGCAAATCTGGCCTCGGCATGGATACGGAGACACTCGTGAAATTAGAGTCGCAACTCACACATGTGATACATAGTGCTTGGGCTGTCAACTTCAACCTCGGTGTCAAGAGTTTCGAAGACCAGCACATCAAAGGCGCCTACAACCTCATACAGCTGTGTCTCTCGACTCGCACACCTAAGCCTGCTAAATTCTTCTTCTGCTCTTCAGTCTCGTCAGCGGCAAGCACGCCTCTCGAACAAAACGTGAAGGAGGCTCCAGTCCCGCAGCTCGAATATGCTCAAGGAACAGGATATGGCAGATCAAAACTGGTGACTGAGCGCATCGTTCATAATGCCATGAAGAGTACTGGCATGTACGCGAGAGTTCTACGACTGGGTCAAATCGCTGGTGACAGCGAGCGTGGGCAGTGGAACACGACTGAGGCCATCGCCTTGATGATCCAGACCGCTACAACAATCAAAGCTCTTCCGACTCATAACGAAGAGCTTTCTTGGCTGCCGGTAGATCTCGCAGCATCAATTGTGGCAGAGCTGTCTGGCGTGGCCCAAGAAATTCCCGAGACCCGTCTACAAGATGGCAACCTCGTTTACAACATCCAGAACCCGAAGGTATACCATTGGACACGCGACATCCTCCCAGCCCTTCGCGAAGCAGGTCTGGAGTTTGAAGAAGTGTCACCCAAGGAGTGGGTACAGAAGTTACGATCAGGCGACCAGAATCCAGCGACCAATCCTCCTGTCAAGCTGACCGACTTCTTCGCCAAGAGATACGGAAACGTTGCTGAGGACGCACCAATGAAGAGCGCAGGCCGTTATGAGACCGTCCAGACGTGCAATGATAGTGCCACCATGCCTGCGATTCCAGATTTGATCGAGTCGGGCATGGTGGCCAAGTTTGTGAGAGCCTGGGCGAGAGAATGGGGAGTGACGCTAGCGGTCTAAAATGAGATATAGAAACCAGATGTATTGTTGTCTACTTTATGGGAGAGTTCCTTGCCTGTTTGTGGTCTTGAATGTCAGGGAGAGAAGGTTTACCGGCAAAAATATCCGTTGAGCGGAAGAACATGTGGAGAGCGTCCAGCAATTTCTCAGGGTCCAGCAAAATGACTCGGACGTGTTTGCAACACTTTAGCACAACAACCAAACAAAATCAGATCGCGGAGTCCATTTCTGACTTACAATTGATCACAAAGTGAATATCATAGATCGCGGTCATGGTTCCACAGCAAGAAACAAGTTCTTGTGTATGAACTATACTGAAAAGAGAGTTTTTTTGGTGTGGGCACTGGCCTCTCGAATGTGGTCCGTTTCACGAACACGTGCTCACCTAGAGTGCTTACATCTCCGTAAGAATGATCCGAGGCCAACTACATCCCCTCAAATTGCCCATCGTCGTGAAAAACAATCTTTCCACTCCTCTGTAAAGTTGACCGATGACCACACATCACAATGGCAGTACCAAGAAAGACAAAAGTGCTCCTTTACGGACTCGGCGCGTGAGTGTCTATTCCTGCTTCAGATGGCGGGGACCTGCGGAGATACGAAGCATACTGATTCAGACATTGTTCTTCGGACAACAGGATAGGAGGGTTCTATGCATTTTTTCTTAGCCGTGATCCGAGTGTAGAACTCAGTGTGGTTGCGAGATCAAACTATGATGCCGTCAGGAAGAATGTATGGCTTTGTTGCTTTTTGCACAACGTTCGGTATTCAATGCATTACGAAGGCTGACGAGATATCTCAGGGTCTAACAATCCATACAATTAATCATGGATCGCATACCGTACACTTCGATAGAGGTATGTCATGCATCTGAAGAATTCCTGAATGTTGTTAACCACGATTGATAGTCCTCAGCTGCCCGCACAAGATTGCAACGAAATACGACTACATAATCTGCGCGCACAAAGCAATAACACCAGGGCTGGATCCTAATGACTTCAGATCTGTAGCCGACATGGACACCACGTTTGTGATATTGCAAAACGGTGTCGGCAATGAACAACCTTTTCGTGACGCATTTCCGTGGTGTACTATAGTCAGTTGTGTGGTAAGTCTTTGAGTCTTCTGCTTCTCTGTAGAAATTGGATCCTGTCGAGGGTGCTGATGTGTGTTCCTAGATATGGGTGGGTGCTACACAAGAGCAACCTGGGGTGATACGCCATACAGCATCCGAGCACACGGATATCGGACTGTACCCTAATGCCAATATCGATAAGAGGGTCGAGGAGGAAAGATTAGAGGGCTTTGCAGCCATGTTGAGAGCTGGCGGAACGCCTTATACGATATCTGATGACATACAAGTCAAGCGGTGGGAGAAAGTCGTTTGGAATGTGAGTGGAATATACCAATCAGACGGAATGAAGCTGATATCGATAGGTGGCTTGGAACCCTCTGACAACACTCACACAACAAAACACACAACAATGGCTGGCGTCGTCAAAAGAAAGCGTCTCGATTACAAAACGCCTGATGCGAGAAGTTATCGGTGTGGCTCGCCGGTGCGGAGTGGCTATCGAGTACGGTTTCGTTGACGTCTTGATGGAGCGAATACAAGGTATGCCTGGGTTGGAGAGCAGTATGCAAATTGATGCCAGAGAGGGAAGGAGGCTGGAAGTGGATGTCATTTTGGGCACGCCAATGCGAAAAGCGAGGGAGTTTGGAATGGATGTGCCAACGCTCGCGACAGTTTACGCATTGACTGTTGCGGTAGATTTGAGGATCAAACTCGGACTTGGTGGGCTGGGCTGAAGAAGCACGCAACAATGTGTATCTTGAATTTCTTTTGTGTGGGTTTCAGCCATACTAAACAGGACGAAGTGAAATTCTTGACGGGTCACGCTATTGCTCAAAGCTCGACCACGATCTTCTTAGCACTGACACCCTTCTCCTGGACAGCCAAAGCATGCTGAATAGATTCAAGGCCTTTGCCTACGACCAAAGGCTCGGGCGCAGCCTTCAGACTGCCGTCGGCCAAAGCTTCAGGCACGTAGTCGCCCCAGACAGCCTCTCTAATGTGCTTGTGCTCGTCACCCACGATCGTGAAGGAAACTGCAAAGGAAAAGTCGACATCTTCCGGAACTTGGCCCTTCGGATGCAAGGAAACAATCTTATTGGTGGTCGAGGACTGTCGAACAATCGAGTAACACATCTCTAAAGATTCTGGAGCGGAAATGCAATCGAGAATTCCGACGAACGTCTTTTCGGAAGCTTTGATTGCCGTGATGATGTCCGCAACGACCGATGAACTGTTGTAGTCAAAGACCTCTGCAGCACCTAGCGACTTGACCAAAGAATGGTTTCTGTGAGAGGCTGTGGTAATGACTGTGATGCCAGATGCTTGGGCGAGCTGGATTGCTACAGCACCAATAGAACTGCTACCGCCCCAGAGAACAAGTATCTTGTCAGTCGACACCGGAGAGATGGACGGTAATGGCAGCCCGAGATGGTCCGGTTGGTAGAGTGCTGAGGCTGCTGTGGAAATGGCAAGCGGAAGGACAGAAGCAGAGTCGAAGTTGAGCTCTTCTGGAATTTTGGCTACAACACCTGAAGCAACAGTAGAATATTGTTGAAAGCCGCCGTGTTTTGCTTCTCCAGAGAGCAGCGAGTGTGTATTTCTGGTCCTTATAAGTAGAAGGATGATTTCCAAGATAACCAAACTTACCCAATGACCTTGTCTCCTTTCTTGACATGCTTCACTTCAGAGCCGACTGTCTCGACGATTCCAGCAACATCTTCACCGATGACAAAAGGAAAAACTTTGACAAAGTCTATGCTGCCATTCTGGACCTTCCAATCGACTGGGTTGATTGCAACTGCTTGATTTTTGATGACCACTTCGGTCGGAGAAGGTGTCGGATAAGGAGCCTCAGCAACCTCAAAAGGCTTCGCGAATTTCTTGGTATACCAGGCTGCTTGATTAGACATGGTCGTTCGTAATTCGGGTTGTCTGTGAGTGTATGGGTCGAAGAGGAGGTTTGGAGTATTTATTGTGTATCTACCTCGGAATTAAGCTGCTGATTCCGTCGGACTTAGTTTTGGTTTTTGCACCATCGAAGTCTTCGGCCGAAAATATTCGTGGCCTTATCGTTTTCAGAGATGCTTGTCAAGAGCGGTCTATGCTCTGCGCTTGTCTTTGCGCAAATTCATTGCCAGAGATTGTTGTTCCAGGCCGAAAGTATGTGGTTGTTGCATCGAAGATCATGGTGTAGGCTTGGTGTAACTCTACAAGCGCGTTGCTCCAAGCATAGTCTTGAAGTTGCAGTCTCAGATCCACAGAGTGTCGGAAGTTCATTTGAAGGTTGATATGGTCTAGGGAGAAAAGAATTTGTCGTTTACAGCAACCAAGGTCCTTAAGCAGATGTCTGCTTTGGTAGAGGCTTAGCGGGCGGCAGCGCTGAGACCGACTTACAACAGTAGTATTGAGTAAGTGCATTCCTAGACTCGACTGTGACCGGATTGACCGTGTGGGCAAAATCTCCTCACGTCGCCTGAGAAGATGTTTGGGAAGGAGCTAACGGCGAAACAAAGGACTTCTTCGGGGGTCCGGCGTCACCGAAGCTTGGTATTAAACAACCTCTCTTGTAGGCGGCGCTTTATTTCCTTAATTCTCGTCCACTTCCTACCTCTCCGGAAGCCTCATCACTGACATTCTGATGTTGGTCGCAATGAAAGCACGATCAAAAGCTAATGGCGAAGCTCCAACTTGACAGAAGCTTGAGAGCTCAATTTGACGGCAGCCAGCGCTAATTAGCCATCGATCAACGATCGCTACAGCCAGACGGTTGAGATGTCAACTGCCACTATCCGACATGTTTCAGATCCTTTATACTGAACCTGCAGAAGCCCACAACGCAGACTATCGACTTCTCCTGACAGATGTCAGGAAATGCTCGGAGAAGATGTACCGGCCGTTGCAGCCTTGATGGCAATTCAAAATATAAGCATACTTGCCCGCGTTGTTACTTGTACATTACATTCAGAACCGTCTTACTCGCCCAAAAACAAGCAATCATGCATTCCAGAAAGATGATCAACCTTTGGTGCATCCTGGCAGTTGGAGCAACCTTCGTTTCGGCATTTCCAGTTTCTCATATCGAACCAATTGACATGGACTGCGAGCTATGGGACACAATAGATGATAGCACCCTTCAACCTATCACCACTCCAGCATTGGCTTCGACCCGTGTAATTTCGACCACCCAACACAGCGGCTCATTACCCACATCTACTCCTTCTTCGACATTCGTCACTTCGCTGAGAACGAGTCAAAGCTCGACGGCTGCCACTCAGACCACGAAGCTCGCTTTCGTAGCACCAGTCAACACTTTCATTCCTGTCGTGCCGCCTAGTTACGCCTTCTACCTTCAAAGCAGTAGTCGCGGCACGTCAAATGGACTTTATGCTGCTCTCAGTGCTGGCGCTGGACAAGCAATCAGCATGGTTACGGACAGGGGCCAGGCAACCAAGTTCACAATCGATTCTTCTGGGGATCTTGTCGAACAAAGCCCTTCCCAAGGCTATGTGGCCAATCTGAAATTCGACGTGGATGTTCAGAAAGCGGAGTTCGATCCAATTGGACTGGTTGGCAGCTACGGGAGGTTGAATTGTCAGAGACAGAGTGGCGTCCTCAACTGCGGTATCAAGGGTGTATCATATCATACTGCCACATGTGGAAGCGATGCAGCGCTGTACTTTGCTAAAACAGTGCCGAGCAGCTGTACTGAGGTTGTTCTTGTGCCGGTGTTTCCTTGAGCGGAGAGAAGACAGGAAGCAGGATTGACTATGGATCAAGCTACGACTGATTATGATTTACGATAGCATAATACGACCGAGTTCATCATGAGTATACATCCCTTGGTACCTTGCTGAGTGTGGGGTTGTGTGTCATCAAGGTGGAACGGGACCCCACAAACATGAAACACTGCGGATGACGACGATCAATCGACGCGTCAACATTTGATCTCTTGTTTCTCTCAGTTGCACCTTTGCTGCCATTCTTCATCACAGATGTAGGGACAAAATGCTATCTCCAATCATCAGCTCGACACTCCAGGCGACGGCCCTAGCAGCAGCTTCCAACATCATCGCCCAGCTCCTTGAACAACGCAGCAAACAGGTCCATCTCCATCTTATTGTCTTTCATGGGAGCACATATGCGCTAATGTGTTGATTGCAGACACCGTCCAGTATCTCAGCCGCCGACTTTCTTCGCTTCGTCATCTTTACCCTGCTCACAGCACCGCCCAACTTTCTCTGGCAACATGCTCTCGAGCGTGTCTTCCCTGGACGTAAGCCACTCGACTCGGACAAGTCCACTTTACCTCGCTACAACCTTCGCGAGAACGATGGCCTCTTAGAAGAAGATGAGCCGGAGACGAGGCTCGACTGGAAGAACACGATGATCAAGTGGTTTGTCGACTGCATGACTTTGGGTGCCCTGTTGAACACGGCTGCTTTTCTCATTCTCATGGGTCTGATGAAGGGGAGATCGATTATCGAGATTGCCAGCGCTCTGCGTACCGTATGTGTCCTCTCCCTCCTTTTTTTTTCTTTTGGTCCGGTTGTTATGCATCAACTGCATGGCAATTCATCGATTCTTTCTTTGATCTAGCTACAACGACTTTTCACGCAGGAAACCGTCCCAATCATCTATGCCAGTTACAAAATCTGGCCTTTGGCTTCGGTCGTCAATTTCGCTCTGATACCAGTCGAGAAGAGGATTGTCTTTCTGAGTGCAGTCGGTCTCGTCTGGGGTGTCTTTCTCAGCTTGACTGCTGCAAAACAGTGAGCTCTTTTTGCTATGTGTAGCTAGCTGTCTTGCGGTGTAATGCTCCTGGGGGAAATGGAGTCGGTACGCTGATGGCCAGCGAAATGAATCTTTAGGGCAGACACGAAGCCGCCCATCACACGCATTAGAGGACGACAGCATGAACCTGAGGGGCAGATGACCATACGGAGCACGAAACAAAGCCCATCAGATTCACTGTTATGCCTTTTAGCCAATCACATCTGAAATTCCCAGCTTGAGGACAGTAAACAGGACAGTAAACAACTTGTTACTGTACCGTAATGAGCTTTGGCAACTGTTTGTTTTGTCTCTTATTATTTCCTACATTGATCTCTATTAATCCGACACCTCATGGACCTGGTGTCACTGAACAGCCTGAAACATCGGAAAGAAACAAAAAACAATACGTATATCTTGATAAAAAAAAAGGGCGGACAATCGAAGCAGATCACGAAAGATTATGGGGGAAAGTTTGCAATCTCAGAAGACGATACACGAAGACTGGACATTAAGATTGCACAAGATTTCAAGAACGGCGAGGCATAAGAATTATATTGGATAAACAAGGCCACCAAAATTCTGGTTCATACAGCCGTCCTCGATTGGATTATCGAATGATATGTCTCAAAGCAGAGATCAAGGAATGGGAAGAAAGAGATTGATCGAATCTTACAGATAAGAAAGAGAAAAATATATAGCAGGGTATCAGAACATATCAAAAAGATGGCATAGATGGCGCAAAAAGGACAGAGAAAAAGGAATTGACAGCGCAACGAAAAATGACGAGGAAAAAAGTGACACAAAGTATCGCAAGGCAGCTCACCTTTGTGGGTCTTCACCTTCCAAGACTCTCCTCGCCTCATCGAGTCTTCTCCGTAAACATCTTCTCCTCTCTTCTCCTCCAGCACCGAGTTGCAATTCGCCTACGAATTCTCTGAGACTTTCAACAAGAGTGTAGACCAAAGCTTCGTCTTTACTGCCAAGTCCTTTGCCTTTGGTGGGATCGAGCAAAGCGGAAACTGCCATGGTTGTGGCGGAAGGTGAGATGGAGATGTATTGCTGGCCCTGCTGAACAGGTGCGGGTGTGTAAGTTGGAGGAATGGCAGGGCTAGGCAGAGCGTTTTGAGTTGATGGGTGACTTCTGTTTGACTGCTTTTGCAGTTCTTTGGCATTGTGGACTGAAGAGGCAGAGGTTGATCGTGAGAGCCATTGGGCAATCGAGGCCTGATGACCTTCGTCGGCAGTTTCGAATGTGGCCATGGTAGCAAGAGATTCTGCAGATAGACCACGACGGTGGTGGATGCGGTTGGCGAGTTTGACGTGTTCGATGTGGCGAAGTGCTTCAGGGGTCTCTGGGGTGGCTGGTGGCTGCAATCCGGTTTGATGCTCTTCTTGTGCTCCAGCTGTAGCATCAGCGGTTGGCGGGTAGGCTCGAGCAGTCATACAAGAGTCAGTGGAGCTCAATGAAGTACTGCGAACATGACGAGTGGGGGTGTTAGGCTCAAAACTGCCAGTGGCAGAGTGCAGGAAGAATTTGGAGTAGTCGAAAGCGTCATGACGATCTTCGTGGCGTGGTGCAGAGACAATTTGAGAGGATTCGACGGCATCTTGGTAGATACTGGCGGGGTTGGAGTCATCCGTTGTTGCCGTGGTAGGGGTAGAGGTGCGGTCGGTGCTGCCCGAGGCCGAGTGTGGGAGCGTGTATGTATCGTCATCGTCGTCGTCTTGCTGTTCTTCCATCATGTCGCCGTCTTGCTCGTCGTCGTCGTCGTCGTCGTCGTCGTCTTGGTCATGGATGGTCTCAGCAGACACCCAGGCTCCAGGGACTTTGGTTGCTTTTGTGACTCTGGCCAGACGAGGCCTTGGGGATCCAGAGGCACCGGCGGAGGAATCGGCATGGTTCAAGGGACAAGAAGCTCTGAGGTTGTTTGTGCTTCTCCTTCGCAAGTTGTCTTCATGGGCCCTCTCTTTCAACGTGGATATCCTCCCTCTGAGCTGCATCATCTGTTCTCGCAAATTATGTGCCGCTGTCTGACTCGGTGCGCTGTGTTCTTCCGAGACGGTGTCGAGTTGCGGATCTGGGCTCAGCGGGCTGCGAGAGGGTCGCAACAGCTCGGAGCTGCGAGTTGTGCGTACGGGATTGGAGGTCCACGAGGGGGTGGAGCTGACGTTCAGAGACATGTAGCGGCGCTCGTCGGGCTGGACTTCCGAGTCGCTGAGTACGCGCATGTGCTGGGTGGCTGGGGCTTGCTGGGCATATCGAGGACGGGAGAAGGACGTGTTACGGACGGGAGCTGTGGACAGAGAAGTGGCGCGCTTGAGATTGGCTGCTGTCAGAGGCGTGACAATGTCGCGAGCACCTCGAAGGTTCTGGTCCATGACCTGTTGGGTGTCAGTTGAAGGCGTCTAGAATGGATGCCATGGCAGACGCACGTGCAGGCGCTTCTTCGCAGTGGCCAGGATGAGTTCGGCACGCATCAGCGTCACGTTGGACTGCTCCGTCTTGAACGTGTCTCGGCAAGACAGGTCGCTGGGCGTGTCAATGTCAAAGTCGTCCTCGTCCAGCGTGTCCGTGTCCGAGTCCAGACTCGACTCGAATCTGGGAATCTGCATCGTGTCCAGGTCTTCGGTGAGGATGCTGCTGGCGGCATAGCTCAGTCGGCGGTCGTCCCACGACGCACTGTCGACTGTGAGGGTCGGCGACGAGGCATAGACGTGGGCTGGCGAGTGCGAGGGTGCTTTCAGGTTGGCACGCGACTTGGTCTTGTTGGCGAGTTTCTTGGACGCTTGCGCGTGCAGATATGATGGCGACGGCGGGCTTCCAGACTCGCGAGGCTCGTCAATGTCCAGCACAAAGGCACTGGGAAGCACCATGTCGGGGTTGGTGAGAGTCGGCGACGGCGGAGCGGGCAGAGGCTTGTCGACGACGACGGCCATTGTTGATTTGTTTGCGTCGAGGACTCGAGGTACATGGGGCGCTTGCATATGCACCTCAGCTCATCATGCACTCCAAGGACTTATTCCGTCGCATCATGGAACGGCAGGAGCGCACTCCCGTTGCAAAGGCTGAACCACCGTTCGCTCCTGCCGTGCTCGTCAAACTCTGTGGAGAACCAAGATTCAAACCTTGTCAATCCCGCCCACTCGTCCCTCTCGACCCCTGTCAATCCGTCCTGTCCAGAGTTGGCATCACTGACTTGAATCTTCCAACTCTCCGCTGTCGTCCTCGATCCCCTGTCAAGAAAAGTTGCATCTCTCAACCTCTTGTCTGAACTTGATACCGGCTACCTGGGCCTATACATGGCCGTTGCATATACACGACCAACCGTCAACGCTCAGTTCGCATACACTTTATTGCTGCATCGCTCCAGCCTTTCTTTCCATGTACCTTCTCGTGTCCACCGTGTCGACGCCCCACTGTCTCAGGTCCAGTTCCTCAACCTGTTTTATCTCGAACCCGAATTTCTTGTACAGCAATGCTCCAGTAGGTGATGCTTGAAGATACATGTCGAGGCCTGCTGCATCTGCCTTGTTTACACCTTGTTGAAGCAGCATTTGCGCCGCTCCACGCCTTCGGTGATCTGGATGAGTGGCGAGGTACGATAGATCTGTTGTCCTTGTCAGTACTGCCATCTTCCAAGAACAATTTCACATTTCTTCACATACGCGCATGCCGTCTGCCCACGTAGTTCTGCCTTGCAAACTCATTTGATACTTTGTTGAGCTGCGTGAAGAAATCCAACAGCCTCTGTGGTGCTGGCTCGTCACCTTCCACTCTCTTGTCCTGATAGCCATCGCCCTCGTGGTATTGAAAGCTGAATTTTGCAACCGAAATCATCTCATCAATGTCTGTATCCACCACCTTCCAGAATGTGTCTGCATGGTGCTCCATTCCAGTCGAGATGAATCTCATGAACGAATATGTGATGTCCATGCCTTCCTCCTCCTGAATCCTCCAGATGGCATTCGAGATGCCAACATCTTTCATAATGAGCCTGTCCATCTTGGCGATACCGGCAATGTCGCCCTCTTCCACTTGTCGGATCTCCAAAGGCATGATCAAGGTGTTTCTTTTTTGCCTTGGACAGACAGAGATTGCCACATGCCTGCTATCGCCGACTGTTATATACAGTGTCTGGCTGACTCACACGATCCTACCGGCTAATTAATATATTTGCGTGCTTTACGATCACGGGTTTTATCTATCGACGCGACGAGTCTGGATTATCAACAACGAAATCTCTTCAAACACTGAAAACACTAAGCACTCTACCAGGTGCTCTTGGACTAGATATGTTTCAAAATACCGTCGGAGACATCGCCGTCGGCGCTGTGGCCCAATCGAAGATGGACGACGATCTGGATTTTGGTGCTTGGAGGGCTTTGGACGACTGGTAGCGGATTCTTCGCGCGTGAAGCCTGTTCATATGAGCTCGTCGGCCACAGTTCTTTTTACGTACTCCAACCTTCCTTTCTATCATCTGGCGAGAATCATCGTGTTTGCAACTGAAAGGCGCAGTGTTTCTATCAAATCCTCCAACTGCCTGCTCGAACTGTATAGATTTCTCATTGCACTTTTGATAGTCGACCTGCAGAATCATGACGTTGGAGACTGCCCTTGTCCACTCGGATACCCCCATGATTTCTCGAGAAGCTCCGTAAGTCACGGCGCCGTCTCCTGCAGGCCGTCTGACAGGGCCATGCTTGTATCTTGCATGATGCAGCATATGTCGCTTCACCCACTTTGTGATCACTGATGTCCCCGCTGTCATGAGCTGGTGGCTAGGAAAAGAGCAACCATGACCCTCTCCTCGTCGTCAAATACCCGTGTGGCTGCCCTCGGTAGGTTCGCAGGTCATCTTCCTCATATTAATTCTCGGACCCAATTGTCAATTGTTACGGACGATTGCGTGGTACGATCCTCGTGAACAAGTCTTCCAGGATACTTCGGATCAGCATTTTCGCTCGGCCATCGAGTAGTGCATATAATGCAAGACGTAGGCCCCTCGACACGGCGATTGTCAAAACGCCATTTGCCTTCTTTTCTCAGAGGTGGACATCGGCCCAAGTCGCCTGGTGTCGAATCAACATTCAGCGCAACCAACATTCTGCCCCGGAAAGTGCAGCACTACTCGAACGTTGCTTCCGCATTCGAGGCTCCTCCAGAAGTGCCAAATATGCCGTCGACACGAGCGGGGTCGGTATCTCCAGTCTCCATCTTTGATCCGGTACAAGGCGAAACAAGACTTGAGGATCATGAAACAGAACCTACAACCGCTCCAAACTCTGGTTCTGGTGACGATCGCGAATACTACGATCTCAAGCCCCCTCCACCTACAGTATCTCATTCAGACATGGAACACCTGAGCATGCGATTCTTTTCTGTTGACCACCTCAATGTCATTCTTCGCGACCATCAATTGGCCTCTCGCTTCACCCGCTTCCTCACTCAATACAAACCATACACTCTTCCCGCTCTCGAAAGTTATGTTGATACGCAAAAGGCGATAGCTGCTATAGAATATGCCAATTCGTTGGCCGATAGTCTGCCCTCGTTGACCGGACATGTCCCTCAGCCTGCCGCTACGGTGGATGAGAGCTTCAAAGAGCGATCACGCATGGTCGTGCAAGAATTGGTAGACGATGCTCTTCCAGGCTACATCACACATCGACTGGTACAACTTGTCACCGACAGTCTCGTCAAGGAGATCACAGGCAACAATGCGCCCATCATGCATGAGATGCTACCTGCACTCGCTGAGGTATACTGCATCACTGACCCATCCCTCCCGGACAACCCAATTGTGTACGCATCAGAAGGTATTCGAACTCTCGAAACCTACTTGTTTCCGCTGTGTTGACCCTAGACAGGTTTCTACGACATAAGTGGTTATCAGAAAGACTTTGTGATCGGTCGCAATTGTCGCTTCTTGCAAGGTCCCAAGTCATCTTCAGCCAGTGTCGCCCGCTTGATAGAAGCTTTGCGGAGTGGTCAAGAGGTTACCGAAACTCTTTTGAACTAGTAAGTTTGATCCCTCCATGCATCTTATACAAGTCTGATTGACACATGCTCAGCCGACGCGATGGCATACCCTTCATGAATCTACTCATGATCGCACCATTGTACGATAACAAAGCAAATGTGCGGTATTTCTTGGGCGCTCAAATTGATGTCACACACTTAGTCGAAGGTGGTCATGGTCTCGAGTCATTCGAAAGACTCCTAGCTAACGACCGCACTGATGAGCGATACCGTGGAAGGAGCGGTCGTAGACCGGCTCAAGTTTTGGGAGAGCTGGGCCAGATGCTGAATAATGATGAGCTCGAAGCTGTTAACACACGACAACGCAGCCAATCGAGAGATTCGACGCCCTCGGCATCTATGCGTCATCCCAGTGTCCAAAGACCCGCCCGCAGAGTCTTGGGTATGGACAATTCTATGGAACGGGGCCTGTGGCCGCATGCTTCTCTCGGACCCTCTGGCCGTCTGCCAGGCGTATACCAAAATGTGAGTTGTGTTTCTGTCCTTGTCAGCTACATATACTGACGGTGTCCCACAGTATCTCCTCGTTCGTCCCTATCCTTCTCTTCGCATCACCTTCACCTCACCAGCCCTGCGTATTCCTGGTCTCCTGCAAACCAAATTCATGGATCGAGTTGGTGGCCCCCAGACCGTACGCGACGGTGTCCTTGACAGTCTCTCTCATGGCACAGCCGTGACAGCAAAAATATCCTGGCTTTCAACACCCGTTCTTCCCGAAAACTCTCATCGTACCAGCATCGAAGGCAAAGCACGTTGGATCCACTGTACACCTCTGCTTGGAAGCGATGAAAAAGTTGGTGTTTGGATGATTGTCATGGTCGAGCAAGAGACGGTGACTGGGAGTCTTAGAAGACCTTCTGATGCCGTTCCAACATTCCCAGCACCTCCACTGAGTGGAGCCGGAAGGTCATCTCTGGATTCTCCCGTTAGAGGCGGTGAAGGTGCAAGAAGCCCGAGGTTCAAGGCCGAGACTGGAAAACTTTACGCAGAGTACCTGAGACGGGAGGGCAAGAACCCGCCAGTGGAGGACAACAGAGAACCGAGACCATTCCAAGACTTTTGAACAGCCTTAGGGTGATCCAGACCCAGGCGTGTGAAGCTCTGGTCAAGTAGAGATTGGTCTGCTTGTCGATATGACCTGGGAAACAGTACGAGGAAATCCCTACGCTCAGTATATGTTCACCACCATAATAGTAATGAAACAGTATTTGTACAAGATCAACCTTTAGGGTTCCGCATGCCCAAATCAACTCAACAGTGATAGGTGCGTTAGAAGACCTCAGCCTTGCAGTCAGCAACACAGCCACACTCGCTCACACTTCTTTCCAGATGTACCCGTCAATCTTCTACCACGTCAACCTCGACTTTAACACCCCGGGCCGAAAAAGTAATAGTCCCTCTTTATCCTCACAGCAACCAGCCTACTACAAGCCTTCATATTCGGCATTCCCGCATATCCAGCATACGAGACCCTTGCCCTCGCCAGATGAACAGCTCAAACCCACCATCGAGATGCTTACCGCACAGCTCGAAACGACGAGATACGCGATCCCGCGTGTGAAGCCAGGCTTGCGAGTCCGATTGCCGCCCCGCCCGTGAGGGTCAGAGGGGAGAGAGGAGAAGTGGCGTGCGATTGCCGGATTGGGAGATGAACAGCACATGGGCATCCGAAGGTTGGAGTTTGGAGAGTTGTGGTGCTCGTGTCGTTGTCGCTGCTTGTGCTTCTGACGTGTGTGGTGGTGGATGCAAAGAGTACGGGGTCGAGGCGTGGGAGGGAATAATACGATCCGTCGTGTGACGTTTTCCCGGTTTGATATTTTTTGCTTGTCTTTGAATGCTTATTGTGAGCGTGAGCTTGGTGTATCTGGCTAGACTGGTCATTGATTCGAATGGCTCGGTGTACATGTCGGCTCTGGGTTTCGTCATGTGGGTTGTTTACTCTTGCTCCGGTACACCCTCGTTCCGCAAGAGGATACGTTGGCGCACGCTACATTTCAGACACCGTAGATGTGTGCACCTATTTCTGCAAACGATTAAACATGTCTCGTATGCAAGACACCCTGGCCACGGACTCATTGTACTTGAACATGATTGTCATTTTTCTAGACTGCCTTTTATTGCGTTTTAGGGGTATCAATCTATTGAAACTCAAGTCTGCGCCAATGTCTCGAGAGTCCAATCTCATGAAGACACATTCCTATTCTGTCCTCAATATCCGTGCAAACATTTTGCTTCCCCTTCTATGGCTGTTCAACATGTAACGCGCACAATTGACGAGTTTCATGTTTACTTGGCAGCAGGACCCTTGGCTCTGCCGCCGCCACCACCACGACCAGCATTCGACTTTTGCGGCAAGTTGGCCACGATGTTCAAACCTCTGGCACCCTTCAAGCCCATCTTTCCTACAGTCTTTCTCTCCAGCCCAGGAATCTCATCGCAGCCCAGAGCTTCAATGGCGAATTTGTTGGCTTCAGCGACAAGCTGATCGTCACTCCATCTCATGGCTTTGGCGTGAGCTTTGTAAAAGCCCAACCATGCTTGGTATGTCTTTCCCTTTGCTTCGTACTTGTCGACAATGGCTTCGACCCGAGGAACCACAGGCGCAAAGTCGGGGTTTGCAGTCTCGAAGGTGATGGCTTTGAGGATGTGACGAGGGAAGAAGGATTCAGGCTCCGTGACGACAAAGACTGATCTGCCTTCTTTTCCTGCACGTGCTGTACGGCCCAGACGATGAATGTAGGATTCCTTATCGGCGGGAAGACCGATTTGGAATACGTTGGAGACGCCAGGGAAGTCGAGACCACGGGCGACGACATCGGTGGCGACGAGGATGGCACTGCTGGCTTCGCGGAAGTCGTTTGTCACTTTTGTGCGACGCGACTGACTGACTCTGGCGTGAAGGACGCTTGAGCGAGGGATGTTGGGAATGTTGGAGAGAACGTCGTGGTAAAAATCGGCTAAGGCTGCGGTGGGTGCAAAGACGATTGCTTTGAACTCGGCAGCGCCGATGAGCTTGCACTCGGATTGGATGGACGCTACCATGGCAGGGACGACCTGGGCCCATGATTCGACGGTGACAAGGAGTTGTGGTACACGTTGGTGAATCTGAGCTTCACCTGCAGGGATGGTAGAGATGAACTTGTAGCCAGAGGCAAGGACGAGATGAGCAAACTGTTGCACATGAGGAGCGATGGTTGCGGAGAAGAGCATTCCCTGGCGCTTTGACAGTTCCTTGTCGGGCAGACATCTGATGATTTTTTTCAAGTCCTCCATGAAACCCATGTCCAGTAGTCTATCAGCCTCGTCAAGTACCAGTGTGTCAAGGTTGCGGAAGGCATCCGTGATCTCACGGTTTCCGAGGTGGTCGTAAAGGCGGCCAGGAGTAGCAATGAGGATATCGCAGCCGTCGCCTCTGAGGATGTCACGCTCCTCCTTGTCCTTGTTGGTACCACCAATGGCAATACTCACTTTGAACTGAGGCAGACGCTGCAACAAGTTTGATGCTTCCTTTGCGATCTGCATGGCCAGTTCACGGGTGGGTGAGATAACCAACAGGGAAATACCCGATCCGCGAGGCTTGTTTTTGTTGATCAGTGTCTGGATGGCGGGCAGAAGAAAGGCAATTGTCTTTCCCGTTCCTGTCTTTGCTTGGGCCAGACAATCAATGCGCTTTTCCAGTAGCTGATGAAGGGTGGCTTCCTGAACGGGCATCATGTGGTCGAATTTGAGATCCTCAGTGATGGTCTGCAGAAGAAGCGGGTCCAGCAGATTCTTCAGATCGGTGAATCTCATTGAATCAGCAGGGACCGGGATGGACAGTGGTGCTACGGGTGCAAGAGGAATAGCAGCGTTTGCCTGACTGCGGTTCTGTTCCCTGGGCTCATTGGGCTTGGTGCGCTTTGGAGGGTTTCCCTTGGGTTTCTTGGAGGGATTTGCTCGACGGCGCGACTTTTGCAGTGCTGAGCCGTCCATTATGTTGTTGATGAAGGATTGTTCAGCCTCGATATTTTTGTTGTTGATGTTAGAGTGTTGGTTTTTCACAGGTTTTGTTGATATGTGAGCTCATCAAACGCTGAACCCCCGGATTTTTGCAGATTCTAGCCCCAGCGTCAAGTCGGAATGCACGCACACGCTTTGCAATTTTGGTGGGAGTGATCTCGGACAAAAACCAAGATGAGATTCTCAGGAGGCTTAGAGAAGAAGTTGTACTGTTATGCATGCACTTTTACAAGGATGCGCATGACAACAACGGACGTCCCATGATATTTTCAAGGTATTGCCCCGGACATCTACAATCTCGACCTGCGAAGTCCAGTTTCCCTGATCTTTTCAGTCAACAATGATGATACCACGCCACTCTCGTGAACCGAGTCCAGATTTTTCATGCAATCAACAGCCCTGGGTCGGCATCACTATGAGACAGACAAAACAGTCCAGAACAGAGGGAGCCGGGACTTAGTCAAAAGATGACCAAAAAGAGAAAAAAGAAAATTACATTCCTGGTCACACACACGGTCAGCTGATCCGTCCCTCCTGCACTAACTCCTTCAGGCTTTTTAGACTGCGAGAAGGACACAAACCTTGCGAGAGGAATATCTTGTGCCAGCAAAAGTCAACGTGAATTTTGGTTTCGTCCTTTTCCACCTTTGAAATGACTTGATAATGTCATTTGTACGCACACATTATTGCTGACTGTGTTGTGTGGCAAGGAAAAGTCGAAGTGACTGTGACCGATATGTGGAAATCATAAAATATCAATCCGAAGAATACATTCACCAAGCAACTATCTCCCTATTAAATGCCCCTTGTCTCAATCCCATGAATGATACTGTCCTTTATGCGCCTTATCCTGTCGTAATGCTCGTCGCGTTTGTATGGTACAGACCGAAGGTCAATCTATCTCGACTCCTGGATGGCATTCGCAGATGATGCAATGTCAAGTCTGCTTCCACTTCTCCGTTCACTGGTCTTGTGGTGTCCAAAAATGTTTCCGTATTTTCTCTCATGCCCGCTGTTGCTAAGAGCGCTTGCTGCTCTGATTTGACGTCTAGGCGTCAGCTTGTTTGTAGCCATATAGTCCTCGTTCTCGTCATGATCATCAAGTGTAGGTGTTTGAAAACTGGTTTTGCGGAGAGAGGATGGTGCTCGTGGCGGGTGTATGCCCGGTAGCAACGACGAGGATGTCGAGCGTGGCTTTGCTATGCTTGACGAATAAGAGCGGTTGGCCAGTGAGCTCTGCGCTCGCGGAATCGATGGCGAACTTATCGGAGTGGACACATGCCGTTTAGAAGGTGTCACAGGAGAGTAGGATGAGCCTGGACTGTTTGTGCTGCGGCTGAAGGAGCTGGGCATGGGAATTTTTGATGTAGCGGAGTGTGGAGTCGTGGGTCGATGGGGAAGAGTGACCCTACGATTTGTCGCAGGTTCTGAAGAAGGCGGATGCAATGAGTTCAGGGATGTGCTCCTTGTGTTGGATGTGATGTTCCATCGTGGCTTGTTTTCGGGTGCCTTGAATTGACGAATGAGAGGATCTGTTGCAGGTGGCGGCGTGTATGGTGTATAGTTTGCACCACCTGGTCTGCTCTGGGGCTTTGGTGCCTTGGGCTTCGACTGGGGAGTCCTGCGTGGGATGGCACTGACAAAGCGGGTGAAGCGAGAGGAATGTCTGGGCGTCAAATCCGGTCGACTGATCGAGGAAGCCGAAGAACTTCTGGGCGTGTCCATGAAACTGCTGGTGATAGAATGCTCGGAAGAGACGATGGTGCTAACAGAATCCCGCAATTGCTGGTTTCTGACGCCGAGATTCACTCCTAGCAAACGTGAATCCAGCTCGCGCATGTCAGCTTGGATGCCCACCCATTTTCTTTTCATATCTGACTGGAGGCCCAGAATTTCGCCGTTGACAGTCAATCGATCAAGCACACCA
Source organism: Aureobasidium sp. P6 (assembly GCA_003992365.1). Lineage (NCBI taxonomy): Eukaryota > Fungi > Ascomycota > Dothideomycetes > Dothideales > Saccotheciaceae > Aureobasidium > Aureobasidium sp. P6. Next base: position 194,797 of record RZIQ01000006.1, on the reverse strand, counting down.
CGGTCGATGATGGCAAGCACTCTCTCGATTGCAGTGCCATAATGATTCTTCTTGGCCTCGAAGCTTTCGATCTTTTTCGCTAGCGAAGCAGCGTTTGTGTGCTGCTCGTCATGTTCAAGAGCCGTATTCAGTTTCTGCACGCTCCGTGAAACGGACTGGCACATTTTCAGAGCCTGCTTGCCAGCGTTGCGGAACACGAGAAGCCAGCGATCCTCGCCTAGCTCGCGACGCAGGGCTTCGGCATCAGCCTCAAGCTTCTTCCATTGAGCTTCGAGAGCATCTCTCCTACCTTCCAAATTGAGGCAAGCGGTTGGAAACACGAGATTGCCTCTGCAATGAAAGACAGACAAGCGCATGGGCAGAAAGTCGAGAGATGCTCTGAGAGGCTGCATCCGAGCAAACAATGCAAGCAAGTTGTCTTCCATATTCCCTATCGTGGGTGAAGCTTGAAGAGCAGATGTAGGAGAGAAGGGCGGAGGCAGACTCAGACGAGGATTGGGTGCAGCTTTGCCGGCGCCTGCCTTTTCGTCGACGATGGTTTTCAGCTCATCAATGTCGACATGTTGTTCAGCGTCTGCCGAGCTCGATGTGACGGATATATGTCTCTGCTCTTCCATCTCGAACACCAGACCGGCCAGGTCGTCTAGTTCGCGTGCAATGCCGGTGCCGACAGAGTTAGACAGCTCTTCCCATTCCATAGCAATCTCAACCTGTTCTTTCACACCAGCCAACGAGTCCTTTATTTTCTGCCATTCCCTGATGACAGCATCCATGTCGTCCGAATTTGCTTGGACTTGGTCTCTAGGCAGACTGGCAATGTCGTGTCGTAGGTGCAGCTCCTCGACTGAGAGGACGTAGAGTTTGACAACCTTGTCGAACCGGCCTATGGCACGATCGACGTGTTCCAGACCTTGTCGACCACCGGCAGCAGCCCACTCGACATCGTCCTCGGCGTCCAATCCTTCGAGCACGGTGTGAGCATTGCGAATCCATCGTCTTATCTGCTCGGACGAGTCTTTCAGAGCATGGGCAGCGCTCGCGGAAGTGGGCATGCATGATATGCGTGCGGAAAGCGAGGTAGCGTCTGGAAGCTGGATGGAACTGAGCTGGGCGAGTTGACTGGCAAAGCTAACACGCGACAGGGAGTAGATGGAGTATCTGCTCGACACGGAGCCGGTACGTGAGAGCTGCGAGGTGTAGTCGTTGTCGCTGCTGTAGGCGTCGGCATCGCTGGCGCCAGCGAGCGCATCGAGATCTTGGTTGTTGTCGGATGAATATGGCGGCGTAAGAGTCGACTGCGAGCTGCGGTTCGGGCTGTACGAGTATTGCTCGGGCATGATGTATCTGTGCGAATCCAGGTGCTCGCTCACGAAGCTCTCGCCGTCCGTGTCCGTGTCGAGAAGGGCCAGCCTATCATTGACACTGAAGACGGACGAGTATTCGCTCATCTTGACCGGCCGATGGTGTACCTGGGTACGGGTACCTGTCCAGCTGTCTAGGGGGCGTTCCTGTCGCTACTGCTGCCTCCACATTGTCCGCCTTTGACCCGTCACCAGAAACCAGGACTGTTCTTGGTCAGTGGTTGTGGTTTGCTTTCTCTGCAACTCTCAATTGAACGTCGATCAGAAACACCTTGGATTTTGCGTCATGATATGATCAAAACAAATTAGGCACTGTATCACACACACGACCCAGGATGCGCCAATCCTGTGGAGCTCCGTCGCTCTAAAAATGGTCCGCCCGGATCGCCCAAAAACGCCCCACCCACGTCTGTCTGTCTCAATCCCAAACGCCTGTCACCAAATGACATCCTTTCCCAAGACCTGATCAGAGCAGAGATGTCGTCTTTTCCCCCTTTGATGATTGTTCTTTCGTTTACATGACTTCGGATCTCTCCCATCCTGTCGGCTTGGGATGCTGAAGTCCCTTTCCGGGGTGAGGAAGAGTCTTGTCCTTGTACTCGGACACGAATGGGTTAGGGTCTTCCTTCTGGTCGAGGTTGCCCAATGTGTGGTTGACTTCGCGATGCTTGGATTCATCCGCGCGACTGTTTACTCTTGATCAGCATCGCATCTCATTCAGTGCGCTTTTGTCAGACTTACATGTACATCAACAAGTCGCGCATGGTTCGATGTCCTTCTGGCATGTGCCAATACTTGATGGCAATGTCGGGCGCCATGAGATTTTCCCACTCGGGTAGTCTTCCTGCATCGAGATCCGCAATCTCGCGAGTGTAGGTGATCACAGCTTCTTCCTCGAGATAGCCAACAAAGCGATGCGCCGTTCTTGGAGAAATCAGGTAGGCCACGAACATGGCGTTGAAGAAGACACCTTGAGCTCCGAGCACCATCAATCTCATAAACGGGCCCGGTTCCGCCATCTTGAGGAAAGTGAGCAGATGCATTCTCTCGTTGTACGACTCCTCGAGTAATGTCTCGATCCAGCCATTGTCCCTCTTCATACGGCGCATCGAGTGCAAGTGTCGTAGCATGCCTGCCACCATGCCGGGTACGCCAGCCACTGACTCCAAGAACACATTTCGAATCATGTATTTCCTGGCTGTCATGACATGTTTCTGATCGGCGCTTTTGGCGCTTTTCTCGCCGCTGGCCACTGCTTTGTCGTGCTTGTAGCCCGTGGCTATATCCAGTCCCCATCGTAGCGTACGGATTGCAGCAAGCGCTGTCCAGTCGGACCACGTCTTGGCTTCACGGTGTGCAACTACGACTGACTCCATTTGTTCCTTGCTATAGCTAGATGTATCTGTCAGTCTTGGGCACTCTCCGGGTATAGTCATTGGGTTTCGTGCTCACATGGGATGTGGCCATGCTGCTTCTGTTGTCCTGATGCTAGGAGCATCCGGCTCAGGGAAGAATTGCTTCAAAGCTCTGGAAGATGTCGTGCTAAACTTCCTTGGTTGCGTGTAGCTCATAACGAGCAGTGTGGCTTTGGAATCTCCAGCGTTGACTAGTGCCCTAGCACATGTGCAGACGCCCTTGGGTGTTGTCAAGGTTCTTGTCCTGTACATTGTCGTTGGTGTCGATCCTCAGATACCGATTGATAGTCGGATGGTCGTGAAGTGTTCAAGTGTTTCTTTTGAATTGATATGGTACGGAAGTCTATAGTGGCAAGGTATGGTGTCGCTGCTCTATATATACTCTCAAGAGGCTGATAAGCATTACTGTCTGCATGCGGCAAGGTCAAGACCGTCGGCGGAACTTTTGGTCAGGTTCTAAGAATCCCTCCGAGCCACCGTTGAGCACTCCGATGCTGACCGGCAAGGCCAAGTCAATGGAACTGTAGACATTACCCTGTTGAGATTAGCCGACGACAACGAGTCGGTGTTTGCAACGCGACAAAGGATGCAGTCTCGTAAAATGCCGTTCCGGGGTTTGGAGGCACGAGAAGCGACCGGGAGGACAACAAATTTTTTGGTGGCAGATGACCACTTCGTCAACAGCGGGAGACAAACAACAGTCATACATTGCGGCTGGCACTCGGCCCTATTGAAGATGGACCTACCATGACGGCGACATTGTTGGAGCAATAATACTTTGGGTAAGGGATGGGGATGGCTCGGCGATGTTGACGAGGCAAGAGACCAGAGGTCACGTTGGCAACAACAAGAGCTTCATAAATTCAACTCGTTCTGTTGCACAGATACTTTGCTTTCTCGACGTATGGGCGAGTCAAGCTCAATGGTGCGGTGAGTAAACAGAAATCTCTTCGTTTCATCATGACCACTTCGAAGAGGTCTGTTTTGCCCCCCATGCCGTCCAAGACGCCGCCACAGGTTGCAAACACTAGAGAAAGCGGCGAAGAATCAGGTAGGAAGTTGGATTGGGATCCTAAGGATCATCATAGTCATACAGTGTTGACGTGATTCTTTGTTTCGTTGGTTCATCATCGTATCTCTGGCTGGAGCCGAGAGTCTACTGGGTGAAGTCGCTCTCGCCTTCCTTTGTCTTGATGTCGTTGACATGGACTTTGGAGACAGTGGCAGCCGAGGGGCCCTTGTTCAAGTGCTGTTGAAATTCCTTCAGAGCGCTGCTGTCGCCTTGAGCCTCGCCAGTTACCTGCAGGGAAGTTAGGTGTCCAAGTTTGTTCAAGCCCGGTGCACTCGTAAAGACATACACTGCCATCGGAAGCATTCTGAACATGGCCGGTGACGCCCAAGGACTTGGCTTGCTTGACGGTGAAGCTTCTAAAGTTGACACCCTGGACTTGATAGATGTTAGTACAATGCAAGTTGTGATTGGCGTCGTATGTGTTTCGGTTCACCTTCACCCTCGACCTTGAAGCTGATCTGTGACGTAGGTATGTCAGTCATTGTTTACACTGTCGGAGCTATCAGCATGGTTACACATACACGTTGAGACATTGTGCGAGCAAATGAGGTGAAATTTCGCATTGGCAGAGAGGAACAGAATTGAAATCAGCAATCGAGTCAAGAGCAAATGAGGAGAAAAGCAATCGACAATGGCATCATAGTGGGATGGATACCTGTGTGGATCGGCGGGTCGCGAGTTGCACATGCGCCAAGCTCGCTCGACATGGACGTTGATGGAGCATGTGAATGATTCTTGTAAACACTTGCAACCAAAAAGACATTTTCATCAACCCTCTCACACAACCCGAGTCGCTCCTTCTTCTTCTGGAGAGAGCTGTTGAGCGCCTTTTCTCGCAGCCCTCGACCGCTGGAGCATGCCGCTTCGATAAATAATCGCAATGCGCTTCACCAAACCACTGTGGTTGACCCATGGAGGTGAGTCGGAGAGATGGCTTTTTCCTGTGCTGTCACGAGTACTGACAGACGTTCAAACAGGCGACAAGAAGGACTTTGAAGTGTACAGCTGTCACGTCTCGCCCGATGGAACCCGCCTGGTGACGGCAGGAGGAGGTAGGCTCTGCTGCCGAGAGCGCATGCGAACACGCGCACACATGCTAAGACTAGACACGCTACAGACGGCCATGTGCGCATCTGGTCGACCGATGCCATTCGAAACGGCGCAAACCCAGACTACATCAAGCCCAAACAGCTGGCTGCTATGAGCTACCACTCGGGCACCATCCACTCGGTGCGCTTCTCTGGCAACGGCAAATACCTGGCCTCTGGCGCAGACGACAAGATTGTGTGCATCTACAACCTCGATCCCAATCCGCCCGCACACACCACTTTCGGCTCCAACGAGACTCCGCCCGTCGAGAACTGGCGCATCTTTCGCCGTCTGATCGGCCACGACAACGATGTCCAGGACCTGGGCTGGTCCGCCGACTCGTCCATTCTCGTATCCGTCGGTCTCGATTCAAAAGTCGTCGTCTGGTCGGGCCACACGTTTGAGAAGCTCAAGACTCTGTCGCAACACCAAAGCCACGTCAAGGGCATCACCTTTGATCCCGCAAACAAATACTTCGCTACCGCCAGCGACGACCGTACCATTCGAATCTTCCGTTTTACCTCTCCTCCGCCCAACGCCACAACCTATGATCAAGTCAACAACTTCGTACTCGAAGCCACAGTCTCGGTCCCCTTCACCACCTCTCCCCTGACTACGTATTTCCGCCGATGCTCCTGGTCCCCTGACGGTGCTCACATAGCTGCTGCCAACGCTGTCAACGGCCCAGTCAGCTCTGTTGCCATCGTCACCCGTGGCAGCTGGGATAGCGAGGTCAACTTGATAGGCCATGAAGGTCCTGTCGAAGTCGCCGCTTTCTCTCCGCGTCTGTTCTGTCCTGAGCCACTTCCGCCTGCTAGCGACATGAGTGCGCATGACAACTTCGCTGCTGGTGCTGTTACTGTCGTTGCGTGCGCCGGTCAGGACAAGACTCTCAGCGTTTGGAGCACAAACTCTCCACGTCCCTTCGTTGTCACACAGGAGCTGGCCGCCAAGCCCATCTCCGATCTCGCATGGTCGCCGGACGGAGAAACCATCTACTTTACTAGTTTGGACGGCACTATCGCCTGCTGCGTCTTTGCTCCGGGAGAACTGGGTTATCCTGCCCCGGTCGTCAACAACGACAAAGCCTTGGCACGCTTCGGTGCGGGTCGAAGAGTTGGCGTTGTTGAAGGTCCGGACGCCCTGCGATTAGAAGAGAACAGTAAGGCTGGCGAACTTAAGGGCGTCCAAGGCCGTATGGGAGAATTGATGGGCGACGGCACCGTGGCTGTTCCTTCCTTGAACGGCTCCTCAGAGAAGCCCACTACTACTTCTGCCAACGTTACTTCCAAAGAGGCTCCAACAAACGGCAACACAGAAACCGTTGAACCCAAGGAATCAATTCCTCCACCGGATCCGCAGATTGCCAAAATCGACAAGCTCAAGCAGCGTGTTACCATCACAAAAGATGGCAAGAAGCGCATTACTCCCGTGCTCGTTTCCTCATCCTCGGGCGTTGGAGAGTCTTCGCTACCGAAGCCACAACTCATGTCGAGCGTATCACAAGCTAGCCGCAACGACGCGCCCCAAACCACACTGGATCTTTCAAAGCCTTTCGATGGCCTGCCGAGAGGTGGTCTCGTTTCTCTGTTACTAGGTAACAAGCGAAAGTTTGCCGAGATTGAAGGAGATGACGACCATCGCGCCGAGAAACGCATTGCATCTATCCAGCAGACTGGTGCAACCCCCGTAGTTATGAACACTGCGGCTGGACTTATCCCTCCTAGTGCGGCAGGTAGAACTGTAACAGAAACAGCTGAACCTTTGAGACCTGCAATCGTCAATCCCAGCTTGACAACAAGTCAGGTGAGATTGGCCGTCCCCCTTGTCAGGACTACAATACTTCGTCCGCTTGATATCAACAGCACCCCCGAGAACGAAGGACAGCAGATGGACACCAGTGATGAATCTTCTATCGTCTTTGAAGCCCGTAACGCTTCCGGGCCTGCACGCACAGGCAGAGTGCAAGATCGTGATCCTACTCGACTTACGGTCTCTCGTCGAGGTCAGACAATATGGCAAGACTATCTACCACGCGCTGTCTTGCTTGTTACGGGCAACCACAATTTCTGGGCTGCTGCTTGCGAGGATGGTTCTGTTCACGTATGGACTCCGGCAGGTCGAAGGCTGATCAACGCTCTCATTCTTGATGCGCAACCCGTTATTATGGACTGTCGAGGATGGTGGCTTTTGTGCGTCAATGCTGTTGGAATGTGCTATGTCTGGAACATCAGAACACTTTCGTCGCCACATCCACCAGTCTCACTTGCCCCTGTCCTTGATATCGCTGCGACAGCTCAACAAAGCCACACTACCAATGGACCGGCTGTCATGTTCGCTCGACTAAACTCCCAGGGACGTATCGTAGTAGGACTGTCTAACGGAGACGGCTACAGCTACTCACAGGCCATGTATATCTGGCAGCGTCTTTCGGAGCCTTGGTGGGCAGTAGGCAGCCAGTACTGGAACACTGCCGACACCTCGATCTCGACGGTACAGCCCACTACCAAGGGCTCCAACGGCACATCCACAGCTGATGATGATTTGAAGCCGGAAAACTTATCTGCTGGTATCATCCCCTTGCTCGAGCGCAATACTACAACCCAATCCCTGCTACGAGGCCGAGCCTATTTCCTTCAACGTCTGGTCAAGACACTACTCGTTGCTGAGGGCTACGAAGGATTTGAGAGTGCAGTGAGCATAGCACATCTCGAGAACCGTGTTGCGGCAGCTATGACATTGGGAGCTCGCGAGGAGTTTCGCCTGTACCTTCTCATGTACGCCAAGCGTATTGGTGCTGAAGGTGCAAAAGCCAAGGTCGAGGAGCTTTTACGTTCACTCATGGGCAGCGTCTTTGAAGATGAGCAAGAAAAGTCTGACGAGGACAAGGGTCAAGGCTGGATGGCTGAAGAAGGAGATCTCGTGGGTTGGCCTCGGGAGGAGCTGCTCAAGGAGGTCGTTCTCATTCTGGGTAAGTTGCTTCACATAGCTTCGCGCAGCATTTCATCGTTTACTAACAATCATTACAGGTAAGCATCGCGACCTTCAGCGCATTACTGTTCCGTATGCTCGTTTGCTGGGTGTTCTCGATGGTGAGAATGATACTGCGGTATCCTCGGCCATGGATATTTGAACTTCTAGCTGAGATCTCAGTCGTTCTGCGTGTTGATCTGGCTCTTGTGAAAATTCGAGGCAATCAATAGGGAGAGCTCTCCGGTTTCTATATGTGCACTGGTGAACATGAGCAAAAAAGTCTTTGACAAAGAACACTTTCGTTCTCAATGTTGCGCAATCACTTTTGAGTCCTCTAATATTGTCGACAGCAGAGAGATCCTGTGAATTGGCTAGGTCTTTACTCCTTCTACCATGCTCTTCGTGGTTGCACATCAAAAGCTGATTCCCTACTTCAGCAACGTTGCACCAAACAGGAAAGCGGTTTTTGAGATTTGCACATAGATAAAGTTAAGTTTATCATCCAATCATGATGGGGCACACTCGCGGGGAAGATCAGCCGACGATCTGATCAACAATGTCGTCACATTCCCAGCCTCAATTCTTGTGAGGTTTGGCAGCAACAACAGCAGGCATTCTTCTGTGATTGAGAGCATCTCTGATCTTAGAAGATGGGATCAAAGTATGCTGATGGTTCCGATGAAGTAGAGAAACCCCATGCTGTTCAAGTCCGCTTATTCGTGACCAAGTCCGCTAGTGAGAAGTCAATTGATCAGGCCCAGTCGATGACCTATCGTATTCGCAAGCGGCAACGGAAATAATGACATGCGTATGCATGGCATTGGCAAGGCAAGAATCTTGGGTAACAGTCGAATCCTTCAACTTGCTCGATATGACATGACATAACAGATCGCTGCGTCGCTCTTGGTCTTTGACCACTTTCCCATAATACTGTGCATGTAACCAGGTCCATTCTGTGACCATCTCGCCAACAATCCTGAGCTAACCTACAGACACAAATTCAATATGAGGAAGAGCGAGCTTGACGATCAGCCGCTGGCACCGTCGTTATCTCCTACGTCTACCAACGACCACGAGCTCAAGGGTCTTTCGCTATACGAACAAAAATGCGTTCTCATCAACAGAGAGATGGACTCAAACGGCATGGGTCGCTACCAATGGGCTATTTGGCTCCTGTGCGGTTTCGGTTACTTTATAGATCTACTTTGGGCACAGGCATTTGGTCTCGTGTTGGGTCCATTAGAACAAGAATTGGGTTTTCCTGCCAATCAGTCTGGAAACATCTCGACTGCTTTCTCTGCTGGCTTGACTGCTGGCGCGTTTACCTGGGGTGTCCTTGTTGACATTATTGGTTGGTACTCTGGCCATGGAACCATGTTTGGTCCCTCATCACGATAGACATACATGCTGACTTGCTTCTAGGCCGTCAATGGGCGTTCAATCTGACTTGTCTGATCTCAGCTTCCTTTGGTCTTGGCCTGGGTGGTTGCGATAGCTACACCTCATTCTTGGTCGTCACGGCCTTCTGTGGGTTCGGTATAGGAGGCAATATTCCTATCGACACAACAATTTGTCTCGAGTTTCTTCCTCAGGACCGTCGCTTTCTGCTTGTCTTGCTCTCAATGTTTCAACCTATTGGTGTGGTCATTTGCAGTGTCATCGCGTACGGCTTTATCCCTTCTTACAGCTGCTCGCCTAACTTTGTCGAGGAGAACCCACTGCCATCATGCAAAGTCGTTTCAGCTGGGACACCTTGCTGCACGAGAGCAAGCAACATGGGCTGGCGCTATCTCATGTTTACTCTGGGTGCCATCACGCTCTTCATCTTCTTCCTGCGATTCGTCGTTTTCAGGTTCCACGAATCTCCAAAATTTCTAGTCTACAGGGGCAAAGATGAAAAGGCTGTAGCGGTGCTTCAAAAGATTGCCAAGTTCAACAAACGCGAGTCTGCACTCACTATGGATGATCTCGCTGCTTTACGTGTCGACCCCGGTGTTCACAGTACTGCTGGGATGCTTGGTACAGGGAACGACCAGAAGAACTTGTCTCTCTGGGGCAAGTTCAAGCTGGAGGCCGCGCGTTATCGTATGCTCTTTGCCAACAGATGGGTCTCTTATCTGACAATCCTCGTCTGGCTGACTTGTAAGTCACTCCTCCAGTATATACTCGATGGGTGCTGACAATAACAGACATTATGGACTTCTGGGGCTTCACACTTGCAGGTGGCTATCTTCCAAGAATCATCGCGGCGAAGAATGGAGCCATCAATCGCGGTTTGAAATACACCTATCGCTCTTACGTGTATATCTACCTTCCTGGTATTGTTGGTGTGCTGCTAGGTGGCGCAATGTACAAAGTGCCTGCCGTCGGTCGCAAATGGACGATGGTCATATCATCCGCGCTCATGGGTGTCAGCATCTTTCTCTTCAGTGCTGCTAACAACGAAGCTTCCAATATCGGATTGAATGGTATGCGTTTGTTTTTTGAACCATCAGCTATCATGCTTCGAGGCTAAACTCTTTTGCAGTCATGGAATACTTCTTCCAGAGCATGTTCAACTCTGTGCTTTACGGCTGGACTCCAGAACAATTCCCAGCACCCATCCGAGGCACAGCGTGTGGCGTTGCTGCATTCTGGGGTCGTTTGTTCGGTATCGTCGCTCCCCAAATTGCTCAAGGCCTGTTGCCTTCTACTTCGGAACCTACTGCCGACGATTATGCGAAGGTCCTCTACCTTGCCGGTGGAATCACTCTGGGTTGTGTCATTAGCACTGCTCTGCTGCCTAACAAAATGCTCAAGAGACAGAGTATGTAGATGGTTCTATCATTACTGAAAATCCCATCGTCCATCAATCATACATCTCTCACACAATATCCGTCTCGCTGTGTGCCTGAAAGATTTTACTGGACACGCGCCGACATGAAAACCAGGGTCAAACCGAGTGGGCGTGGAGATTCTGTAGCATTCTGGTTCACGATGTTTACTGCTCTCGAACGACACAAAAGGAAGGTTGGCTGAGTCATACCTACCTAATTGAATCATCTTTACAACCAGTCAAGACAGTTATAACATCACACTCACGCTTTCTTTGCTCAGGCCACTCATGATTGCATTCCTTTTTTGATGAGATTTTGGATGGGCATCTGGTGGAGGTCGGTCTATCGGAAATCATGTGTCCTATTTTGCTTACAGTCCGGGTGAGCAAAATCAGAAAACTCTTCGAATCGATATACAACAAGAATATCGGGGTTGCCGAGAATCAAGATTCGAAACAGTCACAAATCAACAGTCCGAGTCGGCTTCTCCTAATTTCAGATCACGATTCCGGACACCTCGCCCCGGTCATGAGCGATATTTCAACATGATAGTATCCACACAGCTAATGTGCGAATGAAGGACTGACTTGTGAGCTGCAAAAGATGAAGAACCGAGAGGGGGATGGTGTCTCGCACAAACACCCAAAAATCTTGCCGCACGTGCTCCCAGGGATCGGGAAGCTGCAGCCAACCCCACATCAGGGAACTGGTTTTGGAGTGTGGTTACACAAACGGGCACCCTCCTTCACCCAGCCAGCCCTAGCGTGCATTCCTTACTGAGACAATAGAAATCCCGCACCATCCCTGATGCACAAATTCTGGATTGTATGGTGCAAGAAGTGCCCTCAGCAATACTTGCCGTTTGCAGTAGCTTGAACTCGCCTGGTTGTCAGTTTGGAAAATGTCGATTCTCACTTGATGAGAAATGTGCACTTGCATTACGGCCGGAAGAGATTTTGGAAGTAAAGTCGTCGTGTGCTCGCTGGCTGCTTTCAGTGTCGACCAACGAGAAGCCCGGAGACCGTGGTGGTGGGTTGGTTGCCTGCGTGCAGTTCGGGAGCGTGCATTGCATGTGGACGTCCCTCATGCATGCCTGCCTCAAATCTCCACAGTCACGAGAGTCAGGACCAAAGCCGATGTGTTTCCCCAAGCGAATTGAACGTGCGGCGGACCGCTCGACCGTCGGGCGGGTGACCACGTCTTGTCAGGACCAACATGTGGTGCCTATCTTGGCTACCTATTATCATGATGTCTTCGACAATGATCAGAAGACTTTCCTCTCGCTCGAACTTTGGAATCGTGTCATAGGTGCTTGACCTTCGCTTGCAATGCTCGCCATAGTCTCCTTCCGGCTGGAGTTGCATAGCGTAGATTTGAAGAATGCTGGTAGGGTTGACCAGATCCGGTGAGCTGGCCGGGTCATGACAGTGATTGGACAGAAGCTTGCCAGGTACCGAACGTACACATGCATCGTGACGATTCACTCGTGGATGGGTAAGCTTGACACGCTATGCTCCCTCTTGTCTTTCGTCTTGTCTTTCTGCAAACCAGTGGGTCCTGCAAATCTGGAGCTTGCCGAATGGACCGGTAGACGGGATACTTCTCGGGAAGGCAGCCAATCCCACTGTCAAGGTGGTGGCGCCGCCAGCTGCAGCCAGAGTTGGGACAAACTGAAACGCGAGTTTGCCTGAGCAATCCACCTCGTAGATGGAAGACATGACCCATAAGCTTCTTTCTGCTATTACTGTCTTCAGAGGACTAGAACAAGACGGTAGCGGCGGGGGCTCTGGAAAGCAGCAAGAAGTGTTCATTGAGCAAGTGTCGTCCAAAAGCGGACAAACGAGTAAGTGTCGGAGGGTCCAGGCTTCAACTCTCCTTACGGATGCGGTGATGCTTGTCCGGCTTCAGTAGTCTACCATTTGCAGAACGACAAGTTTGCAATCAGCAGTTGTTCACGTCCATGGGCGGAGTTTTCTACAAATATCTCTGAAGACATCGACAAAGAACTTGGGAAACTCTCGACCACCTGTCTGCGCGTTTCGTTGATCCTTTGGCGAATATCCCGTCTTGTCCAAGCCATCCCGGTTTGTAAAGGACTTTGTCTAACACAATAGACGTCAAACACCACCTGCATCGGAACACAAGCAAAGCAATAGTTCAAAGTATTAGCTCGTCATTCAGCAGCAGCCACAGCCCAAGCATTCGGGGATACATCGCAATCTGGCAAGCAAGTTTGCGCAAAGAGACAAGGTTCGTTGCATCTCCCTTTGATCGATGCACGTAGTGTAGGCGAATGAACATAGCCATCGGGTAATCTTCTGACGACGCCAGAGCTTTGCTTACAGTGTCCTAGCTTGAAAGTGTTTGGCCAGCAAAGACGCATACTATCTTGCTTTTTGTGCCCCAGAGTAACACTGACTCGGACATCCATCGACCTTTATCCGAGACCGATTGGTACGAGGCTGGTGACTTAGCTTGTTGCCGACCAAAACCAAATCCAGCGACTTCTTCAGGTGACACGATTTTGCTGTTGCCTTTTGCTTTATCCATCGCCACACGACACTCGATTCGACTCGCTGAACAAAGCCGACATTCGGTGTGCTCAGGGGGATAGAGCAAACGTCTGAAACAGCAAAAGCAACAGTGTTTCCTACTTTGATCCAAGATCCATAGTGAAAGTCGCAATGTCATCCAACCGGGTCACCAAATCGGATCAATTTGGACCGCCAGACAACCAGCACGAGCTGTCCCACATTGAGAATTACAATGAAGGCCAGATCTATGACAACTTTGCATTTGTAAGTCTTTTTTCGACAAGTTGCAAGGAAATGCTGACCATGACAAGGACAACTCGACATGGCCAGACAACAGCGGTCTGACATACGACAACACCAACAATGACTACGACTACCAAGAGGTCGGTGTCGGCACACCAGCCTCTCGTCCAAACACCGGCAGCGATGGCAGCAGGAAGACGCGCAGTGGGCGAGCCACCAAGCCCATGGACTCACCGATGAGCTCAGCACGCTCTACACCCACAGCTGGCACACCTTACACGGCCGGAGTCAAAAAGAATCGAGCCAAGAAGACTCAGGAGGCAGATGTCGTACTCCTGGCGCCCTTGAGTATCCTGACAAAAGACTCTGACACGCCTCTGAGGGACATGGAGGCATGGGTCAACCGTCCGGCGGAGGAGAGGCGAGCAGAGATGGCAAAGTCCAACAAGATCGCAAGGCCGATGAACAGGTTCATGCTGTACCGTTCCGCATTTGCCGAGCGGACCAAAAAATGGTGTGATCAGAACAACCATCAAATCGTGTCAAAGGTCACTGGACAAAGCTGGAAGAAGCTCGAGCCGAAAGAGATCAAGGATTACTACGATCGGCTGGCGACGATAGAGCGAGAGAACCACCAGAGAGCATTTCCCGACTACAAGTTCTCGCCCGCAAAGGCCATGCCCAAGAAGAAAAACCCGAAGCGCATCTTGGACTGGCCCGAGTCTTACCACAGCGAGACAGATGACGATCCCGACGGCGAGTACCACCCAGGACGACGAGCCAGACAGCCAAAGCAGCCTCCAAGAATGATGACGAATCCGTATGCTGAAAATTACTCGTACGGGGATGCCAAATATCAGCTTCCCGACATTGGAAGAGGCTCGAACTCGTATCAACAAGCAATGCCTTATGCTGCCGCCCAAGCACCGATGTACCACAACCATCCATATTCGTACGCTGTTACAAGCGGGCATGGACAGTACGGCATGTACCAGGTTCCGACAGGGCAGCAGATACACGACGGTCGTTTGGGCATGAGCGGAACTCCAGCATCGATTGGATCCAGTGGGGCTCTAGTGTCATTACCTGGTGGACAGCATCATGAGCTTTTGCAATCCAGAGGACCGACACCAGTGTCGTCATATCAGCAACCCCAGCATGGCGGCAACTTTGTGGATCAGAACGGACTGCTGCACCCCGATCACAACAGCTACAACGTCGACAACACGCTTCAGCTATTTGATGCCAGCTTCCCAGATGTCATGAACGGCAGCGGCTTTGATATGGGCGGTGGTCAGGGAACAGGCGAGGGAACAGTCAGTGACGGATTTTTGGTGGATCCACAGTTGGGGGGAGTGCTAGACAATTCCCCGTATCAGCAGTACTTGGAGTGATAGACGGGATTGCCTCGCGGCTTGCATGGAAGGCGTTTTGATGGGATTGTGGAATTTGTTACAGAAGGAGAATCGGATATGTAGAAGGGCACAATCGAGTGTGTACTTTTGCCATAGACACAGCACGATCGACGTCCCTTCCTGATATGCTTGTTATGTTGGGGGTGGAGATGAGAAGCGGAAGGTGGTGGTGTCGATGAGTGGCAGTTCAGTGTGTCTTGGCTGACGCGCCAAAGTGGTCGTCGACGCGGGTCATGTCCAGGCGCGTCTCTCTCGAGCCTTGGTGCAAACAAGTCCTCGGATCAGCACCACAATGTACGGCGATGTCGGCAACAAGCTGGTAGGTTGCCATTCTGACTTGTCATGAAGCCCATTGACCGAGACATGGCTCTAGGTGCAACATGCAAAGCGAACACAGGCACTCCCCCAGCTGCCTGCGTACCAGACCGAGCTCGTCCGCACCGTCGTCCGTGAAGTCCGCGAGCTCAATCGCGAGGTGAACACTCTCCTTGAACCCTTCAGTGGCTCCTTCAACCCGCCTCAAGAGCCTGCTACGGCATGCGCCCTCCTTGTCAACCACCTCAGCATGCGCCGTAACAAGCGCTGCCTTTTAGCCTACCACCGAGTACGAACAGACAAACTGGAAGACATGTGCTGGAGAGGAGTCGATATCCTTGGAAATGACCAGACATCTGCAGAGCCTCAAGCCATGAATGCAGAGGACAGTAAAAGCAGCTTGAGTCCTGAAGAGGAAGAATATGTCCGTCTGTACAGCGATCTGTTGGCTGCATACAAGGGTCAATGGACAGATATTGATCTGACTGGTAGCCTGGACCCGCCGACAGATCTGTTCATCGACGTGCGCGTTCTGAAGGATGCTGGTGAGATTCAAACAGAATACGGGTATGTTGACATGTTGATTTCAGTCCTTCTCTTCTGACACAGTCTGTCAGAGCCATCAACTTGACCAAGAACAGTCAGTTCTATGTCCGTCAAGGAGACGTCGAACGACTGATACAGCAGGGCTATCTGCAGAAGCTCAGTTGAACTCTTCGCCAACCAGCCCACCCAATCCCAAAATCATAGTCGCATCGCAGTTGATGCTACCAAAACGCATGCAGTGATATATTCGCAGACTCGGCTCAAACGACTGTCTACTTTGAGTCCAACCCTGCGAGTTGGTCACGCAACCGCCATTGAAAAAGTCGCAAATGCTCCACTAACCAATCAAATTTGTCTTGCTCAGCATGCACCTACCAGGTGCACTGGCTCTGCAAACTCTGACAGCGTGCTAGAGCTATGGACGAACAATGATACAACCAAGGCACAAGTTGTGCATTCAGGCTGCTCGACAATCACCAACAGATGGAGCAATCAAGTCGAAGCACGGCAGGTCTCAGAAAGCAAAGCAGTCGGATGGACGGCTGTCACGATTTACTGATTCAGGGCGTGTGGGGAGGTTCATGGCTTCGCAACATGATGTCTGCCAAGACAAGACGATTGCATGCTGAGGATGTCGATTGATCGACTTTCGAGGGCAATTGAAGTGACATGGAGGTCGCCATGGCAGAAGTTGGATTGTACATGTCTCTAGGGATGTGCAGCACCAAGACACATGGTTCTTTGAGAAGACGTTTTACTGTTTGGACAAAAGTGGATCAAGGGACTTTTGACGCGGGCCAGACGTTTTTTGCTTGTGAAAGTGGATGCGGCGTCCAGCTGGTGTTATCTCGACGAGGCCTCAACTAATTGATTCCTGTCAAGTTTTAGTTGCTTTCGTTCCTGCTCCGTCTTCCACCCGATGCATGCGTGAACTGCTGGCGAGCTGGCTCGGAGGGACCAAGTAGATCCATCTCAAGAGTCTGGTCAGCCCACGTCTTTGCGACAATCGAGCAGAGCCAATCCCTCGCATAGCCGCGAATCCCGTCAACAAGATTTCTGCTCTTCTCGGTCGCACCATGTCGCGATTGTTCAAGCGTGGTCGGACGCCGTCGGATGCCTCGTCTCATCAGCAGCGTCTGCCCTTCTCCAACGACGATGTCCCGCAGGACGACTCGGACGCCCAAGAAACTGCTGCGCGCTCGACAGGTCGCACCTCGAGGGCTCGCTCCATCACTTCTGCCTCGGCCCTCTCATCCTCGTACAAGACTCCCAGCAGGTCCTACATCCATCACGCTGCTCATGGTTTCCAGGGTAAAACTCAATCCGACCATTGGACTCCTCACCGCCCTTGCTAATGCGCCAATTACCAGAGCCTCTCCATTATTCGTCCTCGGGCGTGCGCGAACAGACTGCAGAGCTCTCTTCCTCCTTCCTAGGCGATTCGGACCCCCAGCGGCCATCTCAATTCCCAAAGCGCTCTTCACAAGACTCGACCTCCAACCGTAGAAGCTTCGATTCGGCCTCTTCTCCTCGACAATCGCTCGAGCTGGCCCAACACAGAAAGAGCGTCGATTCTGAGAGATCTCTGGCCGACGATGAGAGGCTGCACAAGGGACAGGCCCGACCTGAGGTGATTCAGGAACAATCAGAGCCCGTCTCGCCCGAAGTCTCGACCTCCAACCTGTCCGACATGCCGTGGCAGGATGGCAACCATCGCAACGGCCAACTGCGTCCTCGTCCCCGTCCTTTCAGCGATGTGCCGAGCCTGGTCATCAGTGAGGCTGGCGAAGAAGACGCCAATGAGGAGACTCCGTTGTTCGGCAGAAGAGCTACGAGACGAGCATCTGCTTACAAAACTCTGGATGGTGCTCAAGATCACGACGACGACGACGACGACGACGACGACGACGACGACGACGACGACCATGACATTGAAGGCCAACGGCTGCCGCGAGTCAAGTCCTGGCAGAAGCTACAGCATGCTTATCCTTCCCTACGGAAGGTAGCTGCTCACGGCTACCGTGTCGCGACAAATCCCAAAGATTGGGACATGCAGCAGGTCTTCAAGACGGTCGTTGTAAAACCCGCACTGGTCATGCCATCTGTGTTCCTTGGTCTTCTCCTCAATCTCCTGGATGCTCTGTCTTATGGCATCATTCTCTTCCCTCTTGGCGAAGAAGTCTTTTCCAGCATGGGTGCTGATGGTGTCTCGATGTTCTATGTCAGTTGCATCACTGCCCAATTGACTTATTCCAGCGGCAGTATCTTCAGCGGAGGCGTCGGCTCCGAGATGATTGAAGTCGTGCCCTTCTTCCATAAGATGACCTACATGATAATGGGCCGCATGGGTACCGGCAATCCCGATGCTCTGAGAGCAACCGTCATCACTTCGTATGCCATGAGCTCCATCCTGACTGGTCTTGTTTTTCTGGGCCTGGGCGCCGCCAAATTGGGCACGCTCGTCAACTTCTTTCCGCACAGCATCCTCACTGGCTGTATTGGCGGTGTTGGTATTTTCCTGTTTGTTACTGGCATCGAGGTTTCGGCTAGACTGGATGGAAACCTCGAGTTCACATCGGCTGTCCTTCACAAGCTCTTCCAAGCTGATACCATCGTGCTCTGGCTGCCTCCCCTCTTCCTGGCTATTCTTTTGTTGACCGTCAAGCACTACTACGATCGACCATGGCTTGTACCTGCCTATTACATCGCCATCACCGCTATATTCTACATCGTTGTCGCTGCAGTCCCCGACCTTGGAATGGACACATTACGCCGCAAAGGCTGGGTCTTCGATGCTCCGCAAGCTGGCCTGCCGTTCTACAACTTCTACAGCCACTACAAATTCCATCTCGTGGACTGGAGCGCCATTTGGATGACCGTACCTACCCAATTCGCACTCACCTTCTTTGGTATTTTGCACGTTCCCATCAACGTGCCTAACTTGGCAATTGTTGTTCAGGAAGATAATGTCAGCGTCAACAGAGAATTGATCATGCACGGCATTTCCAACACTCTATCTGGCTGTGTCGGTAGTATTCAGAACTACTTGGCTTTTGTCAACAGCGTGCTCTTCATCGAGACTGGCGGTAATAGTCGTCTTGCTGGCTACATGCTCACGCTGGCCACTTTCGGTCTTCTGGTTGCTGGCCCAGTCGTCATTGGTTACGTGCCAGTCATGGTTGTTGGTACTTTGATCTACATGCTTGGTATTGATCTGGCGCAAGAAGCCATCTGGGCCACATACGGAAGACTGCACCGCTTAGAGTATGCCACCATTGTCATCATCTCTCTTGTCATGGGTGCCTATGACTTTGTCGTTGGTATCGCTGTCGGCATTGGTCTTGCTTGTCTGGTGTACGTTGTGCAAACATCACGCAAGACTGTCATTCGTGCAGAGTTTTCCGGTGCCGTCGCCGAGTCGACGGTTCGCCGTCATCCTCGTCAACGTGAATATCTCCACAAGGTCGGCCCTCAGATCCGAGTGGTGAAGCTTGGTGGTTATCTGTTCTTTGGCAGTATTGTGAAGGTCGAGAAGAAGGTGAGAGCTCTGATAGAAGCAGAGGCTTTCGCAGCTGAACCCATTCGCTATCTTATCCTCGACTTTTCACACGTTGCCGGTATCGACTTCTCGGCAGCAGAAGCATTCAACCGCATGAACCGTATTCTGCACCGTCGCGATGTCATGCTAGCTCTTGCTGGCGTTAGTCTTGAAGGCGAGATTGGCAAGAGTCTTCAAATGGTCGGCCTCTTTGAAGATCCTGTGGAGGACTCTACAATCCCTCCCCCTAAAGTCTTTGAAGATCTCAATGGCGCTCTTGAAGCCTGTGAGAACGAAATGCTCGTCATCCTATCCGACAAGCAACGTATCGAAGCTTTGAACCAACAGAAGGAAGCCTCTGCCGAAAGCATCGACATTCCTTCCTCTCTTACAATTCAAACACCCGTGTCAGTTGACATGAACGTAGGCTCACCGCGTCGAAACTTCTTACACCAAGCCGCAACCACAACTCTGGCCTCCAACAGCGGACCAAACGCCGACAGCAACCGCTGGAAACACTTTAAGCAACCGTTGCCATTGATTCTGCAATCGTTCCAAGGCCTCACAACACGCAACGAAGACTTTTGGTTCCGCGCGGTGCCATACTTTGAACCTCGCAATTACCCAGCAGGCAAGATCTTGTACTCACGCGGCGATCAACCCGACGGCTTCTATCTTCTCCAATCCGGCATTCTTCGCGCCGAATATGATCTCGATCAAGGAAGTTACCACGAAAGCATTGTCTCGGGCACAACCTGCGGCGAACTACCTTTCTTTTCCGAGACGGCGCGGACGAGTACCGTGATGGCAGAACTAGAGTGTATGGCTTGGTTGTTGACGCTGGAGGCTTGGGAGAGGATGCAAGAGAAGGAGCCCGAAGTGGCAAAGGAGATGTTGAAGGTGGGCATGAAGTTGAGTGCGGAGAGGATGAATGCCATTACTTCGTAAGTCTCACTAGATCCAACCGATCTGACTTGTAAAATCATCTTACTAATTTGATGATGTTGCAGATATGTTCTCATCACCGCCAGTTGATCGCAGCAGCAAAGTCTTGAGTCGACGATACTCTGGCCTCTAAGCATGCCTTCAGACTTGTGTCATTCTTGTGATTTGGCATGGTTATCGTGATGTTTGTTTACCTCACATGGGTGTTTTTTTTTTTCTTTTTCTCACAACCAACAAAACACTTCAGACGCGGAAAAGATAGAGGATAAGGAGGGCAACCATTCACTGCAGTCAAGGTTTTTCATTCAATGTATCTAGTTCACTTTGTAATATCACACGAGCGTAGCAGGAGGGAGGGATTTTTTTTTTGACCCCCTGTGTTTGAGCATTTCTCATGTCATCGTAGAGTCTGGTGTGAATTGAGACTTTTGATAGAGCTGACCTGTCGTCTTTGAGTGGTCATTGCCTAGTCACTCGTGTCGGGGTGTAAGATGTAAAGGACAGTCTTATGAAGCCAGTAAAGGGTTAGTCTGCTGCAAGATCCTTAGGTATTGACTTGGTGTAGCATACACAATGACCAAACGATACAGCCGTGACAGAGGGGCAGGAAGAATTCGCAATTCGCAAGATTCGTATATTTGCATAAGCTGCCTGCAAAGACGAAGGCAATGACAGACGCTATTCTTTTGTACAGCCTCAAGGACCCTCGATGTGATAGTTGGCTTATGATGTCTTTGATTGAATGAGCTGCAAAAATGTGACAACGGTGGCCATCTCCGTGAGTATAAACTAAAGTCAGGGTGGCGTACGCAAACACGGTTTGCTTGGTTGTTCTCTCCGCTCACAACGACATCTGCCTGCACATCCACATGGTCTTGGATGCTGTGCGAGTGGTATTCGAAAGCGGTGATACCTCGAACTCGTCGCACTAGAGAAGGAGCAGTGAGATGGAGTAAGAGGGAAATATGTACAGACACACCGCCATCGGCAATATGCAGTCTACTGGATATCGGCTTGTCGGACGGGGCCATACTCTGTTCAAAGGTACACACTGACGGTCTGAGCAAAGAGCACATGCGGTGTCATGTTTCAGGTGTTACATTGGACATGGCGAACACGCTTGCAGATCGACGCAAGTCCTTTCTGTGTTCGCGAATTCAGAAATCTCTGATGGTTAATTGGACACAAAGAGCAGAGTCAAGTAGTGCCAGGTAGCCCTGGCACACACACACACATTTGTCTGAAGTTCTGATAGTCATTGAGGTTAGGTAAATTTAGACCAGTCTCCCGTAATTGTGTCTCAGTAGTAAAAGCCACGGTGGTGTTGATCTCCTTTTTAAGATTTGGAAAAAAAAAAAAAGTGTTAGCCCTGTTCTTTGCGCTAATCCCGATCGTTGTCGATATTGTAGAAGATATACGCGGGAAAGTTAGGAGAGACCCGAAAAGGTCGGTGAGAAAGGGTGTATTGGTGTGTTGTGATGTTGGTAAAAAGTCCGGTGGGCTGGAAGGTTACGAGCAAGGACGTTTCTTCACCTGTTGACAGTCCAGTCACCGCTGCTTGACTTACGTGGTTCTTCTTCCGGTCTGGGCATTGGAAACCTGAAGACTTGACAAG
This sequence comes from Aureobasidium sp. P6, assembly GCA_003992365.1. NCBI lineage: Eukaryota > Fungi > Ascomycota > Dothideomycetes > Dothideales > Saccotheciaceae > Aureobasidium > Aureobasidium sp. P6. The sequence continues at coordinate 172,920 of RZIQ01000006.1, read as the reverse complement.
CATCTCGAGTAAAGCCATGGATGCGCCGCTCGGTGAACATGGTGGTAAATTAAAAGGCTTCTCACCCAGGAGTCTTGGCTGGTTGGAGGTTTGGGAAGTGTTGTTGCGCTCTGCCCCGAACCCTGCGTGCGGGTAGCACTACCTGCGGACACCAAGTGGGTCAAGTCCGAGCGATCTACCATCAAGGGAAATGACGTGTTTCTGTTTAGGCCAAACAACATTTTCTAAGATTGATGATAGAAAGTTTTTGATCTTGGTGATATTGATAAGCAGCCAGGTTGGATAGAGACATTGAAGCAGAGCCCATGTGTCAAGACTATTTTGTCGTTGACATGCTGACCATGGTGTTTCACAGCACTCGTGTCGCGCATGCAGGGAAAAAGTTATTAGTGAAGGAAAGAAATAGTGACATGTTTATTGTTTGAGAATCTGCGGCAAGGCGTAACGCCGTGTCAAACGGAGAGTGGGAGCACAGTGGTGATCGACCAACCCAAATCGAGACCTGGAGGCGGTAAGTGCAGCTGACTCGCTCTTGTCATGAGACATGGGTTCTCTGCACATCGAGGATTGCGGTTGGGGCATCGCATGCTCGAGGGCTGGAAAGCGCATCATGTGGACTTGTGAAGCAGGGGAAGGCTGGCCTCTTGTGTTGCGACACTCGGCAAGTGTAGTGTACAGCATGCATGCAAAACAATCTATTTGCAGCATCAAGAAGAGAAGCCGTTGATTCTGTTCTTGGTCGAAGCAGCGGCCGAGCGGTTAGAACCATGAAACGGCGCCGCACGAGTCAATCAATCCGGGATGGACCAAATTCAAAGCAAATCACAGGCAGGTGTTGTGAGTTTTGCAAGTGTCTGTCGGCGGTGTTTCTGGCAGAAAGGCAAGCAAATTTCGCCTAACCCATGGGTTGGTCTCTCGTGGCGGCGGTATGTAGAAAAGCTTTGACCGATCATGCAGCCCCTTGGCCGGCGAGGCAATCTCGTTGCAATTGCAATCACATGCGGCCATCCTTTTTCATCCCCTGCTCCTGCTGTTCAGAGCTTCTTTTTTCTCTTCTCTCTACTCTTGTGCCACTTCTCAGCCTCGACATCCCCCTCTCGTCTTTCCAGAGCTTCGTTGCTTATCGCTGCAAAACGGCGGTAGCTCTAGCCGGAGACCCTTGAATTTGTCTATTGTCAGCTCTACATCTAATTAATACAAGGTGTGTATCCAAGGAAGCTGCGATCTGATACGACTCGCATCTCGCCATCCATCCACCATCTAAGCGCGCGTGACCCGGCCATCCGGCATAACACCATCACAGGATTCGCGCTGACATTCTTCTCTTTTCCCCTGCCAGCTTTACGACCTCATACCCTTTCCTTCACCATCCATAATGTCTGACGTTCACAACACCGCTGCCGCCGCTCCGGCAGAGGCTCCCATCCTTGCTGAGCCTGTCGTCGCCAAGCCTGAAGAGACTGTCGTCGAGCCCGTCGACGAGGCCGCAAAGCCCGAGACCACCCCTGTCACCGAAGAGACTCCCGCCGTCGCTGCCAGTGAACCCATTGCCACCGAAACACCGGCTGCTGTTGAAGAGGTTCCCGTTTCCGAGTCTGCTCCTGCCGTTGAGGCCGCTGCCGTCGCCGCAGAGGAGAAGCCCACCACTGCCACTACTGAGGAGCCCAAGGCCATTGACTCTGGTATCCTTGGCTACAAGGCCCCTGGTTTGATCAAGTGAGTATACGTCAGAAAGAACCTACCTGATACTCGGTGACTAACCGTTAAAAGGAGCTTGAAATTCTCCAAGAGAACTTTCTGGTTGGGTGAGGAGCCCGTTTCCGTTGACAACCTCAGCACCTTCCTTCGTGGTGAGAAGCCTGAGACCGGTAACGCTACTGCTGCCTGGTCAAGCCACACCGGCAAGGGTCTGCTCTACTTTGTCAAGCACGCAGAGGAGAAGAAGAACCCTCAAGGTGTATTGAACCTGTCCGAGGCCACTGACCTCGAGAAGGCCACTGGTCACGAGTTCACCTTCAAGATCAACCACCACAAGCATGCTTTCAAGGCTGCCAGCGATGCCGAGCGTGACGCCTGGTTCGTCGCCATCGAGAAGGCCATGACCGAGGCCAAGGCCAACAAGGACACCATCACCTCCAGCGAATCATACAAGGAGACGCTCGCCGGCCTGGCCAAGGCCCACGCTCCTCACACTGGTGCTGGTCGCAAGAGCATGGACGCCTCCAGACCTCGTGCTGCATCCAGCTCGAGCTCATCTTCGTCTGACGCTGAGGCCGCCGCAAAGAAGGCCAAGAAGAGCCGCTCTGCTTCTCGCAGCGGCAAGCGTCACAGCCTCTTCGGTGGCATCATGGGCAAGAAGGCCGAGCACGATGCCGAGAAGGAAGAGAAGAAGGAGGAGAAGGCCATTGAAGCCGACAAGCCCGCCACTGAGCCTGTCGAGGAGCCCATTGCCGCCGAGACTGTTGCTCCTCTCGAGGCCGAGGCCATTGGTATGTTTATCCGTCCTTACCTTGTTGCATATTAATGCTAATTGTCGTAGCTGCCCGTGTCATCGAGGCCCCTGTCGAGGAGGCCAAGGTCGCCGAGGAGAAGACTGTCGAGCCTGTTGTTGAGGCTCCTGCCACCGAGGTCCCTGCCAACGTCGAGGAGGTCCCTGTTGCTGAGTCTGCTGCTCTTGTTGAGGCTGCTGCTGTCGCCGCTGAGGAGAAGCCTGTCGAGGCTGCTGCCGTTGAGGAGAAGCCCGTTGTCAACAGCGTTTCGTCCAAGCCTGTTGAGGAGAAGAAGAAGACCGAGGAGAGACCCAAGACCAACAAGCGTAGCAGTCTGTTCGGTGCCTTCTTTGACAAAGTTCGCAGCCCTACCAGCGAGAAGAAGGAGAGCGAGGTCGCCCCTGTTGTCCCTCCTAAGGAGACCGTCGTCTCTGCTGAACCTCCTGTTCTCCCTGAACCCACCACCGAGAACTCCAACCTCGACCCTTCTGCCGGCGAGACTGCTGCTGCCCCTGCTGTTACCGAGCCCGCAACTGAGGCTTCCAAGGAGGCCGAGCTCGAGGCCGCCAAGGTCGAGACTCCAGTCGTTACTCCCAACATGGAGCGCAAGCAGAGCTTCTTCGACAGCTTGGTCAAGAAGGCTAGATCCAAGAGCCCCGCTCCTGGTGTTTCCACTGATGCTCCCGCTGTCCCCCCCAAGGACGATGAGGTTGTTGCCGCCCCTGTCACCGAGACCCCTGCTACCACCACCGAGGCAGCCGCCGAGAAGGCTGTCGAGGAACCCATTGTTCCCACCACCGAGACCAAGATCGAGACTCCCAAGTCCTCCACCCCCAAGGAGAGCCGCCGCAAGTCGTACTTTGGCGGCTTCGGTGGAGCCAAGAAGGAGAAGACTGATGCCGAGAGCCCTTCAGAGGACAAGTCGATGCTCGGCAAGGTCACTGGTCTCTTCCGCACAAAGTCTCAGGCCGCTCGTACCTCCAAGAAGGAGAACGTTGCTCCTGCCGAGCCCGTTCCTGCCATCCCCGCCACCGAGACAGCCGCCGAGCCCGCTGTCGTCGACACTCCTGCCGCCGTCGAGCCCAAAGTTGAGGAGCCCGTTGGCCAATCTGCCGCCCCCGTCAGTGAGAGCCAGCACACTCCCGCCAACCCCACCGTGTCCGCCGCTGCGTAGCCTGCCTCGAAGGACCATCTGGTGGGCCGGCGACTACGCTGAGAACCCATCTTCACGGTTGCGAGTGCGTCGATCGCTGCAACTGATTTGATGTGTTATTTCTTTTTGACATACAGATACCCCTCTTACTCTGCTTGTTTTGATTTGAGATTCTGCGACGCGTTGGATTTTCCTGGCCACGTGACGCTGCTTCTCACTGCTTAATACCCAATTCATGCCCTGCACACTCTGTCGTTTTTGAGGATGATTTTGAAAAACACCAGAAAAAGCTGCGTTTTGTGTTGTCGGCCATGTGTACTGCATTGGTTTTCGTTTTGTCTTTTTGCTTTGTTGGTTTTGATTGGGTTTTGCTGCGAGTCTGTTCATTATTTGGTACTGTCCTTGATCGCGAATACCCGTGAATACCCTGTCTACTTTAGTTGATAACGAAAGGAGAGGAGAAGGGGTAAGTACTAGGGCATCAGCTCGCTCTGCAATTAATAATACTGAAGTACAATAGAAAGTTCGTCTCTTCCAATCTTTGAGTGTGGTCAGCTGGCAGAAATGTCTCATATCAGGTCGCACGGATAGCGGTGGGCCGAAGGGTGCGCAATGGCGTGGTTGCTACATGGGTGAGAAGGCGACGTGATGGTTGTGGGCGGCATGGATTATGATGAAGCAGACGGCAAGTATAGCGTAGATGTGGCGGTATTGCGGTGGCTGGCGGTATGGAAGTGAGGTCAGGTCTGGCAGCAGGTGAAGTCAATCGGTCGTCGTTGGTCGGACAAGGCTTCGGGACAGGGCGGATCTGCGGCTCATGACGAGGGTGAAGCGTTTTTTCGTGCTGTGCAGCCTGTGCTTCTGCTTGGTTCTCACAAATCACCATGTCCATGTCGTTTCTGCGCCCGGAGTCGAGCACGGCTTAAACCTCTTTCGGAGCCCCTTTAAACACTAATTCCTCTTTACCAGACTAATTAATATTCCCGGAGCACTTGGCCTTGCCTCTTTCTCTTGGATATCCTCTTCTTCGCATCTCTGCTCCTTCCTTGCCGTCTTTTCCTGCTTCAACGTGTCTGACTGCCGACCGCAAAAACGCCACTATTTGTCTACCCCATTCGACTACCACCACGCCGGAATCTCGCCCAACAACAACCCGCAACGGCGCGACAAGACTTTTTCTACCACATTATCCATACACCACTAACGACATTCGCTCAACCTTGTCTCGAGCCGAACGAGACAAGAAAACTATACCAACAACTTTGACCAGGCGAAGCATGAGATCGTGAGAAACACAATGGTATGCGCCAGCCGATATGCAATCGCTACACCCCTCAACTTGGCAGCGACCAGAAGACTGATCTGTATACAGGGCTGTGGCTTGTCTCGCGAAACCCGGGCTGCGGCCACAGATGACGGTGCAGGTGCTGCCCGCCATGCGACTTCCGACCCCTCCTCTACCTCTGCTCGCGCTGCACCCTCGCGCTCGAGTTCGGCAAACACTCCGACCGAATTAGTAGACCGTCCTAACCAGCGCCTGCGCGCCGCTCCTACGGTCAAACACTCGCCACCTCAGCTTGCACTCACACCATGGACACCGTCAGAACTTGCCAGACAGCGCGAGGCCTTTTTCGAGACCAGGGTCAGTGGAAGACCCGAGATGTGGGCAGCATTGAAGCAGGTGTCGGAATTGCTGAGATCAGGCGACTTGAAAGCCGCGCAAACCATTCTCGATGCTAGCGGCGCTACATGCCCGACTGGCAAATTCTGTGTCGAAAGGAGAAGAGGTGGTCAGAAGAAGGGCGGTGTCTATGACGACAAGGGCCTGTTGTACGACATTCCCGGCTGGGTTGTTTCAGACCCAGAGGATCTTGTCGCAGAACCCCAGATCGAGGGCAAGGATATTCATGAAGAGTCAGAAGACGAGATCGACGCCGAGAAGGGTGTTGTCGGCGAGGAGAAGATTGGCGAACTGGTCACGATAAGAGCACGACTCAGTGACCGTGGCACTGATGTCCTGGTCGAAATTGGCACCAACCAAAAGGTGTCTCTGCTTGTCAAGAGAGTGCAGGAGAAGGCCGGCATCGAACAAAAGATCAAGCTGGCGTACATGGGCAAGATCCTCGAGGAACACAAGCCTCTGGGACAGACCAGCTGGAAGGAAGGGCATATCCTCAATGCACTGGTGTTTGGATGATTTTTTTTTCTGTTTGAAGTTTTTGTTTTCTTGAGTCTAGGAGGGTCACGGTAGGCATTTGGTGCATTTTCAGCGGGCGCATGGGTTCTTCTGATACTTGTTTGGACACACATATGGAAATGTTGGATTCATTTTGTTTGTAGCTTTCTTTTTCCTCATGCTTATCTCTTTTGTACCGGTTGCAATATTTTTCTTCGCCAATCGCTACTGCTTGTCTACACACTCCGATGCGGCAAAAGACCATCTGACTCGGCATATGCTGAGTATATTTGGTAGCAAAGCACGTGCGAATGGAAGGAACGTAGAAGCTCGACATGTCTCAGCAGGCCCCACTTCGCGTCATGATGCGCTTTCCTTCTCCAAGGTCGGCTCCTTCCAAAAATGACAAAACAGACAGGGTAGAATGGTATGCCAGCATTCCTCGCTCCTCACAAGTCCGGCGTGCACCGAGTGACAGGTACGCGCTGCTTCTTTTTTTTTTGTCACGAACAAGACCCTGACACGTTTCCTCGCAAGCTATCGCTCTCTATCGTGCCCTCCTCACAAGATGCCGTGCTGCACCATCACCACTTGACGCGTCGACCTTGAAAGCTGTTGTCAGAAACAGCTTTGCGAAGAACAGACATGTCACCAGTAGATCCATTCTACGACAGGCCTTTGCCGGTGGTTATGAGGTGTGTTTGCTGCGCTCACCACGGCCTTCTTTTTCTTGTTACTCAAACACGTATCACAATAGGCACTAGATCACCTGGATGCCTCTATAGCCGGCAACGTCAATAGCATCGGGCACTTGAAGGCCCTCTTGTCCCGACTTCCCACAAACCTCACGTCCACCTCTCCCAAGCCCAACCCGGCACCAGTCGTACAAGCCAAACCGACAGCCGTCCCAGGCACCGCTCTCTCCTTGCGTCCTCGTCCAGCTTTTTCTCTCCCCTCACGCCGCCGTATCCCAGTCCTTGTCAATGCGAACAAAATCCCCATCCTCCGCTTCACAAAGCCTCAACCTGCTGCTCTGTCGCACTACATAAAGTCCCGCGTCGTCGATCGTCAGAAAAGACTAGACCGCAAGCAGGCGTTGGAAGCCCAGATGGAGATTGCACAGGGCGAAGACGAGTGGGATCGCATGCTGAAAACGCAAAATGCCATCGGAGAAGCAGGCAAGGAGACGTGGGCTCAACCGGTGTACTCGGCTCTGGGCGACACGTACAAGGCCATTGAAGAGGAGGGCAGGAAGAACAAAGAAATGGCTGCGAGGATGGTGGCGATCATCGATAAAGAGAAAGAGTTGGCCGAAATTGAGAGGAAGGAGAGAAAGAGGTTGAAGAATGCAGAAAGGAGAAAGATCAAGGCCGAGAGGGACGGCAAGAGCGACGATGCCTGATGATTTTGTTCTACCTTGCAAGCATGTAACACGTCCATGTGAATCGCCGTTTAACGCCTCTTTGATCGATCCCTGGCAGTCAAACCCATGAACGCCCAAAATGATTCCATTCGTCCATCACTTCGTGTCTCTGTCTCTTTGACCATATACTGCAAAACATTCATCATCAATCTCCTCTTTTCCCTTTCAACGAGAGTTAGTGGGGTTGTCAGATGACGTCTCTACTACTCAGTTCTGAGAGGGAGGAGTAGCTCGCACAGTAGAAGCAACCCCCTCCCCATCTCCAGCCAAATGGCAAACACCACCATGCCCGTGCTCATGATGCGCACACGCATCAAGCACCCACGGCATCTCCCTCCCCTCGTCGAAACAAGAGTTTGGCTTCTTGTATCTGGGTTTGTACGACAAGGCAAAGATGCATTTTGGTGCTCGAATACTTGAAAATTGACAACAGTGCCGGGCCCAATCACTGGTCGACGTGAACCTTCTCTAGCTAGTAAATGCAAATCTAGCTCTGCTGACAAGAGTTGCGCAGTGCTTCCCCGTCAAAGAGATGTCTGATGGATGTTCGACGTCCACTGAAAAAAGAGAGGGATGTGATGAAGGTATGTTACCGCAGTGATGACAAGCTGAGTCTCTAATAACGACGTCGACTCGTTGTCGGCAATTGATAGACTTACAACATGAAAATGCAGGACGACAACAGTAGATAAGGCACAATGGAAAGAAGAAAGTGAGTAACAAAAGATGATGTTCGATACAAGAAACTGTTGCTAACTTTGTTGAAAAGATCTATTACTGGTCAGCGAAATGCTTCACATACATTTCGAGTGAAGTAAAAGGTGAAGATAAAAGGGCAAAGGTCAGTTCTCCAAGGTGATGGTATCTTCAATGACGTGTCTCAGTAAGAACACAGCGAAATATCATTTTATTCATCTTTGTGCGAAGGGGTTGAGGGGAGAAAGCGTTGGCGAAAAACTTACAGCATGGAGAAGAGAGAAGTCAAGCGTGAAAGGATACTTGACCTAGGCTAACGCAATCAGCGAAAGCCTTTCCAAGTTGTAGTCAAACAAGGCAGGATGTGTGATTGCAGTCAGGCTCTGCTTCATATCAGTGAAAATTCAGACACGATAGCAACATGATGTCCATACCATTAAATCATTATAAATGTCCACAACGATAAGCCTTCGTTAGGGGCAAACCGTTCACAGTGTGAATATTGATCATCACGCAAAGGCAGTGTGGTGGAGCTGAAGAGAACAAGCTGCATACCTAGCAGACATGATGTCAGCAAGGAACTCTGTTGAGCATATTTACAGTCGTCAACGAGCATCAAATGCTATGGGCTGTCAAAAGATGGTCAGCGAAAGTCATGGCTGAAAAAGACAGGACGAAACGTACCGATCAACATTCTCAGAATTTTCAGTGTTTTGTGTTCATGTCCAACCAGCACAATATAGGCTTAGGAAGAATCAAACAGTGTGAATAAAATGTTCATCATTGTGAAGAAAGCCCATGCAATTGTGCTTGACGTTGATCAAGAGTTGAGATTGAAGCTGCATACCTAGACACAACCAGTCTTAGTACATGTCTTGATGAGAAAGAGGGAGTGCAAAGATTGAGCGTGGGCGCAAAAAAAAATCAGCTGACGATAATCTCAACAAGCAACTCCCGGCCAACCATCACCAAGAGTTTGTACGCTCCTGTTTCAGCGGATGGCGACCGAAAGCGCAGTCTGTCCGCCCGTTCGTTCAAGTCTTCTTCATATTGAAAGGGGAACACGAGTCGATGAGTGGTAGAGTGGGTAGATACCTGATGCAAATCGAGTTAGCTTTGCTGTTCAGCGGAGCGAAGTTATGAAGTGCAAAAGATGAGGTGTTGGCAAGATAGTCAGACAAGGCTGAAACTTGATTTTAGACAGATTCGACATTGTATATTCAGGTCGAGGAATGCCTTTCCGGAGTCGGTGTATCATCACCCAAGCCAAGGGGAAGTGTAATATGTAATATGAACGAGTTGCAGGGTAACCAACCTTTTGAGAATTGAGAGGGTGTGCCAATGGAAGACACACCCTCGATGCGACCAGCGCATAGTATATATTCATGGAGCGACTCGGTGGAAGGACTGTTCAGACTCTTGTTAGCATGATGATGCAGCAGAGAGTGACAGAAGAAGTGGTAAAGTGGAATCAATCTCAGTGTAATTCTAGAGTTATTGTAATCCTTCACGACGCTATAGGAGTTGGATTGTTCGTGTATGTTGTTTCATCTCTGTGATGGGTGTGACGGATGTGGAAGGTGGAACAAAGGCTTACCTTTGGAGTGAGATCTGCTCACCCTGACTGCGCATCCACATCTGAGCAGCAGAAGCAAGGCGAGCAGCAAGCTCAAGTCACAGCAGTGCGAGAGCGCGCGTAGAAGACTAGGACATGACTGGCGAAAGTTTGTTTGTTGTGATGCAAAGAAAGAAGTTTTGGAGACGAAGAAAATTGCAGACTTTGAGGAAGCTGCGGCCGGCGGAAGTCCGGCTGACTGCAAAGCTTGGACCCGAACGCGCTGAGACGCGGAGAGAGTCCAAGATTGCCATGTGAAAGGCGTCATTCTTCTCTCCTCGATCGTCTCTCGACAATGTCTTTCGAAGCGTCGCAGTACGCTGCTTCACCTCGCCCTCCTCATTACCAACACTATGATACATCCACGCCGCCACCTCCGCCTCCGAAACCCTCGAGCGGCAGAGAGACTCCGTCGAGAGGACCCCCACTACCCCCTCCACCTCCAGCTCAAGGGCACTTGAACCAACAGATTGCCTCGAACAACGCACCCCAAAACCAAATTCCTCTTCCCGAGCCGGGCTGGCTCCCATCCTTCGTACAGGATCTATCCACGAATGACCTCAAACGCCTAGTCGAAGACCCCGAGCTACAAGCAGCACTACTGAACGATCCTGAACACACCCATCCATCTATTCCTGCCTCCCAAGACACTCTACGCCGTATCCTCGACTCCAACATCCAAACAGCCTCTTCCTTGCAACAAGTCGAGTCTCGCCTATCTCACCAACGTGCTGCCACTCAATCACGTCTCATCTCTCTCCGTGCTCTCGAGCAGCAACACAAGTCAAAGATTGTCGAGACCGAGGATACCCTGAAGGGTTTCAGTCCAATGGCTCTGTACCAGCGCCTCAACGCCAGCGCTCAGGAACAGGATGCCCTAGTAAAGGGTATCGAGGACAGCTTTCTTGATGACGGTGGCCTCGCTCCAGACAGAGAGGTTCAAGACTTTGTCCGGCGTCTCAGAGAAGCCAAGCGTGTCGCTTTCTTGCGCAATCAACGTAAAGAGAGATGGGATGAAGGAAGAGTCGGCGGCTGGAGATGAGAGAGGCTCGACGATATCTCATCTACCTCTACGTCGAGTCGTGTGCTCCGGCAAACGCTGACTTCTCTCATGAGCACGTATCAGGACAAGCAGAGAATCATCCCCGGCCTTCCAGACTCCCTGCCATCCTATCTTCTTTTCCTGAGGACGCCGTGGTGCTGTGCGGAACCCTTCCACCATCTCAAGGCAAGACATATCATCACTCAGATCACAGGTTGCAGGTCTAGGGAGCATCAATACACAACGGTTTCGTAGTAGTGTACTCTTACAGTAAGAGAAAGGCGTCGATCAAGTCCCGTCTACAACCCGTCGGAGTAATTCTCCGGACTCGAAGAAACGCACAGCAACAGACGAACCAAGGGTTGCTCTTGGCCCCTCTTTTCTCTTGTTCATTCTAGATCTGTCATGAAAACTCCCGCCTTTGACCGACATACTCAAACACAACACTGGCATTGCTATCCCATCTTCAACAGAGATATAATACTCCGTCATGAGAACAATTCCTCCGAGCACTCCTTGACCTTATCAGGCACACTGTCACAGCAGCAGATGAATCACAAAACAAGAGGAATGGTGATTGGAGAAAAAGTCTCGTTTGTTATTTTGGACCACGCAGTTGAAATGCGGGTTCTGTCCTTCTAGAGGGGGGTTGAATGCTGGATGTAGAGAGATGATTGTTAAAAAAAAAACGCCTTGACACCTTCGCCTTTTTGGTTGAAATAAAAGTCGAAATCTTTCTTGTTCCCACATTGAGCCCCCTCTCTTTTGTCTTCATCTGTCCCGCCTGGTATCATTGCACATGTTGAATCATAAGAACCCTTCTTTTGAAAGCTGTAAGAAATAAAACACAAAAAGAATATCAGAGAGTACTGTATCGCGACAGCCTCCATGCTATGCAGAAAGTGAAGCGGGAAATGCTGCAGAGGAGTGAAATGACAAGACATCTAGTATCTGTACATGTCGCTCTTGAAGGGACCCTCGACGGGGAGACCAAGGTACTCGGCCTGGACGTCGGTAAGGGTGGAGAGCTCGGCGTTGACGTGCTCGAGGTGGAGAAGAGCGACCTGCTCATCGAGGATCTTGGGGAGGACGTAGACACCGATGGGCATGACACCGTTCTTGAGCTCACCGACGCCCTCACCCTCGTTGGCGCGGGCGAACTCGACGTACTTCTTGCCGAAGGCCTCGTCACCAGCCTTGAACAGCATGATCTGGGCAAGGACCTGGTTGGCGAAAGAGCAGGACATGACGAAGGAAGAGTGGCCAGTGGCACAGCCGAGGTTGACAAGACGACCCTCAGCGAGGAGGATGATGTGACGGCCGGAAGGCATGAGGAAACGGTCAACCTGGGGCTTGATGTTCTGGACCGAAGTGGCGTTCTTCTTCAACCAGGCAACGTCAATCTCAATGTCGAAGTGACCAATGTTGCAGACAATGGCGTTCTCGGGCATGGCCTCAAAGTGTCTGCCAACAAGGATGTCACGGCAGCCAGTGGTGGTAACGAAGATCTGACCGATGGAGGCAGCCTTGTCCATGGTGGTAACCTGGTAGCCGGAAACGGCGGCCTGGAGGGCGTTGATGGGGTCGATCTCAGTAACGAGGACGCGAGCACCCATGGCGTGGAGGGCCTGGGCGCAACCCTTACCGACATCACCGAAACCAGCAACAACGGCGACCTTGCCAGCAATCATGACATCGGTGGCACGCTTGATACCGTCGACGAGCGACTCACGGCAGCCGTAAAGGTTGTCGAACTTGCTCTTGGTGACCGAGTCGTTGACGTTGATGGCGGGAACGAGGAGACCCTTGTTCTTGAGCATCTTGTAGAGGTGGTGGACACCGGTGGTGGTCTCCTCGGAGACACCGTAGCAGTCCTTGAGCATCTCAGGGTACTTGTTGTGGACGAGGGCAGTGAGGTCACCACCGTCATCGAGGATCAAGTTGAGGGACTTGCCAGAGGGGAAGGCGTTGAGCTGCTGCTCAAGACACCACTGGTACTCCTCCTCGGTCTCACCCTTCCAGGCGAAGACGGGGGTACCTCCAGCGGCGATGGCGGCAGCGGCGTGGTCCTGAGTGGAGAAGATGTTGCAGGAAGTCCAGGTGAGCTCGGCACCAAGGGCCTTGAGGGTCTCGATGAGGACGGCAGTCTGGATGGCTGTCAATTCGGGTTAGTGTCGATTTCAAGGCAGATCCAACTTCAAGAACATACTCATGTGCAAGCAACCAGCGATGCGAGCACCCTTGAGGGGCTGCTCAGCAGCGTACTTCTCTCTGGTGGCCATAAGACCAGGCATCTCGTGCTCGGCGAGCTCAATCTCGCGACGACCGAAGGCGGCCAAGCTGAGGTCGGCGACCTTGAACTTCTGGGCGGGGGCACTCATATTGATGATGTGAAGGGATAGATAGGAAATGGGGATGAGAGAGAGGTGTGAAGGAGAAAGGAAGGAAGGGGAGCAGTAAGTAGTCGTTCCTGCTGCGCGCCAAAAGAGCAGCCAACAAAAAGTGGCCCCACCACTCCTCCAATCTTGTCAATTGCCGTAAAGACTTTCAATCTTCACCGCCCTTGAGAAATTCTGCCAAGTGCTCAAAAATGTGAGCTAGCTTCTCCTTGATGGTCCGTGTTCGTATTGTTCCTGAGAGGACCTGCCCGAAATGGTGAGTAGTGTGATTTCGTTCGCCTGACTTTTGTGCAAAATTCTCAACCAACAACGAGCTTGCAGTGGGGCAAGCTTTCTGAGCTTCTGGGCCAGCCATTCATCTGCGTGGTCTTGACGTCTTTCATTCGTCCTACCGGGAGTAACCTGCCAGCCATTGCCCCTCCTGCCACCGTGTCCTTAGCAGACTCATAGTGCTTTGTACGCTGTAACTTTGATGTCCTTGAGCAAGTATTTTCCACGTATTGTCTATGGTCAATGGCAACACAGGCGTCCGTACGGTCTTGTTGATCAGTCCTTGGAGATGCTCCATGGAGAAAAACACCATTTCTGGCAATTTATGGCTACGCATCAACCATCTTGATCCTGAGGACTGGTCATTTTTTGAACGTCATTGCAGCCTTACGGGCGTATCCTGAGCAAAAACAATGAACAACGAAGAAATCCAACGGCGAAGTCTTGAGACCTCACTTGTGTCTCTGAATACTGCAAGGTCTCAGCCTTGAGGGCATCTATGATGAGCGCAGAAGGGCATTCTCATTGACACTCTTGGTATAATCTGTTCTGAAACTCTTTTCAAACAAGAACAGCGGTCCATAGGCCAATGGTCAACATTATAAGTAAAGGTGGGTAAATACCATCAAGTGTATTTATTTCTGGACATCTTGCATATCAAGTCATGGCGAGAACAGCTCGACTCATTACCTGACTTCTTCAAACTGATCTATGCAGAACTTGAGTCAGAATATTTCTCCACAGTCCGTATGGACCTCGTGTCTTCAGCCACCTGCCAGGCCCTACAGCCCGATTCAGACTCTGCCCTGGGAACAACAGTATACCACGAGTCAGCATAGTTCAATGTTATACTTGTGGTGGGAAAATTCAAGCAGCTATTGGTTGCGGTTAATCCTGCTCTTCTCAGGGCAGCTCTTGCTAATGACCGTTACCAACCTCCTGCACGTTTCGGGACCGAATACCGAAGAACTGAACCACAGTCAGCCATATGTTGGTTCTTTCAACGACATGATCACTACCCATGATGCAGTTGAACGAGTCGGCAGACAGTGACCTCCTTGTTCAGTTGGTGGCCAACTTCTGATTGCTGAGTACCTTCTTAGTATCTTTGGATTCAAAATTGCCGGAGTCAAGCTCGGAAGATCGGTTTGTTCACTGAGGAATACTTTGAAGCAAAGGTGTAAGTAAAGACCTGCAGGCATTCGCAATTGACTCCACATCAATCACCATCCATGCTCCTCGGAGCATTCGTCCTCAACGGCCATCAACGTCCATCTCTCAACGTCGAATAGCTGTACCTAGACTATCCAGAGATTGCTCCCGACAAGCAGAAGTCATGTCCTCTTCAACCCATGAAGATGGTTTCAGTCTTTCATGCTCAAAAATATATAAGTCAAGTCGGGGTTCACCTTCCCTTAAACTCTATCATCAAGCTTTCTACCTCTATCTCTATCTTAATCTTAATCTCATCCCGAATCATGTCTCTTCGGCGTTTGTCGGCTCTTAGCCTTATGGCCATGACTGCAGGCAGAGTTTCTGCTTTCAGTGCCTCGGCAGCCGGTGTCAAGAATGGTTGTTTCTGGAACGTCGATGGACTCGGCTCCTTCAACACTCAATGGTCAATCACCGAGTTCACCTCCAATAATTTGAGCAGTGTAATGGACGAACTGTCCGCCTCAACATACACAGTCGAGGCCGGCAACTCTCCTCTGGCACGCAGGTTCGATGTCACGAACATTGGCATCTCATCCGACAATGCCTTGACTTTGACTGTCCCTGGAGGACAGACCACCGGTCCCATTTCCTCAGCCCAAATCACAACTGCTGTAAGTATCCAGACACACAAACATCCGGCCTGAAAGATCCATAGCTCATCATCCACAACAGTACAGCGATATCCTCTACGGCAGCGTCCGCACCGTAGCAATGATCAGCGGCGTCGCAGGAACCACCCATGGCTTCTCCTTCTACGCAAACGACAACCAAGAAGTCGACTTTGCATTCCTGAGTTCCGACACGAGCATTGTCCACCTCACCAACGAGCAAGTCAGCTCCACGGCTCCGTTCACCACCTACACTTATCCCGCACCTTCGGATGCCACGGCCGCTTACCACGAGTACCGTCTCGATTGGTCCTCCTCGTCCACAAAGTTCTACATCGATGGCGTCTTGGTGCATACCGAGACGGAGAATCTGCCTAGCACGCCAGGATTCTGGTTATGGTAAGCTTTCCACCTTTCACCCCATCATTTCTAGGGGGAAAAAAAAAGGCTAACTTGCAGCGAAACTCAGGAACTCATGGTCCAATGGCAACACATGGGCCCAAGGTCCTCCCCTCCAAAACTCGGTCCTCAAGATCAAAAGCATAGACGCCTACTTCAACCGCACTTCCATAAACCCTACAGGGACTTGCAGCGTGTCCACCTCTTCCAACACCATCGCTACTTCTTCTCAACCCTACCCTCCAGCACCAACAGCAGCAAACATCAAACTCTGCCCCACCTACAACAACACAATGTACACTTCGACCTCGTCGTCAGACTCGTCGCAGTTCCAAGTCGCGTGCACGACCGACTTTGCAGGTGGGGATATGAAGATGGTGTATGTCAAGAATTTGCAAGGGTGCATGGATGCGTGCGCCAACTTGGAAGGGTGCATGCATGTCAGTTTGAGCGGAACCGCTTGTTACATGAAGAATGCCCATGTCAGGGTCATGAAGAACTCGGGCGTCAGTGGTGCTAAGAGGTTATCTTGAAAGAGGTTTAATCGAATATGGACGAAGTTGGCCTTTTGCACAATGCCTTTTCGCCACCGCTTAGATCGGCCTTTGATCGTGTTTTCCAGGCTTTGACCTCGACTTGTGATTCTTTGCTGGCCCTTGCATATCACGAAGCATAATCACCTACTTTTGTGCGGACTTTCCCATCCCTACCGAAGGCTGTGCAAGGCAATCTACGATAAAGGTACGAAGGATCAAAGGCAAATGAAAGTCAAATCACACGAATGGAGGACATTGGAGTCAGGAAACCAGTATCTTTCATTTTCGTAATCTTCATAACTAGCGTTCGATGCTTAGGGGGAATCATGGGTTTTGTGTTCATCGTGCTAATCGTGGACTTCATGGTAAAAGGGGGAAGTGAGGAAAAAGGAAAAAGCAAAATTCGCCTGCTGTGTTCGTGATCATCGCCATACCACTGGTGCTTTGTGCTTGCCGGGAGATAAGCTTTGCGATTGCCATGTTGTGTGTAAATCATAAAGGTCGTGAAGCAAGAAAGAGGTAGGGTCTCAAAGCAAAGAGTCGCGAATGCCAGAGAAGAGAATGAACTGACGAGCAAGAGGACGCGCGGCCTCTGAGACCTGGTCGACAAGTGTGAAATGGTCAACGAAGTATGGTGATTTGACGTTCCTCGGATGTGGGTTTCAGGATTCCTCTCAAGACAGGAGGTCGCTCCTAATACCTCGCAGCAGGTGGGGGTCCGGGTGGAGGGGGAGGGATGTTGCCAGGATACATCATCTGATTGACGGGTTGCATACCCATCTGAGGAGCTCCGCCCTGCTGCTGTTGTTGTAACAGAGGAAGCATCTGATAGAGTCGTTCTTCTTGTGCACGACGTGCATCTCTCTCTTCTCTCTCGCGACGTTTCTGTTTCAGAGCCTTTCTCTTTTCCAGCTCGTGAATTTCGCGTCTGTGAGAAAATGTTAGTTGTGGTTGCAAAAAACAGCAGTGAGAATAACACACCTGTGCTCGTTCATCTCCTTCCATTCGCTGAAAGCACCTTTGATACCAAGAGCAGCGATACCCACAGCAGCTGCATCCTGGACCCAAGCTTTGGTCTGCTTCTTGCGAGCTTCGTTGGGAGACATTTCACCTTCTTGTACAAGCTTGTGACGCTTCTCATGGGCTTCCATGCTGGAGTAGACACCGTGAGCAGCGTGAATCGTGGCGACTGTGGCGAGACCGGCGGTGAGCAGCTCCTTGCCTCGCATACGCTTACGACGAACATCGACATCGGTACTGCTGCTAGACGAACTCTCGCTACGGGCGCCACGGTTGTTTGTTGAAGCAGCGAGGGCACCGGCACCTGCTCCTGCACCAGCGGCGGGGGCGAAATTACGATCACGACCGCGTGGGGCGACGGCGCGGCTGCCTGTATCTGATTGAGCAGGTGAGTTTCGCTCCCTGTTGCGACGGCGATTGCGGGAAGGAACATACGAGTCTGCAGAGCTGGATGAAGGAGATCTTCTACGACGCGACTTTGACCTGACTCGGTCGTAGATTGCCTTTCCAGCTGCTGCTAGAGCTCCTCCTGCTGCGAGCTCCTTGAGTCCGCCACCACCCCCGCTCTGGCCGTCACGACCGCGGGACTGGCTTCTGCCACGGCCACCGAAGACGGAACGAGAGCGACTGCGAGAGCGTCCGTACGGGTCGTCTCTAGCACCGGCAGGACCTCTACTTCTACTGCGAGGGCCGTTGGCCAGTCTGTTGGCTGCCAGACCACCAATGACGGCTTCGGCGAGATGGCGTTTTGTCTTCTTGTCCGGGTTACGATCAACAAGGCCATCGATGCCACCAGCACCGATAGCGGCAGTGGCAATGCGACGACCCTTTTCTCCAGTCCAGGGTCCAGGGTCCTTACGGGAGCGGAAAGCCTCGACAGCACCAGCGACAAGAGCGGCTTGAGCGGCCTGAGCCCATTTGCGTTCGGTGCGTCCCTTGGATCTGCTACGACTACGGCTGTAATCGTCCGAGTCGTAACGACCGCCATGGCGTGATCTGGCTCTGCCGTCTCTGTCTCTGTCGCGGCGGGAGTCTCGATCTCTGGATCTGCTGCGGCTACGGGAGCGCCCCGTTATGGCAGCTGCCACTCCGCCCAATCCAAGGCCTTCTAGAATCTCGCCGACGCCAGACTTGCGGCGTTCAGTGTGACGACGGCGAGGAGGAGAGTATTCTTCGGAGTCGTAGTCGCGATCGTGACGATCACGGTAACGACGGCGATCTCTTGCACGACCGGCAGCGTATCCAGCGCCGGCAGCGGCCGCAGCAGCGACAGGTACATCGTAGTCATCATCGTAGTCGTCGTAGTCTCTTCTGCCGACTTGACTGCGAGCACGGCGGGGAGGGTAGGCATCGTAGCCTCTTCTTCCTCCGGCACCACGAGGAGCGTACCGTTCGCTTGATGGAGGAGGGAAGTCTCTTGTAATGTCTTCTACGCTCTCGTCGCGTGGGCGGTAGACCAGATCGCGTGGAGGAGGACCTTTGCCGCGTTCGATGTAAGTTGTTTCCTGGACGAACTCGGGGTCACCGCGTTCGCGGGGTCGGGTACGGGTTTCGCGATAGCGACGGCGATCGTCGTATGCGCCGTAGTCGGACATGGTGGCGTAGGTTTGTCGAAGGTCGGTCGAGAAGGAGAAAGGAAGAGCTTGTCAGATTTGACGGCCTTAACTTTGGATGACAGGCGTGGCAGGCGTCACAAGGGTTGACAAGGGTGGCTTGATGGTGCGCCTTGGCCTTCAAATGGTGTGGTGGGGTTGACTGTCAAGCGCCTTGACCGGGCGTTCGTTGAAGGTGTGTTGATGTTGCGATCAGAGAAATGAATAGAGTAGGGATTGTGTCGTGTTTCTAGATGAGCAGAAGATTCACAGGGGATGGGTCTGATGGGCAGCTGAAGAGGAAAGAGTGAAGCAAGTGAAGGGCACAGTTATCGGGCAAGTGCGGCGGCTGCTGAACCAACGATTCTCAGTGGGAAGTCGCAACTTCAGGTTTGTCAAGACGTGGCAGGCCGACCGCCAGACGAGCAGCCACCCATAATGCACGACGACGTCATTTTAAAGGCAGGTTCTTCACAGCCCGACTTGCTTGTGACTTGCCCAAACATCTAGAAAAGTTGTACAAGCAAAGACATGCTCCGAACTTTCAGATCGAAGGTGATATGTAGTCAAAGGAATGGTATCTTCGTTGAACCGTCATTGTTTCACTCTTCGAATGGACCCCGCCAAGCCGGCCCCGTTGGCAAACCATGCGTCGTTCCTGCCAGGGCCAACCTTAACCGTCCGTTTCACCTGACGGCCATGTCCTTTTCATGATTACTCAGTCAACAAGATGGTAGAACACGAGACCGAAAAGCCTGACAAGGCACCTGAATTCACTGAGCTCCTGAATGCTAAACACTACATCAACTTGCAATATGGCCCTTCTCGTCTGCATCTTCTGAACGCATATGTACCCAAGAGACAACCTAAGGACTTATCAAAGGCTGTGTGGCTCGTGTAAGTTTCTATTTCTCTTTGACCGGCATGAGGCGAACTCGAACTCGAGGGAATGAGCTTGTAGTGAGCGAAACATTGAACATGTAACATGTATCTCGTTGAGAGCATGCCAAAAAGTAGCGTCTCACGGACGGATTTGGCAATGACATATGCATCGGTTCCCAGGGCTGATTATTGACCCAGCTATATCCATGGGGGTGCCTGGAGAGATCCTATGATCGATCGTACAAGCTTTGAGCCTGCTTTGGACGTTCTTCTCGGAGTCAACCCACCATTCAACATCGCAGGCTTCATCTCGTTGGACTATCGACTCTCAGCATATCCTTCGCATCCAACCAACCCTTCAAATCCCGGTGATCCTAGTCGCAATATACATCACCCTGAACATACTTTGGACGTGTTGAAAGCTCTTTCGTGGCTCAACAGGACGAAAATCGAATATACCTCTGGTGATGGCAGGATCGTGACGTTCCCAGATACTGACCTCATCCGGCAAGGCCGCTATGTTCTATGCGGACACAGTTGCGGGGCTGCGATTGCCTTGCATGCGAGTCGTCTGATGGCTGACAGCGGAGATCTTTCACCTCCACTGGCCACGATGGGCCTTGAAGGCATCTACGACATACCTGGACTGGTTGCCAGACACACGCATCCCGCATACCGCGAATTTATCACAGCTGCTTTCGGAGAGAAGGAAGAAGCCTGGCTTGAACAGAGCGCAATCAGTTGGCATTACACTAAGTGGCAAGGCAATGTGTTGTTGATACACTCTGACGAGGACGAACTGGTCGAAATGGAGCAGATGGAAACAATGGCAAGCACATTTGTCAAGCAAGGTTGGTCAGAGACAGTCGCTCCGGGAAGGTCTGGCGACAAGAAAAGCGTTAGGCAGAGAGTCATTCATTGCCTCCACGACGTTGTATGGATGGACGGGCTTGAATTGGCCAAGGCTATTCGGTGGGTCAGTGAATTAGTATCATGAGGAGCTTTTTGATACATACATTGAGCAAGAGCTAAACCTTCCGGGCAAGGATTATAATCGTTCTGGCCGAGTTTGTGCTGAATTTGATATCTCTCGAGAAAGGGACGTTTTTCGTACTGACCGAGCACGATTTCTTGGTAAACTCGAGCCGACTTGATCACAACATTGAACCATATCTTCGAACACACAAACGCCAGGAGACGTCAGACGTCATAATCAGGTATAGCCACGATCAATGTCTTCTGACTCGCAATTGATGTTGACGACAGTTCTGATGCATTTCACGTCCCGAAATTGTGGTCAAAAGCACAACCCTGGCCGTCATCGCCAAGGGCGGATAAAAGCCGAAGGACGGATTGGGCAAATTCTCGAGCATAGCGCCAACATGTGAAGATTGTCCAAGACTGTTCCTCGGCCATACATCTTCTCGTCATGGCGGACAAGGTAGCTGGAGTACCACTGGCAAAGACGGCCGAACAGACTGTCAACAATGGCGCAAAGGCAGCGCCCAGGGCAGCAGAGGGCAATCCCGCCTTTCGCATGATGGGTATGCTGCATCTTTACCTTTATTCAACCCTGCAAGAGAAGCAGAGGTGAAAGAGGCATATGTGCTGACGAACGGAACCCACAGGCCTCCCCAACATCAAGGCCAAACTTCCGTCTCGCAACTGGATCATCTTCCTCTCCATCACATCGTCCTTTGCAGCGGCAGTCTACTACGACAAGCGCGAAACAGCACGCCTCCAGAAACAATACTGCGACATGGTCGCTCCCCTCTCGGAAAAGATACTGCCCACGACGACCATGCCCCGAAAAATGACCATCTACCTACAAGCGCCACCGGCCGATGGATTGAGAAGTGCACGAGAGCATTTTTACGATTATGTGAAGCCCGTCCTGGTGGCTGGAGCCATGGACTGGGATGTCATTGAGGGGAGGAGAGAAGGTGACCTCAGATTCGGTGCTGCCGAGAAGATCAGACGCTTCAGAAGGAAAGCTGAGGGCGTGCAAGACGAGGGCGAACAGACAAAAGAGCAAGCGATTGCCGAGCAACGAGAAAGAGTGGGCTGCGTGGACGAGGAGGGTGTCAAGGGAGACTTGGTCATCGGCAGACACGCCTGGAAAGAATACCTGCGCGGAACACACGAGGGATGGTTGGGTCCCTTGAAAGAGCCCGTCGTGGTCGACGACGTTCCCGAGACAAAACACCACATTGACGGCGCACCTTCATTGGGCGATGCAGCCGTCAAAGCAGCCGCCGATCTGGGCATCAAGGACACTCCTCCGACTGCCTCGACCGGCTCATCCACAACCACCGACTCGGCCTCTGTTGTTTTCGACTCAACCGGCAGCACCTCCGAGCCCGTCCTCCCCGACCCTCCAAAGGACCAAGAAGCACAAAAACCCAAACTCACCAAACCCGACCCATACATTTCCACTTCAGCCTACACATCTGCCACTCTCCCCCCATCAACACCCTCCACCCTTGGCCCGGCAATCGCACTGCCCTTCCCTCACTTGCTCGGTTTCTGGAACTTCCCCATCCGCATCTACCGCTTCTTGACTCGCCGCTACGTCGCCGAAGAAATCTTCTCACGCACCGCCGCCGCCGTCTTGGCCTCACACCGCGAATGGCAACCCAGCGACGCCGAATACCTCGAATACGAAGAAAAAGAATGGCACAAGAGCGTCAGAAAGCCAAAGGTCGAAACAGACGACGACGGCGACCAAGGCAGTGTTGTCGCAAAAGAGCCTCAGGAAAGATTATGGCTGGATCCCGTCCTTGTCGATGCCAGGATCGCCTCGAGGTTGCGTGTTTTTGAACTACCCGCTGCTCATGGCCAACTGCCCGTTTCTGCTGCGGTGCAAACTAGTCGTCAACAACCCGATTGGGCGTATCAGGGCAAGACCTCCTCTTCGTAAGGAGAAGTTGGGCTTTGCGGCTAGACTAATGGCCATTTGTATATTCTTCACTTTGTCAATTGAGACATGACAAAAATCACTGCTCACACATTTTTCCATACCACGAACCAACACTTTTTTTTTTGTTTGGTATTGTCCTTTGTTCTATGATCTTCCGCATCTAAATTGCTCCAAATGAATCACTGAACTTTCATTAACCTGCTTACAAATCGAGTGGTATGGCAGCTGAGACTCCTCTATGAAGGCAATGAACCCCCTTGTTTGCATTCTCGTCACGTCTCATCGTATGAGATATGTGAAGCTCAACTCTGCCGACTTCTCAAAAGGAATGAGCAAAAGGACACTTTCTTTGCGTGGCATGGTCTAGTGTGATCCCTTTGACATGGGTTTTGGAAATCAAGAGTGCAAAAAATCTTGACCCCAAACATGGCCGGAGAACAGACGGACAAAAAAAGGCAAAAATCAATGGATAGATAGATTCAACAATTACATAAACGCAACAAAATCCTCAAGACTCTAATGGTTGGATGGCAGGTACCACGGTCCCTTGCTGTCTCTAAACACCTCTTGCTCGGTGCCGGTGCAGACATCTTCATATCTCCACCAGAACTTGGTCTCGTTTCTGGCACCGCCCTTCCAGTCTTCTGCACTCCACCACTGTCGGCGAGATGCGGCATCATAGCCCGAGATAGCGACAGCACCGATGGGTGACTGGACGTGAACGTCAAACAGCTTGCGGGCATATTTCTGGTACCAAACGTTGGCCCACCATGTCTCGCGCAAAGAGTTGGTCTGATAATTGCGCATGTCGTGTTGAATAATGGCTGGTGTGACGCCGGTCCAAACGTTAGTCAGAAGGGAGACATTAGTCCATGGTGTCGCGCGAGAGGGAAGGATCTCCTTGCTATACGTCCAGAATGGGGGAAGTGCTGAACCAACGTCAGGTCCAATCTGGCTGATGCGGCTGTCGGTGATGCCGTGTTTGGCATTGGCTGAATGCACTGATGCTGCATCTCCATATTTGAACCACTCCATATCGCCGTCGGCATGAGCGGCTGCAAAGGCAAGTCCGCTGGCATAATCAAGGCCAATCCCAAATTCTCGTGAGAGGTCAGTTTCTCTAAGTTGCTGTGCTTGTCTGTCTGCTTTAGCACCGGCACTTTCCCAGATTGAAGACATCCAAGCAAAAGGCGAGCTAGATTTGACCTTGTATGACTCACGAGCCATTTCTTGCTCTGCAAATATTTGGCCAAATACTTTGCCATCTTCTTGAAGATGTTGATTTCCCATAGCGCGCTTTGCGGCTTCGGCATACAATTTGCGCATAGCTCCTAGAGGCCCCATGGCAAAGCCGGGGTTGATGTATCGTGGACGATGTTTGGTGAAGGGGTCTTGATTCTCACCCGCTTCAGCATCGGTCTGAGGCCCGTAGATGTCCTTGGGCAGCGTTGATTCAGGGACTGCAGAACAGGCTGGATCTTCTGCGCTCCATGGCGAGCAATCTCTCTGAGCACCAAAGAGAATGGTTTGGTGAATTTTCAAGGTCTCAGCATTTTCTCCGAGTTCCTGTCTGATGCGTTTATCCGCGTTTCTGTTCGATTCAAAGTAGCGATCCAGCAGTGTTTGCGGACGAAGCTGGAACCAGGTGTTCAACCCATCGGCAATAACAACAAGGTCATCATCACGGGATGTTGAGATATTCCTGAGGTGCTTGTCAATGCCAAGGATACTGGTCTTGCGGGAAATACGTTCGGCCAAGTCCAGAGAAGTGGATTCGCTGTTCTCTCCTTCCTTCTTCTTGCCCTCGAACCCTATCAACATGGGCTCTGGGTAGTTCAGAATCGCGCCACTAAGGATAAGTTTGCAATAGTTGGCATCAGCATGCTTCACAGGATACACCATGCGCAGATAAGCTGGTGGCAATGTCGCTTTTGAGGGAACAACTGCTTTCGCAGAGTCATGACCCTGTCATTGTCAGATCATAGCGTAGGATGAGAAGGATGCAATGCCACATACCGAAGTCAGGAATAGAAAGATCGCGATGATGAACCCGAGAAGGATGATCACAGGTCTGGCCGCTCGTGATGATCGTCTGCCACCAGCATTTGCCTTCTCAAATCCATCCTCCAGGTCGACACGTTCATAGCTTTGATCATTGCCCATAATTTGCCTGAGCTTACTCATGACACCTTGTGCCGACATTGTGGGATCCAGATCCGCCGATTCCGAAAAGTCCGAGAAAAATTCAAGCAAAACCACCAGCCAATATGAAAACAGGAAGAATAAATTCTTTCAAAGCAAAGAATGGAAAGAAGTCACAGAAACCCCTGAGGGCTGAATTTCTGTATAGAAAGGAAGGAGCACTCGTGGTTTCAGCTCCGCGCGCATGTGGGAGGATTGACCTCCCTAAGTAGACAGGATGTATTAGAGCGTGCTAGCCAAAACGGCGCGGGCGAGTCCACGCTTCCTTGCGATTAGTTGTGGCCCGCAGGCGTCTGTGCCAAAAAATGAAATAAACACCCACGTAAGGTGCCTAGGTCCTACTATCCGTCTACTCTACTGGTTGGGAGGCCCCTTAAAAAGACTTCTCGCCATGGGTCGCTAAAATTGCGAGACCCCGTTTCTGCCGACTCTGCATGATTGCAAGTCAAGGTCAACCCGGAAGCTGAAAAGCAGCCACTTTTTTTGACAGCAAGCCCCAAGCCCCCCAACAATGGCAGGATTCATCAGATAACGGAACAAGGGGGGCCAAGATCCCGTCAATAATCCCATTCTGTTCAGATATCTCACGCGAGCAATTACTGATTTTGTCAATCTTGACTTGATAAGTGAAATGGTCAAAAGACGTATTATTTTTGTATGGTAAAACACGAAAAGACAATGTCCTCTATGAATGGTGATGAGGACCCTTCTTCTTGATCGTTTTCCTTGGGAAGATCTGATCCTCATAGGTTTTGCAGAGACTGGTCCACGAGTGCCAACCACCATTGTCAGCCCAAGCGCCTCCCTTTCCTGCTTCTGGATCACTTGATTCGATCTTGTACCACATCTTGCCTGCAATAGGCTTTTCACTGATAGGTCTTTCGGGCAATCTCAAACTGGCTTTGCGAAGCTCTTCACCATCTTGGTAGAACCATAGCTTGTCCCACCAAAGTTCTCGCAAAGCCTTCTCGCCTGTGAAATGTAATGTCACAGGAGCCAAGTCGGTGACAGTATTAACACAGAGGTTGACGTCCTCCCATGATTTGGGATAGTCCACAGAGGTGTTGGTTGATGGCGGTGAAACATCAAAGGCACCATAAGGGGTTCTTGAAGCTGCAATATCTTCAGCAATCTTGAAGCCGTATCTTTCACGAGTGATGTCGCCCTTCTCATCCGTCTTGGTTGCCCAAGAATCGCTAGGACGAATCCAAGCCAAGAATTGTTTGTAAAAGGCCAAAGTCTGGAACATGGCTGAGAAATAGTCGATTCCGATGTGGTACTCAGTTCTTTGTCCAACGTCGAACTCGGGGATCTGACGCGGAGGTTCTTCCTCGACGCGGAACTCTTCTCTGTATCTCTCCTTGCTTTGCGCTTCCAGCAGATCAGGGTCCAGAGACAACCGAGCATATTCCTGGTCGCCGAACACGTTGGCAAAGTAGAATTGATCTGAATCAGTGGTGTGGTTATAGTGGATCAAATCGAGAGTAGCTTGGAAGACGTCAATCATGTCCTGAATGGGGCCCATGATAGTTCCCGAGTTCAGCCATCTGGGTTCGTTGTGTGTCTCGCGCTCGTCGTGTTCTTCAGGGCCAAAAGCAGTCGGAGAAAGACCAGTGTGGGGGACAGCCCAGCATGCAGGACGGCTGAAGTCGATCGGCCAGCAGATCTTGTCAGGACCGAAGATGACGGTAGTACGGTGGTCGCCCTTGTCGAAAGCGTCCTGACCAAATGCTTGTATAGTCCTCTGATCCAGATTCGCGTTCATCTCGAAATATCTCTTGAGCAGGACATCTGGTCCCAATTGGAACCACACGTCATAACCGTCGAGGATGAGCACCAAGTCATCCTCCTTACTGATGGGCTTCAACCTCTTGAGATAGGCCAGAAGAGTCTCGACCTTGGCGAGATGTTGTTTGTAGGGGTTGGCTTCTTCGTGCGCGCCCCAGTTGATGAGCACAGGAGTGGGGTAGTCGAGGATAGTAGAGGAGAGGAGCAGTTTGCAGAAGTCGCGGTTACTGCTCGTGGCTGGGATGAGGTAGTGGAGGCCAGCTTTGCCGTTGCTGGCCGGCGATATAGAGGTTGAAGAAGATGAAGAGGTCGAAGGTTTCTGGGACAGACAAGGGTAAGCATTTGGCGGTGGCATGGGGTTTAAGTACCACTTACTGTGCTGCTGATTGAGGTTACGAGGCCGCTGACGGAATGAGATCCCGGATGGGTAAAGAGAGTGATTAGAGTTACGAGCACGATAGCAAAACCAAATATCCACCTTGGCTTGAGCATAGAGCGACCAAGGTCACTGACCGACATGTCAGACCGGGACAAGGAGGGGAAAGACATGATGGGCAGATGAAGAGAGAGAAATGAAACCGCACGCGCTGTCAAAGACGCATGGATTCAAGAAAGAGTATGCACAGAAGCAAGGGATCAAGGTCCAAGGCCGAGCGGTGGATCGCAGACAAGCGACAACACAAGATAGATGAGCCCCCTGGGGGAAGTAGCTGGAAGAGCAGTCTGCCGAATATTCGAGACGACCAGAGTAGTAGCACTTTACAGGGGGTCCCTTATCGCACGGCTACAGTGCACTTTGAACTAGTCACTAGTAGCAGCGGTGGAGCAGAATGTGCTGACTCTGGAAGCGCCGCACAGCTATAATAAATTTGCGATCTCATCAGGTATCTCGTACACAAAGAAAACAGTTGGGAGCTCCGTAGTGGCGCTTTGCCAGGACGCCAAGACTCGTCGAGCCAGGGCAAGAAGGGGTTGCTTGCCGGCTTGGTGGAAGCTTACGAGTCAGCCCAGCACGCCATCTCGAAAGCCTCTGATGATTGCTAAGAACTCTGCTCTTTGCTGTGGGTTGTTCCAACTCTCAGCCTTTCCTGCCAAGGTTGCATCTTACGTGGACATGATCCTGTTGTAGATTACTTTACATGAAGCTCATCACACCACAAGAATGCAGTTGATATGAAGATCGTTGATTGAGAAGAGGGGGCAAGAATGCATCCTTCCTTGTCCTGAACTGGTTCTATATTGTCCGTTAGCTGTCTTTGGGGGCTAAAGAAACAGCCGAAACCTCCTTTTTCCCAAAGTCAAGCATCCTTGGCTAAATCACAAATCGGCTCTTCTATCGAAAGACCTTGATACACTACTCCGATGAGCCGCGGTGAGGCGACACTTGATCAATTGATCGTTTGATGCTCCTCTCTTGCACATGGCGGATAGGCCGATCAGAAACGGTTTCCCCTGGCTGCAAGTTTCTCCGTATGCGACCAGTCCCTCGGCCCTGCAGCCATGGGCCAAGGCGGCGCATCCTCCCGTCCCTCGCTTCAGGGAGACCAGACTGATGTGTCTCCCTATCGGTTTCCAGTTGTTAGTGTTGCCCATGCATATTACCCAAAAGATACCTAGTCCTTTTAATCTTTCTTGAACAAACCTTCGTTTCCCATTCTCACTTCTTCTTGTCTCCTTACATTCTTTCGACACGAATTAATTGCACCAATTCATGATGAGTCCTGTAAAGAGCGTATGCTTCATCGGCGCCGGCTTTGTCGTAAGTTAACCTTGCTTGAATACGAGCTGCCACGAGGTGATCTACCGAGCATAACTAAACTCCGTTCTTTTGCTCCAGGGCGGTCCCAGTGGTGCTGTACTGGCACTCAAGAACCCTGACGTCGAGGTCAGCGTTGTCGATTTGAGCGAAAACCGAATTGCAGCATGGAACTCAGACGCCCTCCCAATCTACGAGCCCGGCCTCCTTCCCGTCGTCAAGGAGGCGCGTGACTCTGAAGTCCGCCCTCAGAACCTCTTCTTCACAACTGATGTCAGAGGCACCATCAAGCGTGCAGACATTGTCTTCATCTGTGTCAACACCCCTACCAAGACCGCCGGTATTGGCGCCGGAAAGGCTCCCAACATGGCCTACTTCGAATCTGCCACCCGCATGATCGCCGCCGAGGCTGAGAAAGACACAATCATCGTTGAGAAAAGTACTGTGCCTTGCAGGACTGCAGCAAACATGAGAGAGATCCTAAAGGCCATTGGCAAGCCCGGTGTGAACTTTGAGATTCTTTCGAACCCCGAGTTCTTGGCCGAGGGTACAGCAGTGGCCGATCTCATGAAGCCAGACCGTATCTTGATCGGTTCAATGCAGACACCCGAAGGTCTGGCAGCAGCAGATGTCCTTGCCAACCTATACGGCAGCTGGGTACCCATGGAGAACATCTTGAAGACCAACATCTGGTCGTCCGAGCTTGCTAAGCTCGCTGCCAACGCGCTGCTGGCTCAGCGTATCAGCAGTATCAACGCTTTGAGCGCAATCTGCGAGGCTACTGGTGCCGATGTTGGCGAGATTGCCTATGCCGCAGGTCTGGACAGCAGAATTGGCTCGCGCATGCTCCAGGCTTCTGTCGGCTTCGGTGGTTCTTGCTTCCGCAAGGACGTGCTTAACCTTTCCTACATGGCCGAGACTTTGCATCTTCCTGAGGTCGCAGCATACTGGCAATCTGTTGTCGCTATCAACGAGTGGCAGAAGTCTCGCTTCACCAAGCGTGTCATTTCATCACTCTACGGAACTTTGACTGGCAAGAAGATTGCTGTCTATGGTTTCTCATACAAGAAGAACACTGCCGATACTCGTGAGAGTGCCGCTATCTCCGTTGTCAGAGATCTTATCGCCGAACAAGCAAAGGTCTGCATCTACGACCCTCAGGTCACCAAGGAACAGATCTGGGAGGAACTCGATATCACCGGATGCCACCTCGAAGATGTCGAGAAGTATGTCACCGTCGCAAAGAACCCTTACGATTGTGCTTCGGAATCGCACGCCGTCATTGTCCTTACTGAGTGGGACGAATTCTCCAACAAGGATGTTGTCCCTGCCAAGAAGGTCGCTGGCGAGAACCCCCAACAATTGCTGCCCAGCCCTGTCGCATCAGAGCACTCTTCCGACAACGAGATGGAGTTCACACCGGCAGACAAGTCTGCGCGTGACCGCTACAACCCCAAGACTGCACTCAAGCACGCCGAATCACAAAATGCCAAGGTCGATTGGGAACAAGTCTTCGACATCATGGAGCGTCCCGCGTTCGTTTTTGACGGCCGTAGAGTGATTGACGCTGGCAAGTTGCAACGGCTAGGCTTCCGTGTCGAGAGCATCGGTAGAGGCAATCCTTTCTAAACTTCACAAAGGATTCTGGTATTCCTTTTTTTATTTACTCCTTTCGGGCATGATCATGGGCATGATTCAAAACTAGACAGCGGCTTTGTGGTTGGGCGGGTTTCACATATGTACATATTTTCTTGTAATTATTTAACAAGCTAGCTAATCGGCGCCACGCGCTCACATCCACTATAAACTTCCCAACATCCATACCGGCGTGTGTACGTACCGGATACGACCAAGAACATCAGATCCATGCTTTATGCAGCTTACTAGGACGGCCGTGTTTGAAGGACAGAAGCTCTCATGAAAGCCGATACCAACATTTGTTCATGTGGCTCATTTCTTCGGGGTGGATGTCAGCCATGAACGCCTAAAGCAAGCCGTGGCGTCTGCTTCCATGCAAGCCTTGCAGACTAGAGTGGAGATAGGACAGTTTATTCTCCGTCGTCGGATCAAAGTGACTCGGACTTCCGTAAAGAGTAACCAAGCATCCGAGGACACGCACATCTTTTCCTTTGTTTCATCTTGAACCATTGCTGGGGAATTCCAAGTTGCAGAAGTATGGTGTGCTGCGATCCGATAATCACGTTTTGATGTACACGGTTGTTGGATGGCATTTTCATGGGCACACGTGAGAAGAGAGTGCCGATCCTTCAAAAGGCTCTTGTCCAAGCCGGTTCCCGAAAAAGCCAACAGCTCAAACAGAAACCCTTGCAATCTCCACAGGCCCCCACCATGATAGGCAACATGTCAAAGACATTTTCCCGTACGCAGATCCTTCGTCCTTGGCCATCAAAGTGATTGATGATGTTATTGTCCGTTGGATAGGAGTCGACGACAATAACATTTCACCTTAGATAGGATGCAACGGGTAGGATTTCTGACAACGGGTGTGAGCTCGTGGTGGCCAGGACGTTTGAACTAGACGATCGATTTTGCTCATTGTGCACACTGTCGAGATGAATTCTAATTAGCCCCTTGTAAACCGTCGGCTTGAATGTTGGTGAGCAAGGCCTTGTTTGAAGGAAGTTCGGTGACGATTACTTAGGCGCGCACTTGGCAATGCACGCATATGGAGAAGGGCGGCTGCATGCGGCCCATTCGCATCCAACATGACTAGGAGTCTGGGACAGATGTTGATGATATATTAGCTAGGGTGGCATGTCTGAGGCGTGCGGGATACTTTCGCATTACATCGTGTTCCGTCCACCGGCCGCGTATTCATCTCCCATCTCGAGTGCATTCGTTCATTCCTTTCCTTTTGGCTTTTGTTATCCAAACACCTTGCTTCCAACCCGATACCCGTGCTTTTCTACACCTCCTTAGCACTTAGCAGCTATGACTTCGCTATCGGAGAAAGAACCACAGCTTTCGATGGACGAGACCGAGTATAGCGACGTGCATGAAGAACAGCGTCGAAAGCTGCTCGGCGATGACAACGATGTCGAGAAGCAGTCAATGGTCGAGGAGGAACAAGCACAAGCAAAGAGCGCCCAAGATGGCGCCGAATACTCGGTGTCGACAAGAGTCAAGATGATCTGCCTGGGACTCTACTTTGCCATGAACCTGGGCCTGACATTATACAACAAGGCCGTTCTCTCAAAGTTCGCTTTCCCCTGGCTCATGACAACGTTACACGCGACTTGTGCAGCAATCGGTTGCTACGCGCTTCTCCTCGCTGGCCAAATCAAGCTCTCATATCTCACGAGACAAGACAACTATGTCCTGGTGGCATTTTCCGTCCTCTTTACCATCAACATCGCCATCTCAAATGTCTCTCTGGAGATGGTGTCGGTCCCTTTCCACCAAATTGCCCGCTCGACTTGCCCCGTCGCAACCATTCTCATCTATCGCTGGTTCTACGGCCGCTCATACTCGAGAGCTACATACATGGCTCTGATCCCCATTGTTGCTGGCGTTGGCCTTAGTACATACGGCGACTACTACTTTTCCTTTGTCGGCGCTTCTCTGACCTTCCTCGGCGTCTTGCTCGCAGCCATCAAGGTAAGCGATTTCTCGACCTCCTGCCTCTCTGCTCTTATCTCCTTACTGACCCTCCCCTTCCAGACCGTCGCAACCAACCGCCTGCTTACCGGTAGCTTGAAGCTCCCGGCTCTCGAACTTCTCCTCCGCATGTCCCCTCTCGCTGCCGTGCAATCCCTCGTCTACGCATACTGCACCGGCGAACTCACACGCTTCTCAAACTTTGCCGCCCAAGGCCACCTCACCTCCAACGTCATGCTCGCTCTCCTCGGCAACGGAATTCTGGCATTCATGCTCAACGTCACCTCCTTCCAAACAAACAAGCTCGCTGGTGCTTTGACTCTGAGCGTCTGCGGCAACCTGAAGCAGTGTCTTACAATCTTGCTCGGCATCATTCTCTTCAACGTCCGTGTTGGACCCGAGAACGGTGCTGGTATGTTGGTGACTCTGCTCGGTGCTGCATGGTACAGCAAAGTCGAGTTGAGCGTCAAGAAGCCCGCTGCTCCGAGATCATGATTGTTTTATAATTCTCCATCTTCTTGTTTTTCTCTTTTTCCCTTTTTGTCATGATCAAAATCCATCACATCAACTTGCATACATGATTGGCGTTGTTCTTTCAGTTCTTGGGTATCTTTTCTTTTTCTCTTTTCTTTGCCTCCTTTTTGAGAGGAGCTTTTTTTTTCAACTACACTTCTTTATTCTTACCCACACTCCTCCTTCAACCATATACCGATATCCATAGGCCACGAGAGCAAAAATCTTCAAACCTCAATCATCAAGGCCGCTTTTTTTTCTTTTACATAAAAAAGGCTTATAATGTATATGATAACTCCCACTTCTACCTTTTTTTCTTTTCTTTCTTCCCGTCTCTTGTGGCTCTTTTTTTCTGCTTTGCATGTGCCGGGTTTTGAAACCATGGCCTTGTAACATGATATTTCTTCACCGAATGCTTCGAATCGTTTGTTTTCGAAACTTCAAATCATTCTTTGCTTTTGCCTCCCCATCCATGCACTTTTTGGCCAAACCCCTTTTTTTGTCCATGATCTCGAAGAATGGACCCGGCTCTGTGACTAGTATGACCCTTTTTTTTCGGTCTTCTTTTCCTGTTTTTGAATCATGAGGAAAAATACTGCAAAAATCTGTACGATTTGTTCTCTTTTCTTTTTTCTTGTTTTGCTCCGTTGGTGATATAGTAAGCAATGTCAATTCGCCTGTTTTCAAAAGGCTCTGTCTGCATTCGAGTATCAGAAACAACGGGTTTCCCCTTTGTCCAAAATTAACCCTTCTTCCATCATCACATCTCCCTCTTCTAGCCCGTAATCTCCCAAATCCCCAAACTCTTGCCCCCTCTGTTCTTCCTCTCGCGCTTTCCGGCATTCAACTCGTTCAACTTCAACATGACCTCACTGCTCATCGCAAACGCGCGCACCAACTCCCTCATCCTCGCCGCTTGGACGAAACATTCGGCCAATCCGGTCCTAGAGTCGGCAATGTCGGTCGCCAAGTCCATGCTTCTGAGCAAATGTTCGCGGGAAATCATGTGTGCGGCGGAGCAGAGGAGACTGTTGTACGCGAGGATGATTTCGGGGAGGAAGTGGGTGCGGAGGGTGTGCAGGTCGTGTGCTTCGTCGTCTGGTTTTGGGATTAAATCGTCAGTATATTACTGGGC